>JADRCH010007346.1:105215-152194 GCA_019843965.1 Rhynchomys soricoides
CAGCCATGCTCCACACCACACCCAGCCATGCTCCACACCACACCCAGCCATGCTCCACACCACACCCAGCCATGCTCCACACCACACCCAGCCATGCTCCACACCACACCCAGCTGTGCTCCACCATCCACACCCAGCCGTGCTCCACCATCCACACCCAGCCTCACATCTTCGTACAGGAACATATATTTTTCTGGAAATATACATTAGCCTGACCAAAGGGAAGAGAAAACAGCCACACTGAGAACTCGTGACGGAGCGAGACTGCTCGGAGGGCACAGGGTCAGGGCTTGGGGACTGGTGGAACTCACTGTGAGAGGCCCTTGGTGCTTCAGTTGACTGAGCTTCCTGAAATTCTCCATAATACTTACTTTGAGACAAAGTCTTGCTTTGAAGCCCTGGCTAGCCTCGAAGTTCTAAGCATCCCATCTTAGCTTTTCAAAAGATTCTAGGCATGTGCCCCATGCCTTACAGCCAGTCTTTTAACTGTCTTTCGTTTTATTTTTATGTTATGTGTATGGGCGTTTTGTGTGCCTACCAGTCTGTGCACCACAAGCTTGCAGTGCCTGTGGAGGCCAGGATAGCATACCAGGTCCCCCAGGGCTGGAGTTACAGACATTGTGAGCCGCAGTGCCTGTGCTGGGAATCAGACCCAGATCCTCTGGAAGAGTAGCCAGTGCTCTTAACTGCTGAGCCATCTCCCCAGTCCCGGTGATTCTTTTTTAAAAGCACAGTAAGCATCTTTGAGGTTTTTCTGTAGAGTCCTCTTACCTCAGCATTTCTCTGTTTCATTTGGCAAGGCACCCGCACGGCTACCTAGTGCTGCTGTCAATGACCTGGGGACAGTGGCTGGGAGTGCACTGGAGGACGTGGTATCCTGTTCACCCTCTGGATGCTGCCTGCACCTCGATTCTCTGTGCCCATGTGACTATCCCTCTCCACCAGTTAGGTTTAATCAGACATGGGAACACCACAATGGAACTAGCATATCCGAATATGTAGGAGGATTGACAGTGTCCCTGATCTGCCTAACACTTGCTCTTATGTTTCAAAAGGCTTTCATAAATGTGGCTGAGGTGGCACAGACTTGTGATCCCAGCATGTGAGGGGCTGAGGCAAGAAAATTCTGACCTTGAGGCCAGTCTGGGCTATAGAATGAAAGCCTGTCTCAAAACAAACAAATATAAATATAAGGTTTACAGTCCCAACTTGGTGACACAGCTTGTTAACCCCAGGTACTCAGGAGGCAAAGGCAGGAAGATTACAAGTTCAAGACCTGCCTGGACTGCACTGCAAGTCTGAGGCCAGCGTAGGCAATTTAGTGAAGTCCCATCTCAAAATAAAAAGATAAACTGAGGCTGGAGATTTACTGCGAAGCACATGCACGACCTGAGGGCCAATCGCCAGTACTACTGGGTGAGTGGCTTCCATATTTTCCTTCTTTGAACAGACTATCTGGAGCTGGAGAGGTGGCTCCATGGTTAAGAGCACTGGGTGTTCTTGCAGAGGACCAGGGTTCAATTCCCAGTACCTACATGGTGGCTCACAAATGTCCACGACTCCAGTTCCAAAGGATCTAACACCCTCTTCTGATCTCCTCAGGCACCAGGTGTGCACAAAGTACAATGACATGCAGAAAAGCAATATAGATAGATAGATAGATAGATAGATAGATAGACAGACAGACAGACACAAAAAAGCACTGTATACACAAAATAATTGTTAAGAAAGGGAAGAATATCAAAGGTGCACACAAATAACAGCATGACCATGTAGGACACTGTGCTGGGCCTGTATAAAACCCAGCCCACTTAACCTGGCAACCCACAGACACAACCTCCCATCTCCCACACAGAGGGACAGAGGCATGGAGAGCTCAGCCCACTTCATCCCGACTAGAAGCTGGACAAGCTAGACCTGGGAGTTGGGTCCGTCTGTGCTATGCTCTAAATTTTCCGCATGCACCAGTGGTTTCTCCACTCATTTCTGGCTAGCCTGGTATCCCAGGAAACCTGAGCCTGAGACAGGCAGAGCAATAACAGATCAAAGCCAGGGTCAGGCAAGAGATAAGGTCTCTGGGTCCTACAGGGCCATCTCAGAAGACACTGGAGCCTAAGGTACCTGGGGAAGATAACCCCGGACTCAGGAGGACTGGTGGAAAAGGTAAAGCCATAGTAGAGCAAAGCCTGCCCACCCCTGGCTGCTTTCACTGTTTTTCTCTACAAGCAGGTTAGAGTCATAGACTGGCTCCAGGGCACACCCATGAATGCAAAGAGAGGACTTGGCACTAACATCTAGTGGCTGGTCACACCCGACAGGTGGAAGACGGCAGGGCTTTAGCCATTGGCCGGGTAGAGTGCTTTGGGAAATTGGAGACTCTAGGGACCATCTCAGGACCAGTCTTGAGTATGACCATGGAAATGGGGGTGACAAGCAAGGTAAGGGACAGAAACATGGAAAGCTCATACAGTAAATTCATTTGTTGTAGAGGTAGATGCCAGGTTAGAGTGAGGTGCTACAAGATCACTGTGTTCTTTGGGGTTGTGATGCTCAGCTGTGTGGCACTGGCAGGGTCTCCACATGACTCCATGGGGTAAGACAGGCTGAGAAGCAAGCCAGAAGCCCCCCACCATCCCAATGCACACTTCAGAGAAGTAACCCAATCTGTCCAGGCCACTCTTTTTCCTGGTTTCTAGTCTACACTAGCAGCAAGCCATCGAAAGGGTTAAGTCCAGCCAAGCCTCTTATCAGATGGCTGCTTGGGTAAAAGCTTTTGTATGTCCCAACTCACTGGAAACTTTCTCTGGAACACAGAGAATGCTCTCCATTAGGAAGGCTGGGCAGCTGGCCAGCCTCAGGACCTCCAACCCTGCAAGTTCAAGCATGGCCATCAGCCTGGAATCTGACAGCAATTAGAGGGGCTGCCCAGGCAGTACCTGAAACCCAAGAAGCCAGAAGGAAGCTTAACTCTTGAGTGGCTCCCTCACTGTATTTCCCGGGGACAGAGTTTTTAGGCTCACCATGTGGGCCTCTGAGAGCAGTCCATGTAGGACTTCCCAAATTCAAAGCTCTTTGCAAGTGTGTTATAGTAGGTAACCTCTAAGTGGTAGGTAGCAGAGGCACCTCTGTGAGCTCTGGATAACAAGGCTCAGCTGATGTCCCAGGCCAGCCACCCTGGACTCAGGGAGATAAACTACCCAGGATTTGATACAGTTGTGGTTGCAGATAATGGACGACCACGGGGCAGTGCAGATGTCTGAGAAGCACAGCTGTTCCTCCCCCAGTTTCCAGATAATTTTAGATAAAAGTGCCATTTTCACAGAGTTCACAAGTAGTGTGCTTAGGTGTGACATTCCAAGGTCACAGGGTATCTTATCACTGGCATTAAGAACTGTGTATGCTGGTAAGGTGTAGTGGCAGTCTGGTATATTGTCACATGCCTTTAATCCCAGCACTTGGGAGGCAGATGCAGGTAGATCTCTGTAAGTTCGAAGCCAGGTTGGTCTGCATAGTAAATTCTAGGACCGCCAGGGCTAGATAGAGAGACCCTGCCTCAAAAAAAAAAAAAAACAAAAAACAAACAGACAAACAAATTAATTAAATGTAAGGAAGTATAATGTTTTTCTTCTTGAGGAAAGGTCTAGGTTAGAGAAGAGGAGGGTGAGGAGGAGAAAGAGGAAGGAGAGGAGGAGGGGGAGGAGGAGGGGGAGGAGGAGGGGGAGGAGGAGGCATACAGATTCTGAACTGTCTTTGTTGCTGTCTTTATGTAACACATGGAATCTTCTTGATCTATGCTTCCCTCACCCACGGAATGCTATCATGCTAAATACATAAATACAAAGGTTCCCTTCCTCCCTCCTTCCTTCCCCCCTTCATTATTTTTCCTCAAAGCTTCAGTCTCCCAGGAAGCTGGAATTTCAGGTCTGTACCCCTGCATAGAGCCTTATAAACTATTTTGTTAAAATTGTATGTTGAAAGGCCTCATTTCCGAGGAAGAGAACATCAGAGCCACGTGTCCCTGAACCCCACTTTCTAACTCTGTCATGCACATGCTGCTCTCTTCTGGTCCCCAAAGGTCCCTTCTCATTCTAGGACATAGGTGGTTTCCACTCTTGACTGCCTTTTGAGAAACAAGTAGAAGAAACAAATAAACTATCACAACAGATAAATATTACTCATTGAAAAAAACAGAACTGAAGCAAAGCAAGCAAAAGGCAGTGGTGTGCCAAGCGGATGGCACACACCTTGGGAAACTAAGGCAGGAGCATCGGGGGTTCAAAGCCTCACTGGCTGCAGCTATGTGGTAAGTTGAGGCCAGGTTACACAAAACCATGTAAAACAACAAAAATAAACATCAGACGCAGACCACTACCTCAAGACAGTGGGTGGAAATGCAAGGTTTTGTCACTGGTTGGTTCCCGTTTGCCCTGAACTCCATGCCAAGAAGCCTGCCAGCACACCACACTGTTTTCCAGCAGCCCAGAGAGCATGGTCAGCAGTACGGGCTCCCTTACCGATCTCACGGGAGAGGAGCCAGCAAGTAGGGTTCTGAGTACTTGAGACTCCTCAGCCTGCCTGTCTCCTGAGAATGGCTTCTTCATCAACCTCCCAGTTAAAACCTTCATGAGTTTATCTGTGTTCTGCATACTTCATAACTTATATTCTACAGTACAGGCGTCTTGATTAGATTCCTGTCGTTGGGGTAGAACACTATGACTAAAGCAACTGAAGAAAAGATTTATTTCAGTGTACAACTCTCATCACCGAGGGAAGGAACTCAAGGCAGAACCCAGAAGCAGGAACTGAAGCAGAGCCCGTGGAAGAATGCTGCTTACTGGCAGACTTGCTCCTCATGGCTTGCTTGGCCTGCTTTCTTACACCATCGAGGACCACTGCCTAGGGGTGGCACTGACCACAATGGCACCAATCAGGAACCAAGAAAATGCCCCACAAGCTTGCTTATAGACAATCTTATTTTTACCTATTATGTATACAGTGTTCCGTATTGCATATATTGCATATTGCATATATCGCATATACGCCTACATGCCAGAAGAGGGCACCAGATCTCATTTCAGGTGATTGTGAGCCACCGTGTAGTTGCTGGGAATTGAACTCAGGACCTCTGGAAGAGCAGTCAGTGTTCTTAACCTCTAAGCCATCTCTCCAGCCAACCTTATAGAGGTATTTTCTCAATTGAGGTTCCATCCCCTCAGATGACTATAGCTTGTGTCAAATTGACAAAAACAAACTGGCACAACAGATCAATTTTATTACATATCAAGTAGCTTAAAATTGCTTTTCAGTACCTGGGCTTCTGAGCTGGCCGGTGGTACCACCATGGTTGTCGGCTCTGCAAGAGAAACCAGTCAAGATTAAGTTGGAAGCCCAAGACCCCACAGACAAGGTTGCTCATCCCCTCCTGTTCTACCTTCCCCAAGACGTACAGCATGTCCCCAAAGGAACACCAGAAAGTGCACAACGGGCTGCGATACATGGCACCGTGAACAGAAACCCCAAGGCCTAGCCTATGCCGCTGTGGGCAGGGTTCAGGCTACAGAGTGTATAAGGTGGACTCTCATAGGCAGCTTTCCATCCCATGGTCCATAGCAACAGCTCAGAGGAGAAAGCCAGGGATGGAGAGTCAGCAGGGCTGTGTGTGAGTACATCTGAAGAAGGGGGACTGCTTAGTTGTCACTGCAGGGAAGACCAATGATCTAAGATGGGCTCCCTAGACCTGAGGTCCTGTGAGCCAGGACACACAGGAACACAAGAAACCCTGGGCCAGTGAGTAAATAAATCCGCATCTCACAGTGGGCGGTTGGGGTTTTTCCTCTCAAAGAAGGAGCCCCTGGGTTGGAGGGCAGATGGAAGCTGGACTCTGCATGTTGTTTACTAAACACGTCAGTGTAAATGCCAAGAAGTGAGTCAGCATTTTCAAGGGCTTACTCATCAGCTCAGCTACAGCCCAGGACATGGGTAGCTTCAGCACCCATTTCACAGATAAGGAGCTGAAGACACTGGTGAAATTGTTGACCCTCAGGTAGCACAGCTGACAGGTAAGGGTGGCTCAAGGAGGGAGGCCAGAGACCTTAGAATGTGGCCACCAGCAACCCCTCAATCATCCCACTTCCGACCGTCCGTTCCCCAGGCCTCCTTTAATCCAGTATAAAGGTAAACTGAAGGAACGAAGTGAGACATAAAAAACAACAAACCACACTGAGTAAACCTGCTGACTCCACAAATATGTTCAAACTGCATCAAGAACCAGGAAGATTGCCAAAGATAGAGGCTGTGAGCCCCATTAAAATAACGGAAAACAATCCATTCCCTGGATCAGTGAGGCAATAAAGAGAGAGAGCTGAGAGCGTGCTGTCAGAGGTTTGTCATCGCAGGGACTGTCCCCGGCACACATCAGATACTTAACAAAACTTTGTAGCTGTGACTGGATTCAGATGCTGGAAAAATGAAAGAAAACTGAGCAAGAGCAAGGGCACTTCCTGGAAAAGTCACACTGGGGTCAGGAAGGCGGGCAGGCTGGTGGACGTCGGCTGGTTCTGAGCACACAGCCAGTTCTAGTCTCCGGCCCAGAGCGGCTTTCTGGATGGAATTTTTAAAAAGGCAATGTCTCTCATAGCCCAGGCTGGCCTTGAAACTCCGCACGTAGCTGAGGAGAAATTTGAACTTCTGACCCTCTTGATTCTACCTCTCCAGTCCTGGGATTAGAGACGTGTGCAAATGCACCCAGTCTATGTGGTGGAGACCGAGCCCAGCGCCTCCTGTGGCATGTAAACACTCTACTGGTGGAGCTGGTGGAGCTGGCGTTCTCCACCGTGAACAGAATGCTTTTAATGTGCTAACAGTTGTCTCTGTTAGGGTTTCTAATCCTGCAACAAAACACCATGGTCAAAAGACCAAGTTGGTGAGAAAAGGGGTTTATTCAGCTTACATGTCCACATTGTTCTTCATCAAAGGAAGTCAGGACAGGAACTCAAAAGGCAGGAACCTGGAGCAGGAGCTGATGCAGAGGCCATGGAGGGGTGCTGCTTACTGGCTTGCTCACCCTGCTTTCTTATAGAACCTAAGACTACCAGCCCAGGTTTGGCACCACCCACCATGGTGGGCCCTTCCCCATTGATCACTAATTGAGAAAACACCTTACAGCTGGATCACATGGAGGCATTTCCTCAGCTGAGGCTCCTTCCTCTCTGATGACTCTAGCTTGTGTCAAGTTGACATGAAAAGCCAGCCAGTACAATAGTCACTATGTTAACTAAAGATGTCCCAAAATTGTTTATGGATCTAATTATACTTCAAGTGGCAAAAGATTTGGGGAGTTTCATCACTGCTGTTTTGAGATTTATTGTCTAACTCAAAGTCATCACAATCCTCCTGCCTTGGCTTCCAAAGTGCTGGGATTACAGGGATAACCACTATTCCAGGGGGGTATTGAGTTTTAATGAGCAAACTACGGACTTGTGAGTTCCTGGGATGACAGTGACCACACAGCCAGGCCCAGAGATAATACAAAACTAACAAATGTTAGTGACATCCTCAACACTTGCTGAGGGCTGAGACTATGTGTGCCGTCACACCCTGCTGCCAAGATTTCTTCGCTACACACGAGGAAACGAGCTCATGCAGACTGAGAAATTTACTTGAAACCGTATGGATGATAAATAATGGAGCTGGGCCAATGAGTTCCCGTTATGTCTGAAATGCAAGGTCAGGAAGGGAGTCGGAAGCAGGACACTCTGTTTCCATCGCATTATTTCTGTTATGGACGCAGACTCAGCTTGGTGCTGATTTACCCAAGCAGGGTATCCTTACCCTGAAAATAGATGGCCACTCCATATTCTTTAGTTAAATGGCAAATGAGAAATCCAGGGGCTAGGTGCAGGTAAACCCTGGTGCTCATTTGTTTGTAGACATTGCCCACCACCCCCATCTCTACCTCCAGCTTTATGAGTGTTCTTCCCTCCTGTGGTTGTCCAAGTCTCCTCTACAAGGTCACCAGCCATGCTGGTTAGGCCCACAAGGTCACCAGTCAGGCTGGTTAGGCCCACAAGGTCACCAGTCAGGTTGGTTAGGCCCACAAGGTCACCAGTCAGGCTGGTTAGGCCCACAAGGTCACCAGTCAGGCTGGTTAGGCTAGGGGGTTTTCCTGGAAGAGAGCCTGTGCCATGGGAGAGGGAAGATTTCATCTGGGGGACTGCCTAGCCCCTCCTCCAGTGGAAGGTGCCTCTGCCATCAGTGGTGGAAGGCGGAGCTGTGTCAGGGGAGCCAGCTGTCCTCAAGTCAGGGTCTGTCCAGTCCACGGTTATGGAGCAAGTATATGACATCACGTCATCATCTAGGGGACAGAAATGGCACCTTCCTGCCTACCTCATGGTATCCCTCAAGGAAGAAGTGAGCTGGCAGACGCAGAGGCGTTTCCTAGGGTGCTATGGTGAATGGACACACCTTGCAGTTGGACAGCAGTGCTTGTGATGGTAAGACTCCTAACTCTAACTCCTTCTGGGGGCTTGGGTCAGGGTTAACTATCCACTCTATATGACCCCACTCCACCCCACTCTGCTACAGGGGGATTATATTCTTAGGGAGAATTCTTGCTACACATCCCCTGTCTCGTGTCTGGGCTTCTGGGAGTATTTCAACAGTGAACGAAGGCTGGAAGGAGCAGAGCCTTTTTAAGATCGGAAGACTTCCTGTCCTGCATCTCAGCCACAGGGCTCACAAGCACCTATATGGCCAAAACACATAGTTGAGGGATGTGGACAACGAAGATGTGGCATACACAGTCCCTGGCGGATGAGGGAACTGGCCACAGCCCTTGGAAGGCGACCTGCAGAATCTTTCAAAGTTATAAACTCTCTCACCTGACTCCGCTCTCCAGCTTTTAGAAGGCACACCCCTGCATCACGACACCTACAAGATCACTCAGTGCTACATGGATCCTACACCAAAAATCTTTAGTGTCTTCTAAAGACAGACACACAGGGCACCTGCACCCGGGACATTAGGTGTCACTAAAAAGAACAAGATGGCCAGGTAAGGTGTTGGATTAAGAAATTTACTTGAAACCAAAGCTGAGAGGCTGAGGCAAGAGGGTTCCAAGTTTAAGGTCAACAGTGGAACACAGAAAGAAAGACCCTGTTTCAAACAAAGGACCAATAAGATGTGCTGAGTTGATCCCAGGCCCCCACTCAGGGAGAAAACAAACCAAACCATAGCAGAAAGCAACGCCTGACCTTAGGAGGAAGTAAACATGCCTCAGTGCTGGCATGTGCAGGAAACCCTCACGTTCTTGGCAGCCCGTGAGGAGGAAGGATGGGCATCCAGGCACAGCGACACAAGGACTCCGTCAAGGTTGTCCCTTAGACTTTCTGGATTTGAGCACTGGCCACTCTCATAGAGGACTGTCATTCCCCACACTCACAGGACAGCCCACAGCGCTGTGTAAGTCTCCAATTCCAGAGGATGCAATGTCCCCTTCTAGTGTCTGTGGGCATCCTACATGTACACGGCACACATACATTCAGGAGGAATTCTCTTCTTGTACATATAAAATAAAATTTAAAAAGAAGCCTTCTGAATTTCAAAATATGTGGATTTGCTACACTCAAGAAATAAATTTGGGGCCAGACATTGTATCACATGCCTTTAATCCCAGCACTTGGGAGGCAGAGCCAGGTGATCTCGGAGTTTGAGCAGCCTACTCTACAGAGTGAGTTCCAGGGCTACACAGAGAAACGCTGTCTCAAAACATAAAAAAAAAAGAATAAATTTGGAAAAGAGAAAATACAGCACCTACGATTCTCCTAGACCAGGGTACAGCCTCCAGCAAAGAGACTGGAGTCAAAGGTCATGTGACTGAGCAGTGCCAGTTTCCTCTCAAAGAAGTAGTATCACCGCAAAGGGTTTGTCAAGATTGGGTGGAAACACACCCAGTGACTGGCACGCGGTAAGGAAGTCACACATACGGGTGGGTGGCTTCCACTGTCAAGAAATGAACCGTAAAACTGAGTTGTGACCCGGGTCAAGTATCAGCCTTGGAAACTGGAGAAAGCTGAGAGGGTGGACCACCCACAGGAAGGCACACAGTCAGAGTTCTGTGCTTATTTAACAAACAGAATTCTGTGGGGCAAAGGGATGCAGGTGTGTCTGTCCTGCTCATCCACAGCTGGGCGGTGGCTGATCCCAGCCTGAATGAGAATGGCTTCTGTAAGCACTCACCCACACACTCGATGCCCACACGCCGCTCCCAGGAAGTGACCTGCTACAGCAGGAACCCTACCCACCAGTAGCAGATCCGGAGGTGACCCATGTCTGCAGCGCACAAGCCTGAGGCCTGCCTTGCACCCCGAACCTTGAGCACTCATGATTCTCTAACAACGGGCAAATCTTGGGGACTGGAGTCAGGGAGGATAAATTAACAGCCAAAACAAAATGGCAGGCCTGGCTTCTGTGTCCCGAACACCTCCATACCCAACCTCTGATGGCACATCCAGGGACATCACTGGGTCCCACTACTGGTCCCAGTTAGAAGACAGTGCATGAAGTTGACAGAATTTGATTCAGTGAGATGGCTCAGCTGGTAAAGGTGCTTGTTCTCCAAGCTTGAAGACCTGAGTTTCATCCCCAAAAGGGCAAGGAAAGAAAGATCTGAATGTTGTCCACATGTGTCATGGCAGAGTATGCTCATAGTCACAGATGTACACACACACACACACACAGCATGTGAGCAATAAATGTTAAAGACAGTTGTGTATGTGTGTATGTGTATATGTGTATATATTTAATCTTTTCTTATTTTATGTATATGAGTGCTTTGCCTGCATATATGTAAGCTCAGCACATGCATCCAGTGCCCACAGAGGCCAGAAGAGGGCGTCAGATCCTTTGGCTCTGGTTATGGGGTAAGCTGCGTTGTGGCACTGGGAACCAAACCCCAGCCCTCACAAGAGCAGCAGGTTCTTCCAGCCCATGAACCATCTCTCCAGACGCAAACTTTACTTTTCTTTATTTCTTTCTTTCTACTTAAACTTCCCTGCTCAGCTTCTGGCCATTTATCACTCCAAGTTTCTTTCGGGGGGGGGGGGGGGGGGGGGGTGTTGGAGACATGGTCTCACTATGTAGCTCTGCTATCCTGGAACTCACTATGTAGACCAGGCTGGCCTCAAACTCACAGAGATCCACCTGTCTCTGCCTCCTGAGTGCTGGGATTAAAGGCCTGTGCCACCCTCCCTCCCCCAGCAATGGAGGCATTTCCAATCAAGGTTTCTCCTTCTTAGATGACATTAGCTTGTACCAAGTTGACATATGTCAAGCTGACATAAAACTAGTCAACACAGTGTGGTAGGAATCAAGGCCTGGTATAATGTGCCCACAAGTGACCAACAAGAAAGCAGTTGCTAAAACTACTATTTGGGCCTAGAGAGATGGCTCAGCGGTTAAGAGTGCCAACTACTCTTCCGAAGGTCGTGAGTTCAAATCCCAGCAACCACATGATGGCTCACAACCATCCGTAATGAGATCTGATGCCCTCTTCTGGGGTGTCAGAAGACAGCTACAGCAAGCAGGGCTGGAGTGAGAAGAAAAAAAAGTGTCTGAAGACAGCTACAATGTACTTTAACATAAATAAATCTTAAAGACAAACAAACAAACGAACAGCTGGGCAGTGGTGGCGCACGCCTTTAATCCCAGCACTTGGGAGGCAGAGGCAGGCGGATTTCTGACTTCGAGCCAGCCTGGTCTAAACAGTGAGTTCCAGGATAGCCAGGGCTATACAGAGAAACCCTGTCTCAATAAAACAAAAACAAAAACAAAAAAATATTACAGATATCTGGGCCATGCAAAGGTGATCTGTTCTGGAAACTTAACCATTGTGGTAAGGCCTCCGCAGCCTCTGCAGCATCCGTGGCAGAAGTGTTGGCACAGAGCTGAGAAAGCTGAGAAATGCACACACACACACACACACACACACACACACACACACACACACGACACTCATGCAGTTCGTTACATGAGATTTTAAATTCATTTCCTGTTTTCCATTTTGTTTTGTTGAGATGAGATCTGATGTAGCTCAGGCTGGCCTTGAACCCACAGTGCAGCTGAAAATAGTCCTTAACTCACGATCTTCCTGCCTCTACCTCCTGAGAACATGCCCTTATGCCCAGCTGCATGCAAGGTTTTTTAATTGAAAGAAATAACTAGGGCCTGGTTCCATGGTAGTGTTTACAGCACATGCAAGATCTTGGGTTCCACCCCAAGCCTGCATGTGGGCTCTAAGCAAATGCTAAATTCTAGCAAACAACATCCATGCTGAAGTACATAGCAGGGGCTGGGCTGGGGTGGAGAATGAGAGATCTTGATGGGAGTACACTGTGTTCATGTATGAAAACATCACAGTGAGGGGCTGGAGAGCTGGCTCAGCGGCTAAGAGCACGGCTGCTCTTCCAGAGGACCAGGGTTCCACTCCCAGCACCCACACGGAGGCTTAGAAAGTACGACTGTCTGTAATCCAGGTCCAGGGGATCCAAAACCCTCACCCAGGCATGCTCTATCCTGTGCATATCCCATCATATGCGACAGATGAAATAGCTAGCCTCAAGGTAGAGATTACTCTGGATTTATGGCACCTTAAAATGGAAGTGAATATAAGCCAGCAGTTTAAGGGTGTATTACCTAGTCATAGGAACCTCACACACTCTCTCCTCTTGCTTCCTTGGGAAAAGGGCCACAAGCCCTCTGCCCTGGAATAAAGTAGAAGTCGCTGAACCGAGAAAGCAGTGGCTGAACACTTCTTCTGGGTACTCTGGTCCTCAGGCTGGTTTGCCTAACCAGCAGGGTAGCATTTCCAGGCAGCAAGGTCATCCCCCTCATGTCTTACACACAGGCCAACTCCCTCTGAGGAATCAGAGATGCTTACATGGTCTACATTCCAATACCAGGATTCCCAGTGTGAAAGGCGGAGAGGACCTTCACTGTGCCCGAAGCATTAATGCACCTGTGCTGTGCTGGACAATGATTCTCGGTGGACACCAGGGCAGGGGTGGGGAGTGACCGGTGATTGGGGGGAGGGGGGGAATCCAGGACCTTGAACATGACAGCGAGCCTGGGGCTGCACCCCTACTACAGGCTGGACCATGCAAGTCACACAGGAACCCCACGCACGGGCTGCCTAAGACTCCAGGCTTTATCCAGAAGCACACTACAGAGCACGGAAATAAATAGGTAGGCTAGGGACCAGCATCCTGCCTTCATGTGTCTTGAAGTCTTTTGGGCTGCCAACCTTGGGCACACTTGAAGAATTGTCTTCCTGCAAGGCCTAATTCAGAGGTGAAACTAAATCAGAAGATCTGTGCATTCATACATACCCAGCTCACAGCCACATTCAGACTGCTCAGGCAACCTGCCACAACCCCACACACAGCATTAAGACACCCGCCCAAAAAAACTCACTTCCCCTTTCTGAGTCGGAGGTCCCAGGGATAGCCCACTGGCCATCAAGAAATACAGAGGAGGCCGGGCAGTGGTGGCGCACACCTTTGATCCCAGCACTCGGGAGGCAGAGGCAGGCAGATTTCTGAGTTTGAGGCCAGCCTGATCTATACAGAGTGAGTTCCACAACAGCCAGGGCTACACAGTGAAACCCTGTCTCAAAAAAACAAAAACAACAACAACAACAAAAAAAAGCACAGAGGAAGCACTTTGCAGAACTGCATTCCTCAGGCTACAGCCTGCATTTGTGCCAAGGGTTCATTTGTATGGACCCTGGATACTGTATCCCATGCTGAATGTGGCCAAGGTACACAGGGGTGTGGCACATGGACACCTGCTGCTGTGCCTCGGGTCGGGGGTCCCCTGTAAGGCCAAAGACACACAAACCCTAGCTCTGAGGCAGGTACTACGTTGACTTCGGGCAGCTGCCCCTCCTCTGTGATCTTCCATTTCTTCATGTGCAGAGTGGAGATCACAACAAGACACTCTGGCAGGAAGAGTAAGCCCAACACTGTTGGGTCCTTGCCTCATGAGCATCTCTGAACATCCTCCTATCCACCATGCACCCATCCAAGGTAGCCTAATGTTAGCCCACCGTGACTTAGCTGAGTGACCTTCACAGGGCACAGGATTTACAGCTCTGGGTGCCTTGCAGTCATGAGGTGGGCAACACAGCTGGGACCAGGTCTCCAGAAACATGAGCAGGAGCTGCATGGGAAGGACCTGGCTCAACAAACAAACATGTTTCAACTACAAATAGTCTGGTGCCCAGGAGACCCGGGAGGGACAAATTCTCTCCTCCTAATCAGTTTTGGGCTCCCTCATGATGAATGGATGAGCATTGTCGCTGGACAGGGCCATGTGCAATACAAAGCCAGTGGAACAGGCAGCCCCTGGTCCCTGATGAAGGTCAAGGGCTCCCACTGCAGGGGTCCAGTGACATTTTTTAGTAGTTAAAGATCTACTTTAGCTCAAAGAGGGGCCACCACTGAGAGACAGGCAAGTGAGCACCCAGTTGAGACAGGTGGCCATTTACACATGCAGTTACAGTAACAAGGAACACCACTGAGGTAGAGTAAAAGAACCCAGGGGTGATGGCTTCTTTATGAACACACCCGAGTGAGCACACAGGGTCTCGTTCTAACCCATCCCCACCACATCTCAGTGACATGCAAGTGCACAGTCTTTAGCATCGTCAGGCAATGAGAGTGAAAATACAGCAGGTGGTGATGGCACACACCTTTAATCCCAGCACTCGGGAGCCAGAGGCAGGCGGATTTGAGTTTGAGGCCAGCCTGGTCTACAGAGTGAGCTCCAGAACAGCCAGGGCTACACAGAGAAACCCTGTCTCAAAACACCAATGTGTATATTTTATATATATATATATATATATAAAGCAAGTCACCCTTTCCTCGACCTAATTTTAGTAACGCTACATGTTAACTTGCTCACCTGCCACACTGGAGAAGTGGCTCAGTGGTTAAAAGGTCTGCAGGAGTCTGCAGACTCCTCTTGAGCTCATGTATGTGTACACGTGTACACACACAAACACACAGTTAAAAATAATTAAAAAATAATAACTAATTTAAAAAAGAAAAGGGGGTCAGCTATAATGGCAATTTTAGCACTTAAGAGGCTGAGGTAAGAGGGTCTTGAGTTCCAAGAACCTCTCTTTCTCTCCCCCGTCTCCTCTCTGCCACACACACACACACACACACACACACACACACACACTCTCCTAGGAGTGACTATGAAGACACCGTCCGATTTAATATTAAGAGACTGCCAGGCAAGGTGGCGCATGTCTGAAATTTCAATATTCAGGACACAAAGGCGGGAAGATCTTCTTGAGTTCAAAGCCATTCTGAGCTACATAGCAAATTCAAGACCAGCCTGGGCTACATGAGATGCTATGTCAAAGAAACAAAATCAGGAGGCTGGGGAGATGGCTCAGTGGATAAGGTACCTGCCACACTAGCATGAAGGACTGAATTCAGACCCACAGCACCCGTGTAAAGGCTGAGGTTAGCACAGGGACCTATAGGCCTAGTGCTGGAGACTGGAGAAAGTGGTACACCAAGCAGCTGCCAGTCAAGCCAAAATGGTGAGCTTCGGGTTTAGTGAGAGACTTTGTCTCAAACATAAGGTGGAGAATCAGATCAGCATGGCTCAGAGATTGACCTAACTGAGTGATTGCATCCAAGGTATCCAACATCCGACACAGCAGGTTAAGAAGCTCTACTGGCATCAGAAACAGCTACTTCAGGAATAAACTACACAAATCCTGTAGGGAATTCACTTGTCACTCAAGTCCAGAAAAATGCTGGGCTAGCTACTTTCAGGGGGTGGCTACCTTAAAGTTGCAGCAGCTTTATGAAGCTCAGAGACTGCTCAGGTTAAACACATTTTTCTTTTTCTATCAGGAGCCAGCAAGTCCCTGTAGTTCCAGCATCAGGGGCTTGACCTCAAGGGTTCAATATGAGCATGAACAACAGAGCAAGATCCTGTCCTAAACCAACCAACCAACCAAAACCCAAAGCAAGTCATGACCCTCATTTGCCTTCATGGGGTATGTTTACCAACAGACGCCAAAGATAGAAAGTGAAGTTGAACTCTCCGGTGCCTGCCACAGGCAGGTTCCTCTCCCCAAAGGTCAATATAGAGTGCTTTCTCTGAACTTTGACCCAGCAGGAAGTGCTACTGGTCTGAGAACAATAAAGCAGTACTACACCTCTGGGGGTGGGGAGCCAGGCTGTGAGAGTTGATGATGGTGCCCCTGTCCCTTCAGGCCAGCCTTGGAAGAGGAGCCTCACAATTTATGCAAATCATGGCACTTTCTGAAGGAACTGGCCAAGGTTAAACCTCAGCCAACCTGGGTGTTGTGTTTATTATTTCCCTGTGCAATATACGGGTGCTTTTGTGCAAAATGTAACAACTTGCAAGTGTGGGGCAGCACTGAGGAGGGAAGAAGGAAATGGGTGCTGGCTGAGAAGCCTGGGAAGCCGCGGTGGCTCCCATGTGTGCACAATGGGCCCTCCCTGTTACAGAGGCAGCTGTTGTCTATTGCTTCTCTTTGGCCTTGCTTATCATTCCTAGTCCCCCGCAGATGCCTGCTTGAGAGAATTTCTGCAAGCCCACAGCTCTCCGGGTTGGAGAGTGGCCAGCCTTCACTCAGCAAACACACAGCCTGCCTTTGTGCACCCAACAGGGTATCAACTTTCAGGGTACTATCACTGTTTGCTCTATACTACAGTTCCCCAAGAGGAAAATGAAGGGGGACAGTAAACAGCAGCTTGAACTCGCCACTCCGAATAGACTTCAATAATCTTTCAAAAGCTTAACTGTTTGTTCTCACTGACGTTTAAGGTTTGTTTGGTTTTTTAAAATCGCAGATTGTACACTCTTACAATTGAGCTCAGGAGATTAGTATCCATTCAGTACAGACTCAGAACAAGGCATGGTACTTCTGCTCTCCCTACCGCTGGAAAAAGGCACCCGTCTCTAAGTAACCTTAAGGTCTGCAGTGTCGCCAGAGGAGAGTATCAGCTTCACGGGAACAGCAAGGACTCACCCACAGGCCCTGCTAGAGCAAGGCCAGAGGACTGCAGACTCCCCCGAACCCATCTTGAAGGGAACTGGCTATTGGAGAGGCTTCCTGAATGCCGTGCTCCGGGACTTTAAGGTAAAAGATACTCCGGCTTTTAACCAAAGCCCCTCTCCCCCGGGGAAAGCGTCCCTGGGCGCGAGCAGCCAACCGGCAGCTTCACATCAGGAGGGATGGTTATCCCAGACTGCGGGGTGTGTGTGTGTGTGTGTGTGTGTGTGTGTGTGTGTGTGAGATAATGAGGTTCTCCTAGGTCGAAAGAGAAGACAAGGAGTCCCAGATCCAGAGGGCAGGGTGGGGCCTTCCCGGTCCGCAGAGCGCTATCTGGGCGCTGATGAGAGAAAGGTCGAGGCCCCGTCACCTGGCACTCGGGTGCCCTCAGCGGCCGCCCGCCCGCCCGCCGCGCCGGCCACACCCCCACCCACTCCGCTGCGCCTTACCGGGCTCCAGCCGCGCGCAAACCGAGCCGTCCCTACGCAGGAGGATGTCTGCCGTGTCCCGGATGCGCCGCACGCCGCCCGGCTCGCCCCGCAGCCCGCGGCAGCCCTGGAAGCACACCGCCCAGGCCTGCTCCTCGTTGATGGGCTGCTCGTACACCTTCAGCACTTCCTCCAGGGACAGCTCCCACGGCTCGGGCCGCGCCGCGCCCCCCGCGCGTTCGGGAGCTGCTGCGCCGCCGCCGCCCGCCCGGGCCATGGCCGCCCATCATCGCCGCCCGCGCGCGCGGCGGGTCTCCATAACAGCGGGCGACGCACCGCCGAGCGAGGGGGCGGGTCCCGCGCGCCCGTGTGCTTTGTCATTCCGGCCCCGCCCCTCGCGGGCAGATGCAGGTGAGGGCGGGGGCTGATGGAGGAGGAGGAGACTGACGGTCGAAGAGGCGGGGCCGGGCGGAGAAGGAAGGGAAGACCGGTAGGGAGGGGCGAGCCGGGGGGGAGGGGTAGAGCTAGGAGGTGCAGCCGGAGGGGGAGGGTGCACAAGAACAGAGGACTACGGTTTGTTGGAAATGGGTTGGGGGCGAGAGAGGAGGAAAGCTAACTGAAGAGGGCTGTCGTTGAGCATGATGGGGACCGTGAGCGCACGCTCTCCTTTGGCTCTTTAAAGCAGACAGTGCCTGCGATGGTCTTTGTAGAAGACCTGGATAGCAAAGGACCTAAGGAGGTCTCTATTGTGTGATTGGCACAAAGATGATACAGGCCTTCAGAGATGAAGTACTTCATAAACGGTCCTTTTTCTGCTAGAAAGGACCAGTTTTAAACCCTAGTGTCTTAGTGACAAACAATGTGAGGGTGCTAACACACCACCTCATTTTCAGAGTGCGTTGCCTTCATTCCAGGCCAGCTACTACAGGCCACGGCAGAAGTGGTAGCAAGCTCAGCACAGCACACGGCTTTGTTGAAAGTAGTTTCAGCCATATTTACGACTGTTCAGAAGAACAGAGCAAGAAGATGCAGCTGAGATAAATTATAACAAGGCAGTTGGTCTCAGGCTTGGCTCTGAGGAATCGCAAGGCTGGCACATAGTTGTAAGAGAGACTTGGCTGACAGTCTCCTCTGGATTCTTAATCTTCAATCTTCGGTTGGAAAGAAAAGATACAATGAATTTTGCCTGAAATTATTTATAATCAATAGCTGGGTAAGTGTGAATCCTTCTCCCAGTTTGCAAGCATGTGAGTCGCAACTGATTTAGGGGGGACCAAAGGACACTGGAGAAGAGGAAATGAAAGAGAAGGTTTCCTCTGCTCATGATACATTGTGCAGACAGCCTGGGACTCTGGCTCCTCTTCCCTAATCCTCAGAAACTTCAAGGGTTACCTCAGTAGGGAAGGAACAGTAGGGATCTCCCACAAAGGGTCTTGCTTATGTTAGGGGCAAGAGCATGTATCCAAGTAATTTAAGGAAAGCCTGACTCACACGGTACCAAGTATGTGCTGACAGCTCCCACTGATAAAGCCAGGCGGTTTCTTTTTGGCCAGCTCATAGAATGGTTTCTGCATTTTGAATTGGTAGGAATATGACCCACTAAGAAAGATCAGCGGGAGTTCAGAAACTGGAATCATGACTCAGTTAAGGAGTGAGCCACCCACATGCTTTGTAGTGATCCAAGAGTGATGGACCACAGCTGGGGATTTACAGTGAGGGAGAGTCTCTTGGAGAGTACCAGTGTATGGGGGTCCCTGATGCAGGGGGTAGCAAGAGACCAGGCAGAAGGCAAGCAGTGGGGGGGGGGGACTCCTGGGCTCCCTCAGTAGTATTGCCCCACTCTAGTGGCAGAAGCACCCACAGGAGGCGCATCCTTCTGGTATCAGTGAAGTGAATGGACAGAGTCGTGGGACCTTAGGTCAGAGGATGGAAATTACCTACAGGGAAGTTATTTAGGATGCAGCAAACTATTTCCTAGTCTCCTCATAGGGCTCATGCGTTGAAGGTTTGAGCCTTAACTGTTTGCGCCAATCATGGATAGGTGATTGGATCGTGAGGGCTCTGACATAGTCAGTAGATAATCTAAATAATTTTTATTGGTTGTTAATTGAGTATGATGTGGGGGTAGGTTCGTGTTACTGTAGCTGTGGAGACCAGAGGGCAACTTCTGGAGGTGATTCTCTCCTTCCACTATGGTTGGAACTCAGATGGTTAGGCTTGTGTGGCAGGACTTTTACCAGCGCGCCATCTTACCAGACCTAGCACTGCCATTTAAATAGTATCAGGGGAGTGGTGCAAACTCGTGGAGGTAGATCCTAGCTAGAGAAAGTCGTCACCAGAAGCAAGTTCTTAGGGACTAGGCTGTGTTCTAGGACTCTGTTCATCTCTCTCCAGTTCACCATGAGGTGAACCGCTCTGCTCTGCCCTAACCTCTGCTTCGCCACACAGGACTCAGAAGCCACAAAGCCACATGACCATTGACTGAAACTAAGCCAAATAAATTCTCCTTCCTGTTAGTTGTTGCTTAAGGAATTGTGTCACTGCAACAAAATATCTTCCATGCCTATTCTCTTTCTCTGAAAGCTTTGAACTTTCTTTGTTGGCTACAAATGTTTGAGTTCTTCTGTAGTAAGTGCTGGCTCCTTGCAGCTGCTGTCTTTTTCACCCAGAACTTGTTAAGAGAATCCCTAAGTGCTTCCAGGTTATCATTCAGTATGTAAAACAATGGGTTACACATGCACACTCAAAGTGCATCCAAATACACAGAGAGAGAGAGAGAGAGAGAGAGAACACGTTTTTGTGATGCTGAGGACTGAGCCTGAGACCTGAGTGTCCTAGGTTAACCCTGTAAAACTGAACCAAGCCCTGACCCTATTACTAGTACAAGTTAAGTTCGGACATCTGTCTCCTCTTATCTAAAGACTAATTCCTCCTAGCCATGGCCAATGAGAGGAAGCAGAAGTGTCAGTCAGCTCTGTGGTCACTTGTAGACAGCATTGCTTTCTTTCCTCCCAGGTCATTTACTTATATATCACCCACAGTGCCAGAGGAACCCAGAAATGGACCTCAGATGAGACATTAGCCCCAAACTTCTTGATGGTCGTCACAGTAGTAAGAAGGATTTCCACCTGGGAGCCCAGAGCAACTTACAGCCAGTCATCAGAATGAAAGAGCCGATCGATTCAAAGGCTAACTAAACTGACCTCAGTCCTTCGACTAGATGAACTGGCTTCTGACCCGACTGGTGCTCTCGGTGCAGTAATGAACTCTGTTTGTAACAGAGGTCTGTCGAGACAGCTATTTCCTTCAGTTAAAAGTGGCGTGGGCTAAAACATTTGGTTTGTGGGCAGACAATTTTGAAGTTGAATCACAGTTGGTTCTAGTTGGGTAGCGGCAGTACCTGCCTTTAGTCTCAGCACTTAGAAGGTAGAGGCAGGTAGCGGGTCTCTGAGTTTGAGGCCAGCCTGGTCTACAGAGTGAGTTCCAGGAGAGCCAGAGCTACACAGAGAAACCCTGTCTCAAAAACTAATAAAATAAAGGGAAGGGGGAATATGTCTTCCATACCATCAGCTTGCCATGGGGATTTTAGAAACAAGGCATCTTGGTTTTGACTATTTAAAAGGAGAAGAAGGGGCTGAAGAGATGGCTCAGAGGTTAAGAGCACTGACTGCTCTTCCAGAGGTCCTGAGTTCAATTCCCAGCAGCCACAACCATCTGTAATGGGATCAGATTTGATGCCCTCTTTTAGTGTATCTGAAGACAGATACCGTGTACTCACATACAGAAAAATAAATAAATCTTTTAAAAGAAAGAAAGAAAAGAAAAGAAAGGAGGAGGAGGGAGCAGGAGCAGGAGCAGCCGCATCAGCAGCAGCTAGTCATGGTGGTGCACACTTTTGATCCTAGGATTTGGGAGGAAGAGGCAGGCAGATCTCTGACTTTAAGGCCAGCTTGGTCTACACAATAAATTCCAAATCAGCCAGAGCTAAACAGTGAGCCCCTGTCTCAAAAAACCAAACAAACAGAAGTGGGGGAGGGGGAGGCGAGGACATTGGGTACTTGATGGGAACTGGGTTATGTATGCCTTTGCCCATATTCTGTGCTTGGTGCTTTGAAAATCATTCTCCATAGTAGCAACACAGGTTAATGCCTGTGGGTTGATGACTATGCAGCTATAAATGGAAAAGCTCTAGAAGTTAATCTGTGAGCATCTATAAAGACACAGACACTAGAAAGTCCCAGTTTTAGGTTTCTGTATATCAACTGGGTAAGGGAAGGCTGGATCCTCAGCTACTCTGTGGTTGCAGCTTAGAGGCTATTCCACGCTATGTACCGCGGGGCTGCAGGGCTCAAGAACCTCTTGTGACTTGGCAGAACAGGTGAGGTACCTGGCACCAAGGCTAGAGGGGATCTGGCACACAGCCAATTTCAGAGCAAATGTCTCATCCATTCACCTAGACACAGGCAGAACCAATCCACCTGCCAAAAATAGAGTGGAGGGGCCCTTGCCATCCAAATCCAAGTCCACTTCAGATTCAGGTCGGCTTCTCCCCAGAGACTCCACATATACAGTTTGCAGTGAGCAACCAGGCTTTGTGTTACCTGAATCCAAAGGCCCTTGAATGTGCTCTTTGTCACATTCTATGCAGCCAGGCAGAGCCAGAGTTCAAGGGTCCGAGAGGAAAAGCTGAAATCGGAGAGTCTGGTTTTGTGTTTTGGTTTATTTTTGGGATAGTGATAAAGGCTATGAATCTCTGGGGATAACAGATCCAGGCTGTGCTTGGTCAATGAAAGAACCCAGGACAGCTCAGAGGGAGGAACTCTGGGAATGGGTGTCATAGGGTTTCTGGGCTAGTGACTAGAAACATAGAGGGTAAACCTGGGCAGTGAGAAAGGATCCAGAGAATAGGATCACTTAATGCCACAAGGCACACGGGGTGCCGGGGGATCCAGAGTGGAATCAAGATGAACAGAGGGGACCTAAAATCCAAACTGCCCAGAGAGCAGCAGTCAGAATCCTTTGAGGCTAGAGATGGTGAGAAGGGCCCCTTCGCTCAAGATCAGGAGGGGAACATTTTTAAGCACCCTGTTGTTGCCCATTGTGAAGAGTTGAAGTTGCCTGAAGATTCTGAAACTGTATCAGAAAATCCAGTGACCACAAATGAATGGAACCCCTTCCTAGTGTGACACTTAGCTCGTGGTTGCGGCAATTGCTCCTGACATCCAGTCTTGGATGATGATAATGATGTAATCATCCTCTGCTTTCCCTGGGGCCTAAACACTGTAACACTGAAGACATGGTTGTGACACATACTGCTCAAATTGAGTTTGATCCAGCTTTATGTTTTTACTGACTGGTTTTGTGTCAACCTGACACAAGCTGGAGTTATCACAGAGAAAGGAGTTTCAGTTGAGGAGATGCCTCCATGAGATCCAGCTGTAAGGCATTTTCTCACTTAGTGATCAAGGGTGGGAAGGCCCCTTGTGGGCAGTATCATCTGTGGACTGTTAGTCTTGGGTTCTATAAGAAAGCCAACTGAGCAAGCCAGTGGAAGCAAGCCAGTAAGAAACATCCCTCCGTGGCCTCTATATCAACTCCTGCCTCCAAGTTCCTGCCCATGTGAATTCCAGTCCTGACTTCCTTTGGTGATGAACAGCAACATGGAAGAGTAAGCTGAATAAACCCTTTCCTCCCCAACTTGCTTCTTGGTCATGACGTTTGTGCAGGAATAGAAACCCTGACTAAGATAATGTTCAAATATTCAAAAATGGTATACACAGGAAACTCTTACACCCAACACTGGTCCCAACTCTTATTCCTCCCAGAGACAGTTATTGCAATGGTGTGCTGGTTAGTTTTATGTCAACTTGACACAAGTTATAGTCATCTACCAGAAGGGAGCTGAGATAACACCTCCATAAGGTCTAGTTGTAAGGCACGTTCTTGATTAGTGATCAGTGGTGAGGGCTCAGCCCATTTTGAGTGGGAAAACCACCAGGCTGGTGGTCCTGGGTCTATAAGCAAGCAAGCCAGTAAGCAGCACTCCTCTATGGCCTCTGCATCAGCTCCTGCCTCCAAGTTCCTGCCCTGGCTTCCTTCAGTGGTGGATGATGATATGGAAGTACAAGCCAAATAAACCATTTTTACCCCAATTTGGTTTTGGTCATGGTGTTTCATCATAGCAATAATAATCCCAAATAAGGCAAATGGGCTTCCTTCCTGAAATATCATATACCCATGACAAATGGGTGCATCTCTCCTACTCTGCACACGAGAAAAGAATCTGTAGCTTTATGCAAAGAGCTTATGTATTCTACAGAACTGTGGATCTCTTTGTGGATAGGCCAGAACCTCCTCCCAGTTCTCACTGAGGCACATGAGGTTGTGTAACTTTTTTTTTTCCCTGTATATGATTTCACTGTAGCTGTCAGTCTTCAGACACACCAGAAGAGGGCATCAGATCCCATTACAGATGGTTGTGAGCCACCGTGTGGTTGCTGGGAATTGAACTCAGGCCCTCTGGAAGAGCAGTCAGTGCCCTTAACCACTGAGCCATCTCTCCAGCCCAGTTGTGTGCAATCCTAATCAATAGTCTACATGGTTTGCCTAATCGCTGCCACACCAACTACTTTTCACAGGGTGAGACTAGAGATGACTCCTGTCCATTTCTACGCATGTGATGTTAATATCAAGAAATGGCCTCCCAGAAGGCTGGAGAAATAGCTCTGCAGCCAAGAGCACTTGTCCTTTCAAAGGACTAGGGTTCAATTTCCAACATGCACATGTTGGCTCACAGGCATCCGTAACTCCAGGAAGGGGGGTTCAGTGCCTTCTTCTGTCCTCCAGGGGCACCAGGTATACACGTAGTGCACATACAGGTAAAACACTTACTCACATAAAATAAAATCAAACACAAATTTGTTTTAAATTTTTAGATAAAAAAGTATATAAATGGATAACTTTCTTGCAGGACTAGCTAGGAACTAAACCCAGTGCCCACTCAGCCAGTACACTTGACCTACTTCCTGCTTCAGTGTAGGAACTTAAAACAAGTATCTGCAAGGTGCCTTCCAAAAGAGGCCGTCTCCACTTACATACACATCTGTAATGCTTGAAGGTATCTGTTTTCCTTAGCTCCCCTGACAGAGAGTAGGAACAGACGTTGACTCCACCAGATGTGGTACCTCATACTTGTAATCCAGCTCTCAGTGGGCAGGAGAGAGAAGATAGAGAGTCCTTATGCCGACATGAGCTACGTAGGGAGACCTTGTCTCAAAAGCAAAAAATGGGCTGGGCGCAATGGTGCACACCTTTAGTCCCAGCACTTGAAGGCAGTTGAATCTTTAAGAATTCAAGGCAGGACTGGCATACATAGAGAATTCCAGGTTAGTCAGGATTACACACTGAGACCTGCCCTTGTGTGTGTGTGTGTGTGTGTGTGTATGCACGCACACACATCCATAACAGAAAAATGGACCCAGAAGATGGCTCAGCAAGTAAAGGTTTTGCTGCCCAAACTTGATGATCCCCATACCTCACAGGGGAAGGAGAGAATCCACTCCTGGAAGTTGTCCTTTAACCTCTGTGTGTGTCCCCTGGCATCCTGAATTCTCTCTCTCTCTCTCTCACTCTTTTCATCTCTCACTCACACTAATAATAATAATAAATAAAAAATCTTTGTGAATCCTTCATAGATACATATGGCTTAATATGTGTTTTGCTTGTTAGAGTGAAGAACAGATTTCAAAGTTTTTGTTTTATTGTTCTTTTTTCTTTTTTTTTTGAGACAAGATCTATGTATCCCTGACTGGCCTGGAACTCACTTGGAAACCAGGCAGGACTTGAACTCACAGAGATCTGCCTGCCTCTGCCTCCCAAGTGCTGTGATTAAAGGAGTTCATAACTAAATCTGGCTTTAAAAAAAAACAAAACAAAAAAATGTAGGGCTACACAGAGAAACCCTGTCTCAAAAACAAAAACAAAAACAAACCAAAACAAACAAAAAAGTGTCTGAGTGTTTTGCCAGCAAAAGTGCGCTCCTGGAAGAAGAGTTAAGGACAGCTCTTAGTCATGTGGGTACTGAGATTGGAGCTTGCTCCTCTGGACCAGCTCCTAAGCACTGAGCTATCTCTCCAGCCCTCCTCATCTCCTTTTAAAGACTGAGGGATGGCGATGATTGGCAGTGTGTGCAAATCTCATGGCCAATGACACTTTGATGGTAGTAGTCATTCATTCCTGCTCCTGCTGTTCAAACCTACCAGTTCTCTTCTCTAATTCCTGGCATCCCCATAGCCGAGGACCAAAACTGTGGGGTCCTCACAAACCTGGAAGATCAACTTTCAAATACGAACTGATTCTGATAACCAGAAGCACTGGCTTGCTCTGTCTGACCCTAACATCCTCAGCATGATTTTAACTCAGGTCAGGTGATTCCTAGCAAGGTTCCCTTGAGTGAAAGCCAAGGTTTTCATAATACTTACAAAGCCCCTGGTGACCCCACTGTTCCCACCTCCCCAGTGCAAATCTCTGTTTGTTTGTGGTTCTATGCACCGGACCCAAGGCCTTGTGCTTGCTTAAGCAAACACTTTTATTGATCTACAGCAGGCCCTACTTTGCTTTCTGATTTATAAATATCTCAAGGCACCGTGCATCACCCAACATGCTGTATTTTACTTGTAACTCTCACTAGACCATATTACTCACAAAAATGGGGATTTTTGCCTAGTTTGTTGATGTTTTTACTTTGGTGTCCCCAGGCCTAGAATGGTGAGAGTCCAACCAAGCATGCTGAGGGAGCGTTCCTGTGTGCACATAGCTCTCACCATTTTGCTAACACTAGTAAAATAGTGACAGTGATCTCACCAGTGATATTTCATTACAGTTTCACCAGATCCCTGTGAGAAGGGTAGAATGTATTATGATCTTTACTTGACAGAGTAAAAAATATGTGTGATACTACTGTCTGTCTGTCTGTGAGCTCAGATGTCAAGGCTGGGATACAGTCTAGATTTCTGCTTTTTTTCCCCTTGAGGCAGATTTTTATACTGTAGCTCAGGCTGACTTGGATCTCACTGCAATCCTTCTTGCTCAGCTTCCTAATTGCCGGGGTCATGAGGATAAGTCATCATAGCCAGTGTTATCCTCATGCATGGTACAGGGATCTTTGGAGAGATCAGAACCTAAATAACTCTAATGCCAGGCAATGGTGGTGCACACCTTTAATCCCAGCACTTTGGAGGCAGAGACAGGCAGATTTCTGAGTTTGAGGCCAGCCTGGTCTACAGAGTGAGTTCCAGGACAGCCAGGGCTACACAGAGAAACCCTGTCTCAAAAAACAAACAAACAAACAAAAAAAAAAAAAAAAAAAAAAAAGAAAGAAAGAAAGAAAAGAAAAGAAAAGAAAAAGAAAAACTCTGGCACTTGGGACACATTTTGGTCCACTCCCTGTTTTTTAAATCAAGTTTTATTGGCACACAGTTACATTTATTTGGGACATATTTGTGGCTGCTTTAAGCTACCATAGCAAGCCAGGTAGCTATGGTAAACACCATGTGGTCCACAAGGCTAAAATATTTGCTCTCTGCCCTTTATACTAGTGTTCTCTCTCTGCTGGGACAGCTGGCCCCCACCTGTGGTCCATAATCAGAAGTTCCTGGTACCCTAAAGGTAGTCCACTACATCAAAATAAATTCCATACTGATGCCATTGTGTGATTTTTCACTATGCGCACACTTGATGATACAGAAGCAGTGGTATCTGTGGAAGTTTCCTGAAGCTGCCAAAACACATGACCACAAATGACCCCGGAGGGCTCAAAGAACAGAAATGCATTTATTTTTGTTCTTTGCTGAGACAGGGTTTCACTAGTATCCCTGGTTGACCTGGAACTCACTGTGTAGAACAGGCTGTCCCGAGACTCACAGAGATCCAGTCCATCGGCACCAGCCTCTGCTTCTGGGACTAAAGGTGTGTGCTACCATCTAGTCAGAAACCCAGTCTTACGGGTCTGGAGGCCAGAAGCCAAAGTGTATATGGGCTGGGGCTTCTCCCAGAGGTACCAGAAGACTTCCTCACTCCAACATATTCTCCTTTTCCCTCAACTTTCTCTACGTTCTTTTATATGGTCTCATACGGTCATCCAGGCCGTCCTGGAACTCATGGCAATCCTCCTGCCTCAGCTTCCCAATTGCTGAGATTACAGGTATGAGCTACAGCTAGTCTTCAATGTATCTTCATGTCCTTGTCTCTTCCATGTCATCAAGTCTATCTCTTGACCCTGGTCATTGGATTTAGAAATCTCTTAGACAATCCAGGATGCTCCTGAGAGCCTTTGTCATATCTGCAGTGACTATTTCCAAGATTCTTGGGAAGTAGAAGCAGGAGGTGCAGGGGTTCAAGCTCACCCTCAGCCACAAAGTGAGTCCGAGGCCAGACTGGGCCACCTGAGGTTTTTTGTGGCCTCAAAAAACTAAACAAAGCCCAGGCTGGAGAGGAGCCTCAGGAGAGGTTATTCCTAGTGCCTACACCGGGTGGCTTACACCAGTTGTGTTTTATAAAAAAGATACCAGCGGTATGTTTGGTGGAGGCTGGGAATGGTGTGTGTGTGTGGGGGGGTGCTAGGGGAGGATGGGGTGGGGGGTGTCTCCGCAGGCTCATGCTGAGGCACCCCCCCCCCAGGTACTAGCAATAAAGCAGCAATTAAAGAAAAACCATTTGCAATGCAAGCTTGAAAACACAGTAAATGCCAGTCTGTTGGTGTGATTTTGCGGGCGGTGCTGTAACTATCTGCATTTTCAACAAGTGGAATAGCACAAGCTAGGGCTCCCAATGGCCCTGGAAGCTAGGGCAGGAGCATCATTTCTGCCTAGGAGTTTGGGGTATTACTTTTTTGTACCCACAGGCTGGCCAAGCAAATCATCATTTTCATATGTAGGAAAATGGCCCTTTTCGTGTTGAAATAAAAGACTGTGTTTTGCCAGGCAGTGATGGTACATGCCTTCAATCCCAGCCCTCAGGCCCTCAGGAGGCAGAGGCCGCATATCTCTGAGTTCGCCAGCCTGGATTACAAAGTGAATTCCAGGACAGCCAGGGCTGCACAGAGACACACTTTAAAAAAAAAAAAAAAGAAAACTCTGTGAAAACGCAGCAGGCAGGGAACAGGGAGAGTGGGGAGGGCTTGTGTTGGAGGAGAGTCCACCTTGTGGGCAATGATGGAAGTACAGCCAAATCTTCTGATGGGCAGAGCAGCTCTCAGCACTTCTGATGCTAGAGGCAACAGTGGAGCTCCCCGACATATCTGATCCTGAACTGGGAAGAGTCCTGGCCATAGTGATGAGTTTTTGTTGAAATAATTTTGTTAAAATTAATTCTCTTCAGTTTTATATCTTTCGAGTTAAGTGTTCTCTTTGACGCATAAGCTCCCAGCATGACTGTAGCACCTCCAGGTCATAGAGGCAGATAAACTTGATTCCTGGAAAACTTTGGTCAGTCTTTGTCCGCTCTACTCTGGCTCTGATAATGGCTCTTCCAGCTGCAGACTGATTTCAGGCTGGGTGAATTTTAATCACAACCTGGCTATCATGGCCGGTTCAAGCCTGTCTCCAGTGTCCTGTCTTCCACTAAGAGTCTGCGTGTATGCCTGGGTTAATGCTGAAAATCAAGCACAGTTACTGCAGTGCAGATAATGCCCTCTTTCCGGTTGTTTGTTTGTTTGCTTGCTTGCTTGAGACAGGGTTTCTCTGTGTAGCCCTGGCTGTCCTGGAACTCGCTCTGTAGACCTCCAACTCAGAGATCCACCTGCCTCTGCCTCCCGAGTGCTGGGATTACAGCACTGCCCGGCAAGTCAGGTATTACGGAAGAAACAGGAATGATAGCGTTTTGTGGCTGTTGTTTTTTCCTTCCTGAGTACTTGGAGCGCTTAGCGGGGAGGGATAGCAACTCTATTTATTCTTCAACCTTTGAAAGTCACAACCCAGCACCAGAACTCCTTTGGTCAATTTTCCCGCAGTAAGAACCAAATAAGCACAGCAGAGTATTAGGGATCGACCCTGTATATTTTTGAGCAAAGTCAGTAAGAAGAGGTTTTTACCATCAACCGGGCCCAGTTTGTCACGTGATCTCCCCAGGCCACGCTCCGGGTCATTCGCAATTCTGCTCCACTTTCTCTCTAGTTGTCATGCGCTGGTGCATTGCACCAAGGCTGCCACCAGTCTGCCTACCCCGCCACCCGAACGCTGTAAAACTCTGAGACCTGTGCCACAACAAAGATGGCCGCAGAGCAGGGCGGGCCCTCGGGGGTGTGGTCAAGCGTGACCCTAGCCAATGAGAGCCAGCGCCTGGCCGCCGCCAATCGGAAGGCCGCGCGGGCTGCAGAGCGGGTGTTCCAGATGCAATGCCGGGCTCACCAGCACGGTGTGCTGCGGCGGTCGGTGGGCCCCGGGGCCTCCGAAAGACATGGACCGAGCTGCTGGGTAGGTCTTGCCTCCACTACCTTCCGACCCCAACCAGCGCCCAGTGCGGACCCTCCATTCTCCGGGGTCCGGGTTCAGATCCCAGCGTGGCGCAGCCCTGCGAGTTAGCAGTCCTGGGCCGCAGGTGCTCATAGGGCTAAGGGGCCCCGGGCTTCCTGGTCCCAGCTGCTTGCCGCAGCGGCAGATGACCGTCCAGATCTTGGGCAGCTCTCTCTGGACCTCCGCTCAGCGTGTCACCTTGTCGTGTACGTTGCGCTATAATTTTTTGAGCAGTTTTTTTTCTTTTTATCTCTTTAGCGGGCAGAGTCAAGAAGCAAAAATATGATCCTGAAAGGGAGCAGAAATTAAAGGATTCCGCTCTAAAACTCCTGAGATACCATCAAAACATGCATGACCTTTTGCTAGAGGTAAGAGGAAGTTGTCATGGCTGAGCAGGTTGGGTGTTTGGAGCCAAGCCAGATCATAATCTTTTTAATATCTTTCTAAACCTGTGTACCTGGTGAATAACTATTGCCTGCAAGTCAGGTGGGAGGAGAGCTGAATGTATTTTATATTTTATGTCTTTGGAGATGAGAGTAGGCGGGTAGTAAATTTACTAATTCTTGAAAGGCTTTAGTAAATTCCTTCTGGGAAAAAGTACTTTAGGGGCTGGAGAGATGGTTCCATACAATCTTTTGTTTTTATGTGTTTGAATGAGGGTTTTGCCTGAATGTATGTAGGCACCACATGTGTGCCCAGTGCCTACAGAAGTCAGAAGAGGCATCAGATCCCCTGGGACTAGAGTTATGAATGGTTGTGAGCCACCAACCATGTGAATGCTGGGAATCAAAACTTGGTCCTTTGCAAGTGTAGCACGTGCCCTTGACCACTGAGGCGTCTCTCCAGCTCTAACACATGATGTTCTTCAGAGGATCTGAGGTCAGTTCCCAGAAGCCATGTCAGGTGGCTCAGAGCCACTCTAGTTCCAGGGGACCTGACACCCTCTTGAACTCTGAATACTGCACAGACTGGAACACATACAGGCAAGCATGTACGCTGTGCTAGTCCACTCAACACAAGCTAAGAATCATTTGGGAAGAATTCATCTCAATCTGGAAACCCTCTGCCCCACTCACGTTGGACTGTGGGCAAGCCTGTGCTGCATTTTCTTGATTAATGATTGATGGGGGAAGGGCCAGCACATTGGGGGTGGTGCCTCTCCTGGTCTGGTGGTCCTGGGATCTATAAGAAAGCAGGTTGAACAAGCCATGGTGAGCAAGCCAATAAGGAGCATGGCCCCTCCAGGTCCCTGCCTTGAGTTCCTGTCCTGACTTCCCTGGATGACGGACTACTAGCTGTTAAATATGTATGTTTTTGTTTTTGTTTTCATTCTCTTTTGTATTGTTTTGTTTGTTTGTTTTTGGACAGTGTTTCTCTGTGTAGCCCTGGCTGTCCTGGAACTCACTCTGTAGACCAGGCTGGCCTTGTCAGAGACCCACCTGTCTCAGCCTCCTGAGTGCCACCACTGTCCAGCAAGATGGAGTACAAGTTATAAACTGAAAATAAGCTTCCCAAGTTGCTTTTGGTTGTGGTGTTTTTATCACAGCAATAGAAATTCTAATACACACACAGAGAGAGATGAAAACACACACGCATACACACAGAGATGAATTTAAAAACAAAACAAAATAAAACCAAAACAACCAACCAGAGAACCAAAGTGAAGCAAACTTGCCCACTGTGCGAGCTGCACGGCTCTCGAGCCTTGAAAGTGATTCTTACTGTTTGTAGGTAGAAGAGCCACAGTGTAAAAAGTTGCGTCTCAGCATGCTGATTGACAGCGACAGTGCTGAAGCTTCCTCTGACCGATCTGCTTCCTTCATCCGTGAGTAGTCACTGTGCTTTTCAATTCACTGACTTAGAAAACAAGAAAAAAGTCACGATCTGTTTACAGTCCTAGATGTTCAGATTCCACCAAACAATGCACTTTCTCTCGTATGTATAATCACCAGTTACACAGGCTTTATGACTTGGTTTGGAGATATTTCCTCCCCCCCACCCCAACTCCCCAAAGAGACAGGGTTTCTTTATGTAGCGCTGGCTGTCCTGGAATTCACTCTGTAGACCAGGTTGGCCTTGAATTCACAGAGATCCACCTGCCTCTGCCTCTGGAGTGCTGGGATTAAAGATGTGAACCACCATTGCCTAGAGGTATTTATTGCTCTGCCCTGCCCTCCTGTGTGTGTGTGTGTGTGTGTGTGTGTGTGTGTGAGAGAGAGAGAGAGAGAGAGAGAGAGAGAGAGAGAGAGAGAGAGAAGGCACATGTGGAATTGATTCTCCCATCTTCCCATAGGTTCCAAGAATCAAACTCAGGTCTCCAGGTTTGTGTGGGAAGCCCCTCTGAGCCATCTCGCTCCCCCCTAATCCCTCCTTTCCCTGTTTTGAGGTAGGGCTTGTATCCTAGGCTGGTCTAGACTTCACTGTGTGTGATGATCCTGCTCTTCCTACTTTTACACCATCAATGCTGACATCACAGGGGTCGTCCCCACCCCTTACCCTGCCTGCTGTGCCTAGTTTTGTTGATCAGACTTAGGGCTTCATTCGTGGTAGGCAAGCTTATTACCAACATAAAAACTTAATAACATAATCACTTCTTTCAGAAAGTGATGCTAACTTCATTATTTGTTACTTTTTAGTCTGGTTTTTTTTCATTCATGCATTCAGTCTTCACTGTGACCTTGTGTGCCATGGTGAGCATGTAGAGGTCAGAGGTCAACTGCGTGAATCAGTTTTCCCCTTCAATCGTGTCATTGCTGGGGACCAAACTCAGGTTGTCAGCCTTGACTTCAGGCAGCTTCACACACTGGGACATCTTGACAGCCCTCAGTGATTTTTTTTTTTTTTTTTTTTAATTTATGAATATACGTGAGTATATGTTACATGCGTGGCTGGAAGAAAGTGTTGGGTGCCCTGGGGGTGGAATTTGAGATGACTGTGGAGTTGAAAGTGAACTTGTGTTCTGTACAGGAGCCTCAGGTGATCTCAACCCCTGAGCGGTGCTCCAGTCCCTCACGTTTGCTTTGTTAAGTTTATTGTTATTTGACACACTGGGGTTTGAACCCAGGGTATTTTGTATTTCTCTAGCCCTTTAGACACTTTTTAAAAAGGAGACAGAGTTTGGCTAAGTCGTCTAGGCTGGCCTTGGGTTTTCAGTCCTTCCTCACTTTCCTGGTAGCTGAGATTATAGGCTCTGTCTCCAGTCCCAGCTCTGCTGTCTAGCCCTTGTGTTTGCAGCCTCTATAATTGTTGCGTATGGCCTTCCTTATTCACTGATGTGGGGTTTTAGAGCCTAGAACATAATGGGTGTGTGTCATATATATATTTATTAGTTTTTTAAAAAGATGTGCATGGATGGTATACTGGCTGGTTTTGTGTCAACTTGACACAAGCTGGAGTTATCACAGAGAAAGGAGTTTCAGTTGAGAAAATGCCTTCATGAGATCCAGCTGTAAGGCATCTTCTCAATTAGTGATCAAGGGGAAGGGCCCCTTGTGGGTGGTGCCATCTGTGGGCTGGTAGTCTTGGACTCTATAAGAAAGCCAGCTGAGCAAGCCAGGAGGAGCAAGCAAGCCAGTAAGCAACATCCCTCCATGGCCTCTGCATCAGCTCCTGCTTCCTGACCTGCTTGAGTTCCAGTCCTGACTTCCTTTCGTGATGAACAGCAATGTGGAAGTGTAAACCCTTTCCTCCTCAACTTGCATCTTGGTCATGATGTTTGTGCAGGAATAGAAACCCTGACTAAAGCAGATGTTTTTCTGCATGTATGTTATGGACTGCATACATGCCTCCTGTCCATGGAGGCCACAAAGGTGGTTGGACCCCTGGAACTGGAGTTACAGACAGATATAAGCCACTGTGTGTGTTGTGGGAATTGAACCTGGGTCCTCTGGAAGAACAACACAGGCTCTTAACTGCTGAGCCATCTCTCCAGCCCTCCTTTTTTTTTTTTCCTGGACAATTAGATTTGGAAGTGAAGTCAATCAGAAATGATTTGCTTGTAAACACTGCCTGTTCCTAGGCTACCCAGAACATTTCACCGTAAGGATTACCAACCACAGACTGGGTCAGGAGCCTGGAGGCTGGCTTAGGGCCAGCTTGTCCAGCCTCTGCCTGAGTGTACCCATGATCCTCTGCTCCCTTTCAGGTGCAAGGCAGAGTGTCTGGAAATCCTGTCCAGTTTGGACTTGAATTTTTTTTTTTTTTTTTTAAATTTATTTATTTATTTTATGTATGTGAGTACACTGTCTTCAGACACACCAGAAGAGGGCATCAGATCCCATTACAGATGGTTATGAGCCGCCATGTGGTTGCTGGGAATTGAACTCAGGACCTCTGGAAGAGCAATCAGTGCTCTTAACTGCTGAGCCATCTCTCCAGCCCGGGCTTGAATGTTTGTAAGGTTTACCCCTGGGGGGTAAACTCATCTGTGGGGCTAAAGTAATTAGGGACTAACGAGTGTTGTGGCACTGGTATCCTGTGTCTGAGGCCATGGGTTTGATCCCTATCATGGCATGAGGAGCTGAGGGTCTAATCCAGTGCCTCAAGCATGCTGCTGTGTAAGCACCTTACTGCCTGAGCTACATTCCTAGCCCTTACTAATACAGTCTTAAAATTATAACATTAGGAGCCCACTTACTCCAGAAGAGCCTTCCTGGTAGTATACCAGGAAGTCTGCTGAGCTCTGCTCCCTCCGTATGTCACGATGGAGCGAATCTGCTGTGGTGCAAGATGCATATGCATGCGTGCGTGCATTCGTGTGTCTGTGTGTGTGTGTGTGTGTGACTTTGAGTCAGAGTGTCCTGAGAGTTGCTGGTTTGGCCATGACATCATCTTCATTTTGTCTCTTTCCACTGTGATGCTACAACCAAGTAAGAGAAGCATTTTTCAGCTTAAGTCTTCTGAAGGTTGTGTTTCTCCTGTTTTAAGGGAAAGTCATGGCTTTGTTTTGTTTTTAGGTTCTGCTTTTCGGGATCAAGCCTCGAGGCTGGGCGTTCCTGTAGGGGTGCTATCTGCCAGAGTGTTCGCTCACAGTGTGCAGCAGGTCTGCGTGGAGCCCAGCCACCCTGTGCTGCTCAGCCCGGAACAAAGCGTGAGAAGCTGGCCCCTTAAATGCAACCTGTCCGGTTTAGGCTGCTTGGGAAAATTAGATGTTCCTTCAAAATTGTTTTAGATAATTGACCTTTTAAAAAACACAGATCGTATCTCTTTGTAGAAGAAGCTGTCGTCCTCACTAGTGATGGCTCGGCATTTGTTGGCACACAGTATGTTTTCCCGTCTTGCCTTCTGTCAAGAATTATGGAAAGCACAGGTAACTCTGAAGTTCTTTTGCTTAGGATTTTTGATGTTCTGTTGGTTTGGGTCTACGAATTTTCTTAGGAATTTGGCCGAATGTCTCATTAATTACAGATCTCGACAAGGGTTCATCGGATGCTCCCCCAGGGTGGAAGGAGCACTTCAGTTTTGAGTCTGTCCCTCATCAATGGCAGCATCTATTAGAATAGGATACCTAGCGGCCTGTAAGGCTAGCACTTGAAAAATTCAGGCAGGATGGTCTCTGGTGTACTCAGAGAGGCCAGACAGAGCCGCATAATGAGACCCTGTCTGTCTCCGGAAAGATAAAATGGAGCACTTGATAGAAGCACAGTCCTCTGACTTCCTGGTATGCTACCAGGAAGGCTCTTCTGGAGTAAGTGGGCTCCTAATGTTATAATTTTAAGACTGTATTAGTAAGGGCTAGGAATGTAGCTCAGGCAGTAAGGTGCTTACATAGCCTCAGCTCCAAACTGGGCATAGCGGTGTATGCTTGAAATCCTAGCACTTGAGAGATAGAGGCAGAAAGATCAGAAGTTCAGGGTTATCCTTAGCTACATAGTAAGTTCCAGACCAGCCTGGACTACATGAGATCCTATTTTAAAACAAAACAAAACAAACTATATTAGTAAGCTGTATTGGAAACATTAAATTTTATTTTTAATCTTTATTGTGTGTATATGTATGTATGAGTGTGTTCTCCAGCCATGACATGTGAGTGGAGATCACGGGACAGTCGCCAGGCAGTAGTTCAGAATGCAAAGGCCAGAGTCTAGAAAGGACTGGAAATGACTTCACGGGAGACTCTTGGGAGGTCAGAGCTGCCACAGACTGCAGGGGAAAAAGCCGTGTAGCACAGAAAGAGGCATCAACATGGTAGGGTGTGGGCCCTTTAGGCCACGCTGTGGCTCTTTCTCTGGGCATATGAGCATAGCCTGGGCTGGACACTAGGTAAGGATGAAGCACAGGTCGAGACAGTGCTGTTGTGTTTTTCAGAATCCTTTGTTGCTCGAAGCTGTGTGGTGTCTTCACACGCACAGTGTCGTGAGTCTACAAGAACTACTGCAAAGGTACTTGACTGTCACTCTGCGGTACTTAATGCCATGCGGCCTTTCTTTATTCAGTCGCTGTGTTTCTAAGCTGTCCCTAAAAGCTATTTATTTATTTATTTATTTATTTATTTATTGTGAGGTGCATGTGCCATGGCATGTGTGTGGAGCTCAGAGGAGGAGCCAGTTTTCCTCTTGCACTGTATGGGTTCTGGGGTGGAGTTTTGGTGGTGAGCTCCTTTGCCTGCTAAGCGACTTGCCTGACTGTACACGTCCTTTTTGTTATGAGTTCATTTATTGGTATTGTGCATGTTTTCCTTGACCATGTGATGATGATGTTTATGCATGTATGTAAATGTACATGCTTGTACGTGTGTAAGTATACCCATGCCTGTAGAAGCCAGAGGTCAGTGTTGTGTGTCTTTCACAGTCATTCTCCACCTACCTCTTGACACAGGGTCTCACTGAACTCGGATCTTGCCAATTCGGCTAGACGTGCTAGCCAACAAGCCCCAGGGATCTTCTTGTCTCTGTGTCCCTAACCCTGGGCACAGGGAACAAATCACAGACTGAGCCGTTTCCTCAGCCCCTCTCATGATGGTTATTTTTAAAAATGTGGGGGGAAAAACAAAAGACAAGAATGCACTTTGTAGGGCAGAGGCAGGTAGATGGATCTCTGAGTTCAAGGCTAGCCTGGACTATGTAGTGAGTTTTAGGCTAGCTAGGGCTACATGGTGTGACTGTCTCAAGACAAAATAAAAACCAGACAACAGCAACAAAAGCCGAAGCAAGAAGGACTTAGGCTGTAGTGTTCGCACTGAGTGAATGAAGCCAAATTCAGTCCCCAGCATTTCATGAAGCAGCACCAGATCTCAGGAGGGAGGGCAGAGAGAATCACAAGTTCAAGGTCTGGTCTGGAGAGTCGCTCAGAGGTTAAGAGCACTTGTCGCTCTTGCAGAGGACCTGGGTTTGGTTTGCAGCAGCCACATACATGGTAGCTTCTTACAATTCATAACTCCAGGTCCAGGAGATCTGACTTCTGCAGGCAGTACATGCATATGGTATACAGACACACAAAACACTCCTACACATAAAAGGGCTTTTTAAAATTAAATTTAAAGATAAACATGAAGTTATTAAAAAACAAGTGACTTAAAGGTACTTGTAGTTACGTATGAAGATCAAGACCTGCCCAGAGCTCCATGAGACCCTGTCTCAAAACAAAACAAAAAAGTTAACTAAAAAAAAGAGATGTTCAACCGGGCAGTGGTGGCGCAGGCCTTTCATCCCATCACTCGGGAGGCAGAGGCAAGCAGATTTCTGAGTTCGAGGCCAGCCTGGTCTACAGAGTGAGTTCCAGGACAGCCAGGGCTACACAGAGAAACCCTGTCTTGAAAAAAAAAAAAAAAAGAGAGAGAGAGAGAGAGAGAGAGAGAGAGATGTTCAGGTAAATATGGTTGATGAAATGTATGTAACTGTATTCATTCCTTTCTGAAGTCACCGTAGGAGTCAGACTATTAATTTGTGTGAGGGAACGAATGTGCCGAAGCACTTGTTGGGAGTCAGTGGCTCCCTGAGCTGCTGACTTGGTGACTTGGTATCTTTACATCATTTGCCAGCCCAGAAAGCCAAACTTGTACAACAAGAAGTAACCTGATAAATTGGAATAGTACACAAGATGGCAAAATCAAAAATTTGGAAGAAGGGAAGCAGATGAACCAGCAGTAAGAGATTTAGCAGACTATGCTGAGCCAGCAATGTAAATGAAGATAACCAACTGTGAGGACAACCAACCGTGAGGACAACCAACCATGAGGACAACCAACCATGAAGACAACCAACCATGAAGACAACCAACCGTGAGGACAACCAACCATGAAGACAACCAACCATGAAGACAACCAACCGTGAGGACAAACAACCATGAGGACAACCAACCATGAAGACAACCAACTTGTCTGTTTATCTTATTTATTCATAAAGGCTCAAGTATTGTGTTGATACCTCAGGAGGTCGAATGAAAAAGAGTCTGAGAGAGGCCTGTACAGGGCCTTGCATGAAGTGTCTGGGACCTCTGGCCGGTCTAGTCCATCAGAAGGCTGGCTTTCTGAGGTCTAGCTTGCGACATCAAGCATAGTTGAAAATGCCATCTTGACGAGCGTGGCCGGAGAGAGAAGGGGAAAGAAAGAAAGAAAGAAAGAAAGCAAGCAAGCAAGCAAGCAGAGAAAGAGAAGAGAAGAGAAAAGAAAATGTCATCTTGAAACCAGGTCGTGCTGTGATGCCAGTTCCCATAAGAATTTTTTTTTGAGTTGGATTTCTCCCTTACAACAACAGCAGCAACAAGGCTTGAATGAATCAAAGAAAGAAACATAAATGGAGCCGGGCAGTGGTGGCGCATGCCTTTAATCCCAGCACTTGGGAGGCAGAGGCAGGCAGATCTCAGAGTTCAAGGCCAGCCTGGTCTACAAAGCAAGTTCCAGGACAACCAGAACTACACAGAGAAACCCTGTCTCCAAAACCAAAACCATACAAAAGAGGAAATCCCAGACAGTTGTTTTTATGATCTTGAAGGAGGAAGACCTATATATGATAAAGCTCAGAGGGTAGAAATAATGATTAATAAACAATTACACAGAGAGTCCATCTCCTAATGAATCCACACCAAGACACCAAAATCTACAACACAAAGGTGGACAGAATTAAAGGGGAAAAGCACACTTTGATAATAATTGGTAGACTTGTGGATTCCTCTTGGTTCTGGATAGTTATATCAGCAATGCAAAGCTGGGTTTGACAGCTTGTGCCTTCTACGTCAGCACCCAGGAGGCCGAGGCAGCGATTTCTGTGAGTTCAGGGCTAGCCTGGTCTACGTAGAGAGTGCCAGGCTAGCGAGGGTAGCATAGTGAAACCCTCACTTAAGAAAATTTTAACAGTGCCATAGGCTACCCGAACGTGGCAAAACACTGTAGCTAGTCACCCTAGGATAGTCTGCTAGGAAGAGCACACGTGAGCACGTGAGCAGAGGTTTGGGGATGTAGCTCAGTCGGCAGAGAACTTGTTTACTAGACCCAAAGCCCCAGAAGCAATTCCTAGTCCCACCAGATACAGTGGCATGCACCTATAATCCTAGTACTGGGGGTTGGAAGCAGAAAGCTCAGAGATTTAAGGCCAGCTTCAGTTACATAGTGCGCGTATCTAGTCTGGGCTCTATAAGGCCCTCTTTCAAAAAGAAAGGGAACCAAAACAAAAATAAGTACACAGAATTCCTGAAACAGAACAGAAAGTATAGGTCATAAATTAAGTTCAGATAAACTTAAAAGGGTTGGAATAATTCAAAACAGGCTCTCTGCCCCCACACAGGTTTTTATTGTTTTTTTTGGGGGGGGGAATAGGGGATTGGCGCTGGCTTACATGGGATCTGTGAGTGGTCCTTTTATTATCACTGTATTAGATTTACTTATTTGTTCTGTGTCTGTGTGTGTGCCTGCAAGTTGGTGTACCAGATACATAGGCATCCATGTAGAAAGAGACCAAAAAAGGGTCTGATCTGAGATCTGGGGTCTGGAACTGGCGCTGGGATGTGGATGGCTGGAATCGAACATAGGTCCTCTACGAGAGTGGCAAGTGCTTTATTTAACCTTGGCGCCATCTCTTATCCCTAAATGTTTTTAAAGAGTTTCACTATCTAACCCTGGCTATCCTGGAACTAGAGTAGACTGACCATGAGCTCACAGAGAGCCACTTGCCTCTGCCTCCCCAGTGCTGGGACTAAAGGCATATGTCACCATACCCAGTTCATTAGTAAACTTGTTTTTTTTTTTTAAAAAAGATTTATTTCTTTTACTTTTTTTTTTTGTTTTGTTTTGTTTTTCGAGACAGGGTTTCTCTGTGTAGCCCTGGCTGTCCTGGAACTCACTCTGTAGACCAGGCTGGCCTCGAACTCAGAAATCTGCCTGCCTCTGCCTCCCTAGTGCTGGGATTAAAGATGTGTGCCACCACTGCCCAGTGATTTGCTTATTTATTATGTATAGAGGTCTGCCTGCATGTACACCTGCACACCAGAAGAGAGCATCGGATCCCATTACAGATGGTTGTGAGCCACCATGTGGTTGCTGGGACTTGAACTCAGGACCTCTGGAAGAGCAGTCACTGCTCTTAACCGCTGAGCCATCTCTCCAGCCCGCTTATTAGTAAACTTTTTAAAATGATGGGTTTTTTTTTTTCTTGCCTTAGCAGAAGCCAGGCAGGTGCCCTGTCCCTGCCCAGTTGGTCCTTGAGACAGGATTTGGCAGCTGCTATCTCATTCTTACTAGCCAGTGCTTCCTAGTTAAGTGACTATTGCAATAAATAAACAAATGACTGAAATTATGAAGGTAGTGAGGTGGGGGTCCAGCCTCTGTTCTCTGTCCTCAGCCATCCTGACATGGAAGCCATGACCATGTGGCTCTTCAGGAACCTACGCTGTCTGTGTGAGCAGATAGGAGCATCCTGCCCAGCCTCCGATACTGTGGAAGCCATGCTTTCTGGTATGTTTATAGCAGACAGGTTCCTGGGGACAATTATTCATTTTGATACTGGAAAAGAGAGCAGTCTCTCCATTCCCGTGGGTCTAGCGTGAAATAAACTCACCAAGTCAGTCATGGGTCTCTGCTTTTCTTTCTAAATGTCTGAGTGTGTGTTTTAAGATTTATTTATTTATTTTATATATGTGAGTTCACTGTCACTCTCTTCAGACACACCAGAAGAGGGCACTGGATCACATTACAGATGGTTGTGAGCCACCATGTGGTTGCTGGGAATTGAACTCAGGACCTCTGGAAGAGCAGTCAGTGCTCTTAACCGCTGAGCCCACTCTCCAGCTCACCTCTGTTTTCTTGAGTGGTTGGAATCTTAGTGAGGGGTGTTTGTGGCAGAGTTGGGTTTTCCCTTGGGTGGTCCCAGCTCCCTTTGCCATCTAAGCTATCTGCTGCGGTGCTTGCAGTCCCAGAGAGGTGACTCCAAGTCAAAGGTAAGGAACATGCTCTCCATCTAGTTTTAATTTGAGACAGGGTCTTACCGTGTAACCCTAGCTGGCCCGGAACTTGTCATATAGAGCAGGCTGGACTCAAACTTGAGAGATCTGCTTGCCTCTGCTTCTCTTGAATGCTGGGATTGATGACCTGTGTCACCATAGTTGGTCTCTTGTATTTTGAGAAAGGGTCTGTAGCCCAGGCTGGCCTTTCACATTCATGGCAATCTCAGCCTCCGCAAACCTGGAATTACAAATATTTATATCATGCCTGGCAAGTTGGTATATTTCTTAGTTTGCAAAGACTCTTGTCCAGTGGTATCAACTGCTTATACTTCCAGTAATCTACCCTAGGCAGGTAAAACTTAAAGTAAGACAGAAAGACTCAGTTCCAGGCGTCCTTATCCTGATCTTTTAAATCAGCCATTGTGGATCAGCCAGATGTGGTGCCCATTCCTTTAGTCCCAGCACTCCAGAAGCAGAGACAGGCAGATGTCTAGGAATTTGAGGCCAGCTTTGTCTGTATAGGAATCTTCAGGCCATCCAGGGCTGCACAGTGAGACCCTCTCTCAGTGAATGAGCCCAAATATAAAATTACGAATCAGTTTGTTTTTCTCATTCCTCAGAATGCGGTGCTTCCTTTGGGTGGTGATTTAGATAGATAATCCCAGCCCCCCTGACTGGGCTGCTAAACTGAGCTGAAGCTGATAAGAGCAGTTTAGCAAGATGCCAGTCTCAAAGCAAAAGAGAGCATAAGGGGAAATAAAACCCTGGAAGGCTTGACTTTAAGTAGTTGGATAAACGCGTGTCTCAGTTGGGCGGGCCGAGGCGGGCCTGGGAGTTCACTGAGGGCTAGGTGCTCTGCACAGGAGCAGGTCTGCAGTCTGCACGCGTGTACTCCCTTGAGCTGGGTCAGCACGAGCCGCTGCTGTTGGGAGACCATAATGCATATAAGTTACTTTGAATATTTTATCTTTCAGGTTTTGTGCAACTGTTAATTTCCAAGGGATTTCAGGAAGGCTCAGATCCACGAAGACTTGTAGAGCCTGAAAAGATGCCTCAGGTAGGAAAGGAAAGACTGGAGGAGAATTGGGCCTTTTTTTTTCTTTCTTTCTTTCTTTTTTGAGACAATCTCATGTAGGCAAGGATGATCTTGAATTTTTGGGGGTGGGGGGTTGGGGGTGGTCTCTGTGTAGCCCTGGCTGTCTTGGAACTCACTCAGTAGACCAGGTTGGCTCCGGACTTAGAGATCTGCCTGCCTCTGCCTCCCGAGTGCATGGCTTGACCTTGAATTTCTACTCTCAATGCCACCTCCTAAGTGCATTGGGACTGTAGCCATGCACTGACCACCACTCCCAGTTGTATGGTGTGCTGGGGACTAAACCAAAGGCTTACCTCTGTGAAGTCCATCTGCCTGTATGCCTGCCTACATTCACCCCTACACTGTCTGTCTGTCTGTCTGTCTGTCTAATGTGATCCAGTGCCCTCTTCTGGTGTGTCTGAAGAGAGTGACAGTGAACTCACATATATAAAATAAATAAATAAATCTTAAAACACACCCACACACACACACACAAACACACACACACAGAGCAGAACTTACATGGATTTATTAAGGAAGTGAGAAAGAACTCCCAAGAGTGAGGCAGTTTCTTCTTTTGCCTGAGCAGAGCAAGGTGCCGTCCTGTGTATCGCCAGCACATAACTGCTTGAGAGTTACTGAGTGGATCTGTGTTCTGTTGACAGGTTGCCACCGATGTACTGCAGAGAATGCTGACTTGTAAGTTGCTTGCCCTTAGCCTCCAGATATAAGTGACTCACTCCCTTTACTACCAGTTCTAGGAGATTCATATATGTATATGAATGTATGCATGCATATCTCTCTGCACAGAGGCCAGACAATGGTGTTGCTTCCCCTATAAGTAGAATTAAAGACAGTTATAAGCTGCCAGGCAGGTGCTGGGTTGTCTGAAGAGCACTCTGGCTGTCCTGGAACTCAGTCTGTAGACCAAGCTGGCCCTGAACTCAGCGATCTGTCTACCTCAGCCTCCCGAGTGCTGGGAGCAGAACACTGACCTTGCACGTTCAATCCCTAGCCCCACAGAATGGCTAGAGCGACAGAGTGTCACCAGCTCAGTTCAGCATTGACAGTTCTGTGAGCTCTCAATTTTACAGCTCCCGGATACCAGTGCTCTGACGGGACTTAGATGTCTTGGCAGACCTGGTGTTATCCAACGACATTCTGGGTCTCCAGAGGCCTATGACAGACGTTGGCCTTTTGTCTGAGAGTGCTTGGTGTGACTCAGGACAGGGACACTCACAGAGCTGATCTTGTTTTTCCGCCCTGTGTTCTGTCATCAGTTTCACTTGATACCCTGGATGCTGATCCACGGACGACTTTGGATTGCCAGGCAGTGAGTGGCTGGTACGTCTGCAAGGCCTGCCGTTCATGTGAAAGATGCTTTTGCTTCCCTCGGAAGCGTGGCATCTTAAACGCTTGGGTGGTAGCAGTAGCCGGCTGGGTACTCTCTGCTGGTTGTTCTCCTTAGGGAACATTGTTGCTAAAGCCCAGGAGGTCTGTCCAGCCTTTTCTGAGGTGGGGCGAGAGATCTCTTATTATAGAATCTTGTTCAGCCTCCAGATTTCTAGGGTGTGGACCCCAAAGGTCCTTCAGCCCCACTTTTCTGTCATGTCTGTGTGACCTCCTTCTCACGTGTCTATCTTCAGCTATGGTGTGCAGCTCCAACCTTCCTAGTGTGTCTAGTCTCCTGCCTGCTTCTAGACTCTAGACATCTTCAGACGGCTCTCTTCCCTCATGATGAACCCACATGTCCCATGATTCACTTGACACCTGTGGCTTCACGGCCTGGTAGAGGGAGGGTGAGCCCCATTGGTACAGACCTGATCCAGGCGATGGGCGGTGCTTTCCCTCTTGGACAGCCTCTCATGCCGTTTGCAGGATTACTGTCTACTCTGGGCATACTTGCTGTGGTGTGATAGCAGCGGATTCTCTGAAGAGCTTCTTCAGTCACACGCTAACTCAGATTCTGACTCACAAACCCGTGCTGAAAGGTAGGCCACTGAGCCATGACTGCAGTCTGCCCATTTTGGGGTCTCTTCCGCTACACTTTTGGTGGAACTCACAGAGATGAGTGACCCTTGGGTAGGTTCTATTCTCTACTGGCTCTCGAGTGCTGAGACCTGGGTGAAATGGAACGCCTTACGTACGACCCCCTGAGATCATGACACTGTCCCAGAGTCTGGCATCCTTGTTGTCTGGAACCAACATCCCTCTGATTCTGAAAAATGACCTTAGGTCGTGTCAACAGCACTTGAAACAATTAAAATGGTTGACATTGAAACTTTTACAAAACAGGGTATTTTGGTTGGCTGGTTAGTTGGGGTTTTTGTTTTTTTAATAAATGCCACTTGAAGTTGTTTGCTCCTCCCCCAGTGTCTGATGCCATTCAAATGCAGAAAGAATGGAACTTTGCAAAGACACACCATCTGCTCACAGATCTGTACTGCAGGGTGAGTGTGGGGTTGCTGTACTCTGTGCGGTGGGATTTCAGGTGGAAGACTGGATCAGACTAGCTCCTGTGAGCTCTGCTCTTGTGAGAAGATTCAGGAGTCTCCAGCAAGACCTCACCAGAACTGCAGTTCAGGATCAGAAGACTGAACTTCTCATTGGGCAGAGCCTTTCCTTCTCAGAACGAGGATTCTTCCAGCCACTGCTGACCACTGCAGAGAGGAGAAAAATGGCAGCCACTGCTGAGGCTCCCCATGGAGTCTGCACTTCTCTGGTGTCAGAGTGGACGGGCCAGACAGGGCAGGAGAGCTGGTCCCTGTCTGGCCATGGTATACTTGGGTTTTGAAAAGATCTGGGGCTATTATTCCAGGTTTTGGTGACCCTGGGTCCAGAGGAGTCAGTTGGCCGTTTGCAGGAAGTCCTGGAGATGCAGGAGGTTAACTGGCAGCATGTCCTCTCCTGTGTGTCTACACTGGTTGTCTGCTTTCCTGAGGCACAGCAGCTGGTTAAAGGTTTGTGTTCACAGGCACTCTGTCATGTTGTTGAGCATGCGCACGTGTGATTTGCGTGCGGATATGAATCACATCCCACATAGTAGAGGCTGCGCGCATGACTGCCCTTCATTCACTAAGAACTTAAGAGAGCCCTGTCTGTCTCTGTGTCTATTGATGTGAGTGCTGCTTCTGTCAGACTGATGCAGCTTGTATCCAGCGTGAGGTGACGCTGCCGTGAAAGAGCCCGGCTCACATACTCGTCACCTGCAAAGCTCTCGTTCTGGGAGTGGCCTGCCCTCACCTGCCACTGACTGTGTCCTCACCTCACAGATTGGGTGGCCTCTTTGATGGCCCAGGCCTTTGAGAGCTACCACCTAGACAGTATGGTCACTGCGTTCCTGATTGTGCGCCAGGCTACTCTGGAAGGTCCCTACGTATTCCCATCCTATGCAGATTGGTTCAAGGTGAGTTTCTTGAGAAACTGGTTATCTGATAAACCAAGGGCTTTGGTTGGGGGCGGCAGGGGGTTGGTGGGGAGGTAAAGGAGATCAGTGTGGCAGGCTTGACCAAGGCAGGTCCTCACTCATGTGTTTCTAGAAGCTGTCTACCATGCACACAGCCCACACAGCCCAGCTCTGCGTCCACAGGAGCCACCTGTTGGGTGGAATCTCCTTTTCTGGAGCTTTCCTGAGCTGGGAAACTGTTCAGCAAGAGTAGGAGCAGCAGCTCCTTCTGTGTGTCAGATGCAACGCTCCTCTTTTTCCCGAAGGTTCTGAGTCGTGCGCCTCGTCCTTACGTGGACCCTATTTATGTGCCGTCTTTTGATTTTCTTGGCTGCAACCTGTGTTTTTTGTCTGTGCGGTACTCCTGAACCTGAGAGTCATCAGACTTACCTTGCAAGGGCTTTGACAATACAGATCTCAGGTCATCCCAGGCCTGTTGAGTCTGTGCTCCCAAGGTGACGTCTGCAGGGAGATCCTTGGCCAGCTGGTGTGGATACAGGTTTAGGCCAGTGTGGGGTTTGGGTGTGTATGTGTTTGCACACGCGCATGTGCGTGTGCTGTGGGTTCCAGGAATCACACTCAGGATATAAAGTTTGCACGGCTACACTTTTAGCTGCTAAGACATCTTGCCAGTCCTAAGTTAATCATTTGTTTATTTTAATAATAATAACAATAATAATAATAATAATGTCTCACTATCTGGCTTTGGCTAGCCTGGAGCTCACTATGTAGACACGGCCGGCCTCAAACTCAGAAATCCACCTGCCTCTGCCCACTGAGTACTGGGACTAAAGATCCGTGCCACCCTCCACGTCATATTTTTATTTCTTCGCGTGTGTATGTGTGTGTGTGTGTGTGTGAGTGTGTGTGTATGTGTGTGTGTGTGAGTGTGTGAGAGTGTGTGTGTGAGTGTGTGAGAGTGTGTGAGTGTGTGTGAGTGTGTGAGTATGTGTGAGTGTGTGAGTGTGTGTGAGTGTGTGTGAGTGTGTGTATGTGTGTGTGTATGTGTGTGTATGTGTGTGTGTGTGAGTGTATGTGTGTGTGTGTG
>JADRCH010007346.1:152594-233163 GCA_019843965.1 Rhynchomys soricoides
CCCTGGAGTGACATTTCTGGTTTTGGTGAGTTTGGAGACAGAAATACGTGTGTTCAAGAGAGTCACAAGCTGATGAAATGGACATGTTTGTTAAGAGCCTCTGTGTTCCCGATAGTCACAGGATCCCATACTTGACTATTTGTGTTGATTTTTGATTGTTTTGTTATTCTGAGACAGGGTCTCGTGTAGCCCAGACTGGCCTCAGACACACTGTATTGTTGAGGATAAGCTTCCATCCTCAGTCCATCTGTCTCCACTTCCAGAGTGCTGGGGTACAGGCTTGGTTTTTTTACCTCACCTGTTTTTTTGAAGTTGCTGGGGATTGAACTTGGGACATTGTGTATGTTAGATAAACACTCCACCAGCTAGGCTGTATCTGTCTGCACCAGCTAGGCTGTATCTGTCTGCACCAGCTGGGCTCTATCTGTCTGCACCAGCTAGCCTGTATCTGGACCAGCTGGGCTGTATCTGTCTGCACCAGCTGGGCTCTATCTGTCTGCACCAGCTAGGCTGTATCTGCACCAGCTGGGCTATCCCCCTTTTTATCAGTGTTCTCTTGAGACAGGGTTTCATGTTTAGTCCAATCTGGCCTAGAACTCACCATGCATCCCGGCAGCATTCCTCCTGCCTCAGCCTTCCAAGTCCTGGAATTACAGGCCTGAGCCACCACATCCTGTCCAGAGATACTCTCTGCACAGCAGTTGTGACTTCTTTAATAAACTTGGCTCATCCCTGGCACATTTTAAAGTCTCTGAACCAAAGTTACTTCTCTTTTCTCAGCAGCAGTTTTGTGTCTGGGCAGATGTAGCTCTTGTTGGCCAGTACAGCGCACAGAGTAGGCTCTTACTGACAGTAAGTGGCCCCTGGAGCTCATGCTGTCTGTCTGTCTCTCTCTCTCTCTCTCCAGGAGTCGTTTGGAAGCTCACATGGTTACCATAGCTGCAGCAAGAAAACACTCGTCTTCCTCTTCAAATTCCTGTCTGACCTTGTGCCCTGGGAAGCCCCTCGGTACATGCAGGTAAGGAGCCGACAACTGCATCCTGAGGCTATCTGCTTGTGATGTCCTATCTATAAGGGTCACACCAGCCTCATGTAGATCACTCTGAGCCCTGCTCCAGACAGTTCAGGCAATGCCCAGCATTGCTATACAGTGAGCCTGCACAGGCACCTAGGAGCACCCACACATCCAGCTCAGGGGAAGAGTGTATTCTGCCAGTGTGCGGTAAAGTGCCCACTGCATAGGCTCTCAGAGGATGAGCAGGTCCAGGTGGGGTCTGGGGAGGAAGAGTGGCTGGGATATCGATCAATGTAGGAGGGTCTATTTTTGCCTTAATAAAGTGATATGGTTTTATGTATTCGAGTTCTAGGTCTTAGAGAGGTGGTTCAGCAATCTGTCCTTCCAAAGGAGCCACGTTCAATTCCTAGCATGCGTAGCTGACTGGAACTCCAGTTCCCCGGGAATCTAATGCTCTCTTCTGGCCTTCGCAGGCACCAGGCACACACACGATGGGCAGACATGCATGCAGACCAGCATACGTATTAAAACCATCCATACATATTAAATTTACTAAAAAAAAAAAAACTTCATAGAGATACCCCCAAATTTATAATTTATAATAATGGTCATTTCTTCCAGAAGTTTTTGTTTTCTTTTTTTAGTAAAGGGGGTTTCTGTAAGTCTACTGTTGAGATATTTGTAATAAGTCTGCGATGGTGTACATTTTGAATCCCAGCATTTAGGAGGCAGAGGTAGGATCACCACAAGTGTGAGAGAGGTCTCCTCAGCACAGGGGTTCTGGGATAGCCTGGACTACTTGGGGAGACACTGTCTCAAAACAAGAAGAGAAACAAATCTTGAAGCCAGAGATAGTGGCACAATGCTGTAGTCCCGACATTTCTGAGGCAAGGGCAGGAGGATCATAAGTTCTACCTAGGCCAGGCCTCCACTGCAAGATGCTGTCTTAAACTCCCAAAGTGTGGTATGTGGTCTCAGGCACTCAAGGCCTGGGTGTGAGACCACCGGAGTCCAGGAATCCAAATCCATTGCGAGGAGCAGTGAAACACCATCTCAAACGAGGAGGGAAGGCCTGGTGGTGTTACTTTTCTTTTTATCAGCTAACCTGTGCCTTTTATTTGGGGGCTGGGTATCTGAAGCGCTGATGCTCTGTTTTTGCTAAGTTTATCTTCCAAAGAGAACAGGGACATATGAGCAAAGGGAACGGCAGATTTCAGTCATCACGGGAAACCAGAACCAATCCTGTCTTCTTGTCCCAAGTCTGGACCCCCTTCTCTTATAAAGCATTGTTTGTGGCCAAGTTAACCATTCTTTAAGACTGTCAGATGCTGGTATATAATAGAGCTGTGACCAACACTCTCCAGAACAAGCACTCACGCATGCACACAAGCACACCACGTCGTGATGTATCCTGTCTTGAGCTCCTCTGAGTGTCTCAGCTTCCAGCTCTGAGAAGGGAGAGGTCTAGACACCGAGGGCTTTTCTTCTCACTCTCTGACTCCAACCAAAGACACATGGAATGTGAAGTCACTGTGAAGACCTGTGAGCAAATTCTCCCTGTGTTTCCTGTTTTTGACAAATCCTCTTCTTCCTGTCTTCTGAGCTTTCCTCGTGCTGTGGAATGTGGCTATCTGGCTCTTACCCCTCACTAGACTCATGATTCTCCATCTTAGCAGCTGAAATCAGTTTCCTATAAACTCAGCCAAAACTATGAAGCATGTTGTGTAATCGTAGGCCTGACTCAGCATGGACCCTGACTGTCTGCTCATGCTGTGTCTTTTCTCTCTAGACGAGCCCGTTGTGTGGAGCTGCTGGGTGTGTCCACAGAGCCCCACACCCTTGCTTCCCCTCCCACTCACAGAACCAGCCACAGTACAGGTTTCTTAGTTTTCTCCCCAAAAGGAAGGGCAGCCTTCCCTTTTGGGTTCTTTTGAGACAGTATCACTATATACCTCTGCCTAGAGCTTGTTTTGTAGACCAGCTGGCCTTGAACTTGACATGGTCCTTTCGCCCCTGCCTCCTGAGTGCTGGGACTACGGGTGTGCATCATTACAACTAAGTCCTTGGGAGCTGATTTCAATAGTTACACTTCCCATGCCTGCTAGCGACCATCTCTTACCATCAACACCGTATCCCATGAGCATGTACCTCGCAGGTCCCAGGGAGACTCGCCATGCTCTCCTGCGGCCTGGCACTGCGCCATGCTCTCCCGCAGCCTGGCACTGCTGTGCTGTGTTCTCTTGTAGGTGCATATTTTCCACCCACCCCTGGTGCCAAGCAAGTACCACTCCCTCCTTACAGACTACATCTCCTTGGCCAAGACAAGGCTTGCTGACCTCAAGGCAAGTCTGGACCCTGCCCTAGCCTTACCCGGAAGCATCCGGTGCCTGCCTGGTACTCAGGTGCTTATTTTACCCCTCTGAAGGTTTCCCTAGAGAACGTGGGACTCTACGAGGATTTGTCGTCCCCTGGGGACATTGCTGAGGTAATGAACGTTGCTTTTGGTTGACCCATGGTCTTTGGTTCCCTTGCCTCTGGGCTTGAGTATTTTGACCCTCAACATCCTCTACTTGGTTCATCTCGAGCGAAGCTGGGCTGGCTGTTTTCCTGAAAGCGTTTTGTTTGTACTATCCATCGGAGTCTTTGTTTGACACACTAGCAGAGGAGAGTGGCTGTGCCCAAAGACAGGTCTGTGCTGCAGTGAACGCTCTTTGGGGTTTTTTTAGTTTACTTTTTTTTTTTTTTTTAAAGATTCATTTATTATTATATGTAAGCACACTGTAGCTGTCTTCAGACACACCAGAAGAGGGCATCCAATCTCATTATGGATGGTTGTGAGCCACCATGTGGTTGCTGGGATTTGAACTCAGGACCTTCAGAAGAGCAGTCAGTGCTCTTAACCACTGAGCCATCTCTCCAGCCCCAGTTTAGTTTAATTTTATTTATCTACTTTTTTGTTTTTTGTTCTTTCAATACAAGGTCTCTTTGTGTAACATGGCTGACCTGGACCTCTGTAGACCAGGCTGGCCTCAAACTCAGAGATCTGCCTGCCTCTACCTCCAGAGTGCTGGGACTAAAGACGTGCGCCCCCACCAACCAACCTTACCTGATTTTTTTTTAATGGTGTGTGTACAGAAGTTAGAGCAGAACTCACAGGAATCGGTTCTCTCTTCTCACCTCGTAGATCCTGAGGATTGAACAGCAGCTCGGTGGCAAGCACCTCCCTCCTGGACCATCTTGCTTGGCCCATTCTTATAACATATGTCAGAGGGGTGGGCCATGCTTGTGCACATGTGGTGGTCAGAGGACAACTTTGTAGAGTGTTTTCTTCTTCCTGAGGATCCGAGAGTTCTAATTCAGGTTTCCCAGGCCTGTATGGCAGGCCCCATTACCCACTGAGCTGTTTTGCCTCTCTCTCTCTCTTCCCCGTTTTCTTTGCAACAAGATCAAGTAGCCCAGGCTGGCTTTAAACCCCATGGTCTCCTGGGCATTTGCATTCTTTGCCACCATACCTAGCTTTGACATTCAATCTTTTTTTTTTTTTTTTCGAGACAGGGTTTCTCTGTGTAGCCCTGGCTGTCCTGGAACTCACTCTGTAGACCAGGCTGGCCTCGATCTCAGAAATCCGCCTGCCTCTGCCTCCCAAGTGCTGGGGTTAAAGGTGTGCACCACCACTGCCCGGCATCAATCATTTTTTTTAAATCTCAAAGTTAAGCCTCTCTTCTGGCCACCCCACCTGGAAGCCTTCCACCCCCTCTTCTGGAAGAGTAGCAGAGGAAGGGGGGGGGAGGGGGAGTAGAGGCTTGAGCAAGTGCAGTTGGTAGGACAGCACTGGCTTTTGGAGCTGAGCTGACCCTAGGGCTCACCTGAGTCCAAACAGCAGGGAGCGGCAGATCTGGGAATGTTCCAGGTTGAACAGTACCCACCTCACCCTTTACCTCTACAACGTGTAAAACTCAGGGCAACAGGAACAAGTAGGTGTCCAGTTTTCCTCCTTGTTCTACTCTCTTTCAAATCTTCTTTCCTTCTCCCTCCCTCCCTGTATGGAACTAGCGTGAGAGCCAAGCGGTCCAGGATGTTAAGAAGGCCATCATGGTGTTTGAACAAACAGGGAAGATCCCAATGCCTGTCCTTGAGGCCAGGTAGGAACAGGCTGCTGGGGAGCACCTGCCAGCTACGGCATGTTCAGACATGGTCATGCCAACACTACTATACTGGAAGTCTTGAATTCGATCCCCTTTTGGTCTCAAGGTCACATGGGGATGGAGAGGTCATACTCTATCATGGGAGGCAGGTCGGTATGGATGCTTTGTCAAAGATGAGGTTTGAGGTGGCATAGAGTGAGGGCAGGTCTATATCTAATTTTGGTCTGAAACTCTAATTTTGGTAGAATTGGCTGGCTTCGAACTCACTGCCTATCTCGGTCTCCTGGGTACTAAGATTAAAGGCATGTACCTCCACACCAAGCCTGTGTTCACTTATGTGACAGCACATGTTACCCTTGCTATTTGAAGTAGGCAATAGATGGTAACTATTTGAAGCCATGTGGGAATGAAGGCTTATTGACCCACAGGCTAGCAGCAGATTTTTCCTTGGTGCTTCTGGAGTGACCAGTATGTACACAGCCTGGGGAACTGGGTGGCTTTATTTGAATTCATTGTGAACCCTGAACATCTTGTATTGTGATTGCTGTCAGTGTTGGTGACCTGAGCCCAACTCATCACCTCCAAGATCACCTCCAAACAGAAAGTTCATGGTGGCCCCATCACAATCCCATGGCCTTAAAACAGTGAAGACCAAAAAAAAAAAATCTTAAAAACACGGATGAAGCCCAGGTGTGGTGGCGCAGCACACCTTTAATCCCAGCACTTCAGAGGCAGGAGAAGCTCTGAGTTTCAGGCCAGCTAGCAATGCTGAGATATTGACATATTGTCTCAAAAAAACAAAACAAAACCCACACTATGAGTGTTAGGACCTGGCCAGGCCTAGCGGCACCAACTTACAACCTCAGTGCCTGAGACATGGAGAGCAGGAATTCAGGATTTTGTCGAGTTAGTGCGTTTGAGGCCAACAGGGCTACATAAGACTTTGTCTTATAAAATGAAGTGAGTTAAAACAGAGAGGGCATCCTTGGGATGTGAGCGGCTTGGAGGGAGAAGCTTTTCTCCTGCATTCATCATAGTGTGTCCGCCTTTCTACACCACAGCATATTCAGGAGGCCCTACTACGTGTCGCACTTCCTCCCCGCTCTGCTCGCACCGAGAGTGGTGAGTGCATCTCAGCTTCTGTTAAGTCTGGGTAGTCTGTTCCTGCTCCTACTCACAGGGTTTCTCTCCTCACAGCTCCCGGAGGTTCCTGACTCCCGTGTGGCCTTTATAGAGACCCTGAAGCGGTAAGCAAGAACTTCCCCGGGGGCTGCTCTGTGTCCAGTGGGTTTTTGGTAGGTAGGTTGGTTGGTTGTGTGGTTGGATGTTGGTTGGTTTTTCAAGACAGAGTTTCTCTGTGTAGCCCTGGCTGTACTGGACTTGATTTGTAGACCAGGCTGGCCTCAAACTCAGAGATCCATCTGCTTCTGCCTCCCAAGTGCTGGAATTAAACGCATGCGCTGACACACCAAGCTTTTCCAATAAGTTTTTCTTTTTTTTTTTCTTTTTTGGTTTTTCAAGACAGGGTTTCTCTGTGTAGCCCTGGCTGTCCTGGAACTCACTCTGTAGACCAGGCTAGCCTCGAACTCAGAAATCCACCTGCCTCTGCCTCCCAAGTGCTGGGATTAAAGGCGTGCGCCACCACTGCCCGGCTCCAGTTAGTTTTAACGGGACAAAGAATTTCAGTTCTTTTATAGAGAAAATTTACCACATGTGTTTTATTCTTAAGATAATTGGCTCCAAATTAGTTGGTCATGATCTTTAAAAAAATAAGCCTCGTTCTAACTACTGCTCCTTCTGGTTATTCTTCACTGGGGTTTAAGGGTGATTGAAGTGGGGACTAGAGCCAGTGTATTGATCAGTCATGGCAAGAGGTGGATTTAGAAGAAGGAACAAGAACCCTGGAAGGTCTCCCGTTCAGAGGCGTGGGGATGACCTCTGGCTATGTGTAGACGCTGCAGCCTCATCTGGAATGCCCAGACGATGGCCTCCAGCAGCCAACTGCTTCATGGCTGAAAGGCCTTCCTTTCACATGAAGGCCACATCCTGAGGGATGTGGGAAGCTAAGCCTAGTTTTCATTGAGACTTAGGGTATAACGGGGCGCACAAGAAGATAGGAAGGGCACAGAGCCTGGAAAGTAAAAATTGTTTTTCATATTTCATAGTAAGATTATGTCTTAGGCTAGTGAGGCAGCTCAGTGGATAGAGGCCCTGTCACTCCAGACGGCCTGAGTCCGGTCCAGGAGAGACCATCCCTGAGGTCACTCCAGATGACCTGAGTCCGGTCCCCGGGACCAAAATGGTGGAAGGAGAGACCATCCCTGAGGTCACTCCAGACGGCCTGAGTCCGGTCCCCAGGACCAAAACGGTGGAAGGAGAGACCATCCCTGAGGTCACTCCAGATGACCTGAGTCCGGTCCCCAGGACTAAAACGGTGGAAGGAGAGACCATCCTGGATTCTTATTTATATACTTATCACTGTATTTATTTATTTACTTATTTGAAATAGGATATCACTTAGTAGCTCTGGAACTCAGAGATACCCCCCATCTCTACCTTGTGAGTGCTGGGATTAAAGCATGTGCCACCACACTGGCCTTTATTTTTATATAGAGTATTTAAAATATTTGCAGTGCTTCCTCCCGTGTATTTCCTGAGCCTTAGTGTATGTGAGAGCCACAGGGGTAGGTGAAGGGCTGTGAAGTGCCATCCTTTAGTCTCTGGACAGCCATTGCAGTCATGACCTTCCAAGTGTGGTTGCCTGTAGCAGCCCATATAAGAGGCCCCGTCTACAGTCAGTCACAGAGTGGAGACGCCATGGAGCATATGCCTTACTGCTCAACTTCCGGCTGTTGATAGTTCCTAGAAGAGGGAGAAACATCGTCCTGAGCTGTGCACCCACAGCTGAGCCCACAGGGATCCAAGAGAACATTCCCAATTGTGTCACCCCTTGTTAAACTCAGTGGGTCACAAAACTATACAAATAGACATGAACGGGGGAAGGTCTACAGATGAGGTAATGGGGAGGCGGGGATGGAGTGGTCAGATTACATAATGTACATGTGTGAATTTGTCAAATAACAAGTCTAGCTGGGCAGTGGTGGCGCACACCTTTAATCCCACCACTCAGGAGGCAGAGACAGGTGGATTTCTGAGTTCGAGGCCAGCCTGGTCTACAGAGTGAGTTCCAGGACAGCCAGGGCTACACAGAGAAACCCTGTCTCGAAAAAGAAAAAGAAAAAAAAGAAAAAGAAAAAAAAGAAAAAGAAAAAGAAAAAAAACCAAGTTTAAATAATGAAAAGAAATTCAAATACATAGAAAAGTAAAGCTAAACTTAAAACAAGTAACGAGATAGCATCTGAGACTTTTTACTTCAGTTGGCCATATAGTAAACTTGACAAAGCAGAAGCATTAGCATGACCTCTGTTGGAAGGGTGTCATGCGAATGCATACAGTTCTGTTTTTAAAAAGCAAACCCCACAGGCCAGGTATCTTAATTAGGGTTTTACTGCTGTGAGCAGACACTGTGACCAAGGTAACTCTTACTTACAAGGACAACATTTAATTGGGGCTGGCTTACAGGTTCAGAAGTTCAGTCCATTATCATCAAGGTGGGAACATGGCAGTGTGCAGGCAGACATGGAGCTAGAGGTGCCAGGGGTTCAATATCATGATCCAAAGGGACAGACTCATCTGCACTGGGTGGAGCTTGAGCATAGGACCTCAAAGCCCACCCCACAGTGACACACTTCCTCTGACAAGGCCACACCTCCTAACAGTGCCCCTTCCCACGGGCCAGGCATATTCAGACCAGAGTACAATCCATATGTTGCTGTCTTTTGAAACCGTCTCTGTAGCCCACACTTGAACTTGTTCTTTAGCTAAGGTTGGCCCAGAACTGCTGATTCTCCTGCTTCCAACTCCCAAGCGCAGAGTACCGGTATCTGCACTACACCTGGTCTTCTTGGTTTTGAGACGGGTCTTACTGTGTAGCTCAGGCTAACCTCCCTACATCTGTCTCCTAAGTGCTAGGATTGCAGGCATGGGCCACCATGTCTGACCGGAACCCCATTTAATGCCATATCTCTAGTCCTCAGGTACCTTGGCTGCTTTTAGTATCTTACGAAATGAATTGGGTAACTTCTTTGTGTTTGCTGGAACTATTTGTTGAGTCAAAGCTGCCTCACTGAAAGTTTAGCAGGATGTGGCATAGAAACATTAGTCTGCTGACTTTTGCAGAGTCATAGACATTGGCTGTGGACCCAGTTTTGTAAATGATTGTTAATTTAGTCCGGGCCTTATTTCTTCTCCTCCTCCTCCTCCTCCTCCTCCTCCTCCTCCTCCTCCTCCTCTTCCTCCTCCTCTTCCTCCTCCTCCTCTTCCTCCTCCTCCTCTTCCTCCTCCTCTTCCTCCTCCTCTTCCTCCTCCTCTTCCTCCTCTTCCTCCTCCTCTTCCTCTTCCTCCTCTTCCTCCTCCTCTTCCTCCTCTTCCTCCTCCTCTTCCTCCTCCTCCTCTTCTTTCTTTCCCTTCTTCCTCCTCCTCCTCTTCCTCCTCCTCCTCCTCCTCTTCCTCCTCCTCCTCTTCCTCCTCTTCCTCCTCCTCTTCCTCCTCTTCTTTCTCCTCTTCCTCCTCTTCTTCTTTCTCCTCTTCCTCCTCCTCCTCCTCTTCCTCCTCTTTCTCCTCTTCCTCCTCCTCCTCCTCCTCCTCTTCTTCATTTTTTAAAGGCTTCTGTGTAACTTTTATTTCAAGCTGAGCCCAGCGGTACATCCAGTACTTGAAAGGTGGCAGCAGACTGTAGAGGCAGGCCCATGTCTGTGACTTTGAGGATAGCTTGGTCTTCATATTAAGTTCCAAGTCAGCCAGGGCTACATAGTGAGACATTTTCTCATCAAAACAAAACAACCAAAAATTTTTATTTCATCTTGGGTTTTGTTTTTTTTTTTCTTGTGGTGCTGGGAATAGAACCCAGGCCCCTGCATGCACCAGGCAAGGGCTCTACCACTGAGCTACACTCCTGTACCTGTCTAAGCTTCCCTCACTAACAGTGTTTGTCATAGTGAGGCAGAAGTGTTGATAGGAACCAGGGCTGTCTGTGTTTGCAGTGGCGCTGGCCACAGCCACCTGGGAGCATGGACTACCCAGGCGTCTCACTGAGTAACACGTGGCTCTGGGGTGCCACTGGAAATAAACACACACACAGCTCAGCCTCAGTCCTACCTTCTGAGACAGGCAAAAGTCAAACAGGAGGCTGTGCTCCGAAGAAAGAAAAACCAAACAGACAGGCCAGAACCATCATAAGAGGCAGTCTCGAGATGGTCACAAAGGCTGCTGCCTGTCACCTGAATATTTTAATGATTTTTAAAATCTTAGATGTAATTTGTTTTCTTCTAACTAATAAATGGCTAGGGGTGCAGCTCTGTGGTAGACTGCTTGCCTAGTGGGTTCATTCCCAGCACAAAAAAAAGGCATCAAACACAAAACAATATAGTGCACACTGTTGTGGTGGCTTTGGAACCTAAACACTGTCCTACCTGATGATGACATTGCCTTCTTTTTATCTAGATCAGATAAGATCCCTTCGTCCTTATACGATGCCTACAGAAAAGCCTGTGCCACTGCTGAGGAGAAGCAGCCCGAAAGTAAGGCTCTTGGTCACCTTCAGTTCCTGGACTTTCCATTTCTGTGACATGCTGGTCACCTGCATTGATCCTCAGTGGACAGATTTTTCTCACCCAGGTTCGGTAGGCGTGTGTCTTTGCCTGACCATGGTACTCAGGGACCAAACAATGAACACACGGACTTATTTTATTGTCTTGGAAGTCTTGACAGTTAGCCATGCCCCTTCCTTCTAGGAAACATGGCGTACAAGCTGCTCTGTATTTGGTATCTCCGTGTACAGTTCAAGGCCCATAGCATACCTCCGTCAAGCATTAGCATTTTCTAGCTGGACAGCTTGCTTTGTTGTAGGTTGCAGGGTTTTTTATTTTGTATGTGCGTGTGTTACTGCCTATTGTATGTCTGTGCATTGTGTGTATGCCCGGTGTCTGCAGAGGCAGGGAGAGGGGATTGGATCTCCAGTACAGACGGTGGTGAGCTGCCATGTGGAATCAAACCCAGCACTCAACCACCGGGCCATGTATCCAACCCTGGGCTGGGGATCTTTGTACCTATGAGAACAAGGATAGAGCTGTTTGGCTCTGGGAAGCTGTGACCCGTGAGCCGGTATCCCTGCTGAGTGGGGCTGGCATGTCCTGCCCACCGTACGACTCTGACAGTAATGGGAGCAGCATCAAAAGAAGGTGCTGGTGCTCAGGTTTGGTCTTTGCAGTTTAAACTGTTTATTAACGTATTTACGTTTAACAGGATCTTTTGTTTCCTCGACTGACCCTGAACTTCTGAGCCTCCTGCCTCCACCTACGAAGAGCTGGGGTTACAGGCATGTGCAGCCATCTCCAGTTTTATGTGTAGGACTGGCATGGAGCCCAGGGCTTTGTGCATGCTGGGCTGGGCAAGCATCCCACCAGCTGATTCACAAGTGCTCTCTTTATGTTATTTGCTATTAATCAGAATCAATTCTACAAGATACCAGGCTTCATTATAGCTCTTCCTATGTATAGAATGTGCTTTGATCATCCATCATAATGACTGGCACACGCGTAGGTGTATATCCTAATGACTCTTTCATCCTCCCCTCTCCTCTTAGTGCTCTTCCTCTTCCTAAAAATTAAAAAAAATTACAGTGCATATTCATTGCTCAGTGGAACGGATTTTGTTAGCGTGTTTGCACATACGCTTTCTCCTTAGATCTGTCCAGTTCTCTTGCCCACTTCTTGACTGGATTGTTTCTCTTTTTGTGTGTAATGGCGTTCTTCGTAGATTCTGGGTGGTAACCCCCTGTCACTTGAACAGCTGGCAGAGATTCTCTCCTATTCTGTAGCCCATTTGCTTCCCTCTGCGAAAGCATTTCGTCTGATGCAGTCCTGTCATCAATTCTTACTGTCGCTTCCTGCTCTGCTGAAGACTCCTATTCAGACAGTGGCCTGCACCTTTGCCTTCCTATGTGTTTCAGACCCTACAGCAAAGTCTTCGGTTCATGCCTACTCGATCCATACTGATCTATACATGATGAGAGAACAGTGTTCAAATCTCTGTCTTCTGCATATGGAAGCTCTAGTCTCCCCTGCATCATTTGTTAAAACTTCTTTTCTTCAGGATCTGTCTCTTATGTCTTTGTCTGTGATTGGGGTGAGGGGTAGCTGCATGGTTCCGTATGTGTATTTGGTTTTCCTGGGACCTCTGTTCCAGCGGTGCACATGTCTACCCTTGTGCCAGCACCATGCTGGCTTGCCCCTATGGCTCTGAGATGGGATACTGTGACACCCCCTGCAGTGTTCTCTTCACACAGGTTCCTTTGGTTGTTTTGAGTTCTTGATCTCCTGAGAGTCTTACTGCTCTGGAGGCTGACGGGTGCCTGTGTGCACTACAGCATGTGTGGAGGTCAGGACAGCTTGCAAGGGTTGGGTTCTAACTTGATAACAGGCCCTGTCGCCTCTGAGTCAACTCAGTGACTCTTGCTTTTCTCTCAAAACATTGGTATATTTTCCTTTACGTAATTGAAATGGTGTGTGCTTGGGGTTTGGGCCAGTGCCTTTTGCAGATAGAAGATCTTAATGAGGCTTCTTACTGTGAGCTGGAGACTCTCTGTTTCTTCACACCTTGTTATAAAGAGAGCATGGCCATGTTCCTGAGAGGTTTAATCGTAATGTATCTGATTCTAACCCTACCCAGGCCATGCTACTGTTCTTTCGTTGTGTGTGTGTGTGTCACAGTTATATATGTCACCTTTTTTGGTAATTTTTAAAATTGTTTTATTTTCTGTATATGTGTGTTTGGTGCCCTCAGAGGCCAGAAGAGGGCATCCGATTCCCAGAGACTGAGATACAGATGGTTGTGAGCCACAGCATGCTTGTTGGGACTCAAACCTGCATTCTCTGGAAGAGCAAGCACCGCTCTTAATCTCCGAGCCATCTCTCCGGGCTCTCTCCTTTCCTTTTCTTTTTTTGTGTTGCTAGGAATTAAACCCAGTGCCTTGAGCATTATAGGCACACGTTGCATCTTGAGTGACATCTGTCTTGATGTTTTTGTTTTTGATATTATATGTAATATCTACCATCATCAAAGAGAAAACTTCCCAGAGACTGTGCCTGCTCTCCACACAATACGGTGCACACCTGTGGTACACAGCCATGGTGCTCAACAGCGGTGCACAGCAGCAATGCTCCACCATGGTGCTCAGCAGTAGTGCACAGCAGCAGTGCTCCGCTATGATGCTCAACAGCAGGGTGCAGCAGCAGTGCTCGCTATGGTGCTCAGCAGCGGTGCACAGCCCCAGTGCTCTGCTATGGTGCTCAGCAGCGGTGCACAGCCCCAGTGCTCTGCTATGGTGCTCAGCAGCAGTGCTCCACCATGGTGCTCAGCAGTGGTGCACTGTAGCATTTCCCCACACATAGGAACTTTTTGTATTTATGTCATTGAGTGTGATCTCATTTGACCGAATCTTTAAAATGTCCCTCCTTGGTTCAGATGCCACTTCGGGACAGAGGACAGAACCTGACTGTGCTGAACAGCCCCTGGGACTGCTCACAGCAGCACTTGAAGAGCTCAGAGCTTTAATGAGAGACCCTACCCAATACAGTGGTAAGAAACGTGGATGAGGCAGTATGTGGTAGTGTTTGAACTCTGGGTACCTGCATGCCGCCACAGTGACAGAGGCTGGCCTTTCGTTCCTAGAGCTCAGTATTTGGCTGGTGAACCTGCCCAAAGATTAGACTAAATGGGGATTCAGAGTGATGGGAATGATGGCCTCTGTACTGTCACACACCCTGGATAGGACCAAAGAGATGGGGATCCTGTCACAATGCTTGGGGCTGGAGAGATGCCTCAGCAGCTTCTCTTCTGGCCTCTAGGCCCATTCCTCACATGCACACATCCACACAGAGCATACACAATTGTACACAACTCCCAAAAATCTGTTTTTGTGCAAAATAGACTTGACTTTACTGTGGATTGATTTTATAGCGACCAAGACAGTCTTTCAGGGAAGTGCTGTGATACTAGTACATTGCCACAGTTTTGCTGAGGCTGCAGTTCCTTCACACACCCTTCTTAAGGCCAAGGGTACAGATATCTGAGCACAGCCTCCTAGGCTGCTGTGTAAAGTGTGGTGCTGTGTGTGACCTTGTGTGTACATATGGGCTCCTGTTGCGTAGCCGAGGCTGGCCTAAGTTTTGGAGCTCAGTGATCTTCCTGCCTCAACCTCCCATTCACCACATCACTGAGGCCTTTGCAGTGACCTTTGGTCTCCTGTGTTTACATAAGTGCAAGTGTCACACCTTAGGCTGTGGCTGCTGCAGTGTGGCTACCCTTCCATTCAGAGCAGGCCACGTGCAGTAGGGTGTAACAGCTTGGCCAGTGCTCCCTAGCATCCTGTGAGGCCACACCGGTGCTTCTTCACCTCGGTCTTCCCATGCCTTACATAACTGCATCTGTGTTTGTAGTTATTTCTGCTCAGGTGGCTGTGGTTTCTGAAAGACTAAATGCTGCTCTGGGACATAGGAACGATGATGGCAGCCTCCAGAGATCAAAGATTCAGCTCAGTGTCCTTCCTCCCACACTTCAGAAACAGGACCAGGCGGTATGTCTATAAGGCCTTAGGACTCAGCAGTGGCTCTTCTTAGATTATATAAAAGGTGTGTGGTGAGATGTTGAGCACCCAGGCTCTGGCCAGGCCACTGTTGGTCAGCCTCATCTGTCTGCTTGTGGCTAAAAGTGTTCTTAATTCCACTTTGTAGCTGAGACTTTGTGTCTCCACATCCCAAGTGTGGGACTGCAGGTGCGCTGGGATTACAGGTGCGCTAGGATTACAGGTGCACTGGGGTTACAGGTGCACTAGGATTACAGGTATCCTGGGGTTACAGGTGCGCTGGGATTACAGGTGCACTAGGGTTACAGGTGCGCTAGGATTACAGGTGTCCTGGGGTTACAGGTGCGCTGGGATTACAGGTGCACTAGGGTTACAGGTGCGCTAGGATTACAGGTGTCCTGGGGTTACAGGTGCGCTGGGGTTACCGGTGCATTGGGATTACAGGTGCACTGGGGTTACAGGTGTACTAGGATTACAGGTGTACTGGGGTTACGGGTGCGCTGGGGTTACAGATGCACTAGGATTACAGGTGCGCTGGGGTTACAGGTGCGCTGGGGTTACAGGTGCACTGGGGTTACAGGTGCACTGGGGTTACAGGTGCACTGGGGTTATAGGTATAGTCCACCACCTCATTGTTTCATTTTAAAGAAGTCCATGTGACAAAAGTTGCTTGTAGCACCTGAGCCCATAATGTTTACACTTCTGTCCTGTACAGTCAGTGTTTTCCTATCATCCCACGAGTCACCTTCAAGTTTCTAGCTTGTGTGGTTTCATGGTACATTGTTTCAGTCCCATGATATGGTCCCAACTTATAACTTCCTTTTTAAATGCAAGCCTGACAGATTTGATCTCCATTTCCCATGAGGTTGTAGCCATGAACTGGCTCCTGACAGGTCTGGCTTACACACACACACATACTCACAACACAAGATTAAAATTATGTGCAGCCTTTGCTATGGTCCTTGCTGTATAGGCCTGCTTCCTGTCACTCAGATGTGAGGCTATGACCTCACAGTGATGTGTCTCCTCCCAGGTTGTGGATCTCCTGCTCACAGCCTTCTGTCAGAACCTAATGGCAGCCTCTACCTTTGTGCCTCCAGAGAGGTAAGGGTGATTTGCATCTGTCCTGGGATACTGGGACCACAGGCCAAGCAGGGCGAGCTCTGTTTTCAAGAAGGATGACAAGTCTGAGCTTGTCAGATAGGAATGCCACTGAAGATTGGTATTCTGTGTTTGGAAGAGCCCTGGCCCTTTCACAGGCCTAGGCTGGTCATGGAAGCAATGTACGGAGCTCTAACCAGCCATTGACTTGTCCTCTGCAGGCAGAGCCCCTGGGCTGTCCTTTTCGTGAGGACCCTTTGTGGACACTTGCTTCTCCCTGCCATACTCACTCGGCTCTGCCAGCTGCTCTGCCGCCAGGTAGGCGTCTGCATCCTACAGGTCACTTCCCAAGGCTGCATGGAGCCTAGACTGGTGCCACCTTCTGCTCTTCAGTGTTTTTTGAGCCATCTAGCTAGGGAACAAACTGTCAGTAACGTTGTTCTTATTTCAGGGCCCGAGCTTGAGTGCCTCTCACGTACTGGGCTTGGCTGCTCTTGCTGTCCATCTAGGCGAGTGCAGGTCCATGCTTCCAGAGGTGGATCCAGGTATTCTTGCTCCTGCCGGCAGCCTTTGTGTCCCCGACTTCTTAAACAGCCTCCTGACCTGCCGCACAAGGGACTCTCTGCTCTTCTGCATGAAGTAAGCCATTCCTGAGTCTCCCAGCAGTTGTCTCTCCCCCTTAAAAAAGTGACAGATATTCAGCAGATAAGTTACTGAGAGGCAACAGGCTGGAGAGATGGCTCAGTGGTAAGAACACTGGCTGTTCTTTCAGAGGACCCAGGTTCTATTCCAGCCCCACGTGGCAGCTCACATCTATTTCCAACTCCAGTTGAAGAAAGTCTGACTCCCATCTAATGAGGGAAGAATAGGTCACCTCTTCTGCTGACACATGGGTTCCTCAAGATCCATCAAGAGGAAAGATCAGAATATGAAATTCTGTTAACGCTGCTGCTCAGGAAGGGACAGATAGGAAGAGGCAACGAAGCTGGGCAGTGGTGGCCCACACCTTTAATCCCAGCACTCGGGAGGCAGGGGCAGGCGGATCTCTGAGTTTGAGGCCAGCCTGGTCTACAGAGTGAGTTCCAGGACAACCAGGGCTAAACAGAGAAGCTATGTCTGAAAAACAAAACAAATCAAAAACTAAACGGAGACAGTGGATAAGCGTGCCCTGTGTGTCCTGCTGGCTCTAATGTTGTGTCATCTGGAGCTCACAGATGTTGTGCCATGCTGTGGACACTGGGGCTTACATCTCATGCAGCGTAGTCTCTTGTTGCTTGGTACGGGTTACCTCACTCTGTCCTGTGACATTCATGGGTTCCTTGGGATGGGTCTGAGGCTGCCCAGGCATGGATGGTGATGTCTGTTCAGCACAGTTCTCGACTCAGTCTCCCTTTCCTTCTTGATGCTTCCATCCTTGTGGTCCCCGAGTTCTAGCTTTGGTCTGTGTCTTCATTTCTGCCTGCACACAGCGTTGCAGCTGGTCATGTCTGCTAGGGAGCAAGCTGTCTATAGCTGAGGCTGTCCTTGTGCTGAGCAGATGCTGCTTCCTCCTAAGACATGGAGCATGTCTTCTCTCTAACTCTTCAGATTCTAACACAGAAAACAAAACAAGATCAAAACCCTGCAAGCTATGCACACCTGAGCAGGAGCCTGGAAGCAAGGTGGTCCAACAGTCCTTCAATTCAAGGAGTGATCTCAGGCCGTGTAGTGTAGGACACACTGAAGTTTCATTCAGTGAATTTAGTTTACTTTTCCTTCACTGCAGATTCTGCACAGCAGCAATTTCTTACTGTTTCTGCAAGTTCTCTGCTCAGGCCCCTGCTTCCCTGCATGACTGTTTGTCTCCAGGTCTGATCAAAAAGGTACGTGTCTCCGATTCCTGCTTCTGATCTGAAGGTCTCTAGCTCCTGCGGCTTTCTTGTGTTTACCTCAGTATGTGCACCATGACACGTCTGGCTGTCTCAGGGAAAGCGTGGGGAGTATTTCACGCTGAATACTGCTGTTGCATCTCTTTCTGAATTCAGATTGGGGCTAAGATAACAGCTGTTCGGTAGATGCTACTCCTTTGAGTAGAGACGGATATTTATAGCACGGGTAAGGCAAAGGATAAGAATTCTTTATTTTATTTTATTTTTTTTTTAGAAAAAGAGTCTTGCCCTTAAACTGCAGTTGTTCCTGTGTGATTTTGCTTGGGGTGGGGGGGAATGCTTGTCTGTCTGTCTGTTTTGCTGGATAGGTTTTGTTTTTGAATACTAGGATCACTCACATGTACTAAGCAAGTGCCCACCACCAAGCTTTAGCCCGGTCCTCCTTTTCCTGAATTTTGCTGAGCACCGCTTGGGTATGAACCCTGGATTCTGACTGTAAGCGTCACATCAGAGATAACAGAACATTTGAGATATGGGAGCAGGGGGATTTGTGGAAGTTTGCGATTTTTGTTCATTTGTTGTTGTCGAGATTGATTTTCCATTATGTGTGAGGGCAGGGAGTACAGATGCCTGCAGAGGCTGGAAGAGGTGAGCTGGAGTTACCACCCACCATGTGAGCCATCCACCATGGCTGCTAGGAACTGTACTCTGGTTTTTATGTTAGGACAGCAATAGCTGAGAGTGGTGGCGCACGCCTTTAATCCCAGCACTGGGGAAGCAGAGGCAGGCGGATTTCTGAGTTCAAGGCCAGCCTGGTCTACAGAGTGAGTTCCAGGACAGCCAGGGCTACACAGACAAACCCTGTCTCGAAAGAGAGAGAGAGAGAGAGAGAGAGAGAGAGAGAGAGAGAGAAAACAAAAGAAAAAATACAGCAATAAGAAATCTTAACCATTAAGTCAGCTCTCTAGCTCTAGAGTTTTCAGGCCATGCTGGATTAAATAGAGAAATTTGGTCTCAATGAATGTAGTAAGATGGCTCCGTGGGTAAAGATGCCAAGTTTGGGGGACTGGGTCCAAGCCTGGAACCATATGTTGGAAGGAGAGGACCAGCTCCTGTAAGCTGACCTCTGACCTCCACACACACACACACACACACACACACACACACAAGCTGACCTCTGACCTCCACACATGCCTTTCTTACACACACACACACACACACACACACACACACACACACACACACGATAAATAGGGTTAGAAAGATGATCAGTGCTTATGAGCCCCTGTTTCATTGGAAGGATTGGAGGTTGGATCCAAGCACCTACAACTAGTGCCTTCTGTGACTCCAATTTCACAAAAATCCAACATACCCTCCTGGCCTCTGTAGGCTTGCGTGAGTGCGCACGCACACACTCACATGTGCACGCACACACACATTAAAAATGAGAATCTTGGACTGGAGAGATGGCTCAGCAGTTGAGAGCACTGACTGCTCTTCCAGAGGTCCTGAGTTCAAATCCCAGCAACCACATGGTGGCTCACAACCCTCTGTAATGGGATCTGATGCCCTCTTCTGGTGTGTCTGAAGACAGCTACAGTGTACTCACATAAATAAAATAAATCTTTTTTAAAAAAATGAGAATCTCACAAACCAGGGCTGATGGTGTAGCCCAGTTAGTCAAGCGCTTGCCTAATAAGCCCTGGATTTGATCCCCAGCATCAGATGAACCAGATGTGGCACACCTGTAACCTCAACACTCACGAGCTGAAGAACAAAAGGTCTTAATCAAAAACTCAGTTATTCTTGGCCAAGTAGCAGGGTTGAGGCTAGCCTGGGCTTCATGTGACCCTGTCTGCAAATAATAAAATCATAAAAAGACTCAACAGGCAAGCTTTGGAAGAGTCTTTGTACTCACAGACCCTGCCCAGATAATGAAATCAGACCTTAAGCATCCTAGGGATGGTTTGAGAGACCTGCTCCTCGGGCCTGGGTGCAGATTGAAGACCCAGCTTGGTCTTGTGCAAAGGGTTGGCACTTGAATAGTCAAGTTCTTGTTAAATAGTTCTGTTTCCCTGATAAGCAAGAAATGCTAGTAAGGTGTCACTAAGCAGGCACTTCTGGTGCCGCCTGGCTCTCATTGCTGCTGGGCTAGCTCACGGAGGACAGTACAAGTGTATGTAGGGCTTGGCTTGGGCATGCAGCCTGAGTGTACTGAAGGGCCTCTCCCAGCAGCAACCTTCACCGGCAAGGCCAGGGCTTAGGGAGACCCCAGGGAGACGAGCTCTGCTTCCTGGTTCCTCCTGCTCCCGTGCTCACCCACATGCTGTGTATATCGGGGCTGCAATGGGTGGGTCCACAAGAGGGTGGCAGGTAGGGTGTCCCGGTGGGCGTGGTCCCTGGGTGTGCCCTTGTGAATGTTTCATACTCACGGTGGCCTTCTCCCCGTCTGTTTCAGTTTCAGTTCGTTGTGTTGAGATTGTTCCCAGATGCCAGAACGCCTTGTGCTCCAGAGCACACAGCTTATGTCCCCTGGAGACCTCTGTACCTTCCTTCTGCAGACTGGCAGAGTGCTGCGCTTTCTCTGTGGAGATGGCACAGCTTCCAAGAGCTGTTGAAGGAGGAGGAATTTTATGTAGGTTTCCATGTCTTCCAGTATTTCACATGGCGTCTGTCTGTCTGTCTCTCTGTGTTGCTGTTTGCCTTGGCCTTTGTCCAAGTGGGAGTTCGTGGAGGGTTGGTCTATAACGTGCTGCTGCTGCTGCTGGTGGTGTTATTGGTTTTTATGGAAAGTGAGATTTGAATATTAGGGTACACTAGTATATGAGATTGCTTTAAGAATTTTCATAAGAAGAAAAAACAAGATTTAAGATGCCATGAATATTTAAAGCAGAGCATCCCATCAAGGTTATGGGGTTGGTTGGTTGCTTGGCTGGTTGGTTGTCTCAGGCAGGCTTTCACTTGCCCTGGCTAGTCTGGAACTCCCTATGTAGACCAGGTTGGCCTCAAGCTCACAGAGATCCCCCTGTATCTTCCTAGAGTTCTGGGATTAAACACCACTCCACCATGCCCAGTTTATACCAAGATTTATTCCTCCCAACTCCTGGCCTGTAAAGTAATTTATTTTCTTGTCAAATAATAATTTAACCAGGAACAGGCTAATTGATTAAAAGTAAATAGCATGCTAGTTAAAAAATCAGTGTGGCCAAGTGTGGCAGTGCAAGCTTGCCCAGCACTTGGGGAACTGAAACAGAAGGGTTGCCACAGGTTTGAGGCCAGCCTTAGGTACCGAGTCAGGGCTATCTCAGACAAAACTCGGCTGGTTTCAGCAGCTTTAATTTCATATTCAGAGCTTTCCACAAGGCAGTCATGTACCAGTCCTCCAGTGCATTACAACATGGAGCACAGAGGTTTGCAGGAGGTTTGTTGGTTTGGTCTAGTTTGGTTTTGGGGTTTTTTGTTGTTGCTGCTGGTGGTGGCTTTTTGTTCTTTATTTTGGTTTGGTTTGGTTTTGGTTTGCTTATTTGGCTTTTCAAGACAGGGTTTCTCGCCGGGCAGTGGTGGCACACGCCTTTAATCCCAGCACTCGGGAGGCAGAGGCAGGCGGATTTCTGAGTTCGAGGCCAGCCTGGTCTACAGAGTGCATTCCAGGACAGCCAGGGCCACACAGAGAAACCCCGTCTCAAAAAAAGGCAGGGTTTCTCTGTGTAGTCCTGGAACTTGTGCTGCCGACCAAGCTGGCCTCGAACTCACAAAGATCCACCTATGTCTGCCTCCCAAGTGCTGGGATTAAAGGTGTGCGCCACCACGCCCAACTCAGACCTTTAAGGTAAAAAGACAAGTGCTTAGAAACAGTGTGGTTTGTGTGTTTCATCCCTGCACTGAATGTTTCTGTGACTCAGTTAACTTACAGAGATTGGATACAGCTTGAGCTAGGACTTCAACCTCAAGTGGATGTTCTCTCGGACACAGAAAGGTAAGGTTCAGGGCGCTGGCCACTAAGCCATCACTACAGTCTGTTCACACAGCTATCCTGAGTGGGATGCGCAGGGTAACTGAGGAACGCGTGAACACACCTTCCGCCATTCACTTCTTCATTGAAACACCAAAAAGCCATATGCCAGCATGCCCCAGGAGCTGGGTTACAACGTAACTGAGACATGCCTACATATAGATAGATATATTGATATATTGTACCATCGTACAGATAAAGACAGATGAGGTCTATGCAGGGACCCTACAGCCACCAGAGCCCATATTGAGAGAGTTTGTATATGTATGTGTATACACACACAAATTCACACACACACCTCTCTCTTTATCTGTCTATCTATCTGTCTATATATATATATATAATTTATGCTGTGTACTTTGGTAAAACCACAATAGACACAATGAGTAGTCTGAGGCTACAAGACAGGCCCTGTAAGAGCAAGTGGCCGCCTGGGCTGTCTGTTTTGAGGTAATAGGGGTCTGTGGGTGGGCAGGTTCCTAGGAGTTTCTTGAGATGGGCACCAGAAACTGAGTACATCATGACAGGGTGGGTCGTGACCTCATTATAACGTCACTTAAAAAATTAGTTATGTTTAGTGTGTGTGTGTGTGTGTGTGTGTGTGTGTGTGTGTGTGAGACACCTGCAGAGGCCAGAAGAAGGTGGTAGATCTTTTGGGAACTAAAGTTACAGATAGATCTAGCTGCCATGCCAGTGCTGGGATGTGAACCTGAGTCCTTTGCCAAAGCAGGCAGAGGTCTTTAACAGCTGAGTCATCTCACCAGGCTCACCAGCCTCACTTTTTAACCCCTTGGGTCACTGTAATCTTGAGATTGTATTTAGACATGTTTTAGGGATTCACTGCCCACCCTCATTTTTGCAGAGCTAGAGATTGGGGGTGGAAGAGGAGGCTCTTTCCATCCTAGGGAAGCAGTCCACAGATACATCCTAGGCGTCCTCTCTGAGCTTCAGGCCACAAGGACAAAGGGATGCCCCTCCATGAACCTCACCTGCTCCTTGTGGTGTGAGATACCTCACTTATGTTTGGCTGTTTCCACTTAGTAGAATGTCACCATGTCCTTGAGACCCTTCCCTTGTGGGTAGGCACTACCACTGCCTGTGGCCACTCACCAGTAATCCACAGTTGGGGTTTCTCAGCCATTCCTCTTTGGGCTTTGCGTGGTTCAGACCCCCGGGTAACTCAGCCTGCACTGGCACAGCTACCTGCTCCATTTACTGGGTTCACAGATATAGTCAGCAGTCACTCTGCAGGATTAGCACTCTGCCTAGGCTTTGGTCACAGAACTGGCTCTAAGTGGGGGCTTTTCCATAGCACTGGTCCCCTGCCTTGCAAACAATGAAGCCTTACTTTACTCTCCTGTGAGTTCTCAGGCTGCTGGGGCTAGCCCAGTCACTGGCAGTCTGTGTTCCTCTGAGAGAGACACTTCAGGATGTTAAGGACCCCTGGTTATAAAGTGGTGCTTTGCTGACCATGACCTTCAACTATTGCAGACATGACTTCCACCAATGGGCAATCTATGAGCACTACTTTCCAGCACCGTCGGCTTTGGGAGGCTGCGGTGGAGACTTGGAAACGGCGTGCACAGTCCTTGTCAGTGAGCTCATGGACTTCTACCAAAGGTCAGCCACACAGTACTAAACCTCCTACTCTCTGCTAGTGACAGCACAGATCAGCACGACTCCTATCAGCACGACTCCTATCAGCTCACAGTGTCGTCTTCTGTGTGGACTTCCTCACTCAGCACATCATCGAAGCTCACAACATGGCTTCTTCATGGCGTTCATTCATGTCAGCGCCACAGCACTGTATGAAGTTATTTGCTCAGAGTCTTACTCTGTAGTCGACTCATCTAGAACTTAACCCCCCTGTCTCAGCCTCCTGAGGGTTGGGTGAGAGTTGTAAAGGAAAGTGGTCAATCTCCTTTTCCCCTTCAGCTCTTGAGCAACTCTGGAGGAGACCGATGCTGTATGAGGCAGTGCCTGTGACTGCCACTCAGACTCCCCAGCCCTTAGCAGTCTACCTCTTGCCGGCAGAAATGCCTGCTTTGGGCATTTCATAGAAACAGAATTGCATGTGGTCTTATGCTCCTGGCTTAGGCCACTGTGCAGACATTTTCAGGGTCCATCCGTGCAGTAGTATTTCATCCCCTTAGGGATGAATGCCACGGAACTGCTGGGCGCTTAGCCAGGATGAATGCCACGGAACTGCTGGGCGCTTAGCCAGGCTGGGTCCTGTATTGAAGGCAGCTGACGGGGAAGAGCATTGTGGGGAGCAAGACTTGGCCTTGCCGGAGATCAAGGTTGCTTCCTACGCTAACATTCACCTGACTTTACACCTAAGCAGCCACTACAGGCCTCTGGGCGAATGAACGCCTGTTGCTTAACAGCAGGGGATTAGGTAATTGGTAGGACTTCTTTCTCTCTTGCCCAGAAGCCTTGCCTCTCTGCCTCTTGCTTGCCAATAAGGAGGGAGGTTTGGAGAAATACATTTTTATAGAACCAGGAGAAGAGTCAAGCTCTCAGAAGGAAAAACTTTTACATAAACAAATATGCATAAACACACACATATGCGTATACACATTCATGCACACTCACTCATACACCTACACATTCCTGTTGGGCCCAGCTGCTGATTCATATTTACATGCTTAGATACCTACACCCATCCATCCATACATATGCATATGGAGCAAAAGCCCAACCGCCAGAGCAGTGGATGAAAAATAAGCTCCAGCCTTTATTGAACAGAGAAAGAAAAAGCTTCTACCCTTTAATTGCTAAATGAATTAAACCCAATTCTGTAAGAAAAAAGCTTTGTCCTCTTTAGTAAGCTAAGCCTGCCTGCCTTCTTAAGGAAAAACCTGTTCCATCTCATGGTAAGGAGAAGCCTGCCTGCTCTTTATGCCCGCTCTGCAGCTGCTGCTTTGCCTTTCTCTCTACATTCTGTGTACTGCTCTCTTCCTCCTCCTCTTCCTCCCCTTCCTCTTCCTCCTCCCCCTCGTCTTCTTCCTCCCCCTCCCCTTCCTCCTCCCCCTCCCCTTGCTCCCCCTCCTCTTCTTCCTTCCTTCTTCTTTTCCTCATTCCGTTCTTTCCTTCTGCCACCTAATATCGTTTCTAGGTTTTTGTACTTCTTTTTTAGGAGAATAGATCACACGGTAGCTATTTCAAAAGTTTACTGCAAGTTTAAGCAAATTCAAGTCACAAATTGAATAAGACATTTACAACAGATGTTTACATGTGTCTCCATTAAAACTAGTTATTTAACTGGACATTCATTTTCTCTCCCTAGCTCCACAAGTTCATTGAAAGTTAACTTAGTATGAGTTAACAATGAGGTGTCATATAGATAAACCCAGTCAGAATTTTATCTGCTGCCCTTATGCCTACCATATATTGTTCCTTCCCTTTTATGACCTTTGGTTAATTGTTTTACAGCCTAAAGAAGGTATTCCTAAATTGTAAATCTGTGTCAGTGCCGGCTTTCTATCTCAGAAGCAATTAACTCCCGACATGTGAAGCCTGGCAGGGCTCTGATTGCAGTTTTTATATCAGAGAGAGCTCTAGTTGCAGCTCTAATTATAAAATTACTGGGATAAATTTAGGAATTCTTACAGAATCATCATTAGGAATTAAGAAATCGCCTGTTTGTTTGTATAGCATCACTACAAGACAGTGCATCTTCGTCGGTTTGCATAAAGTCTGCCCAATATGGTAGGCTAATGCACAGGATTATTATTTTAATTTTATAAAGACAGGAAAGGTGTAGCAGGTGCAGGAATCAAACCCTGACATTTGTCCCCCAGGCTTTGCCTACAAGGGCCATAGTTCATAATCCATGGTGAAGCCACCTCAGAAAGACCACCTGCTAGCCTTTGGCCTGTCTTAGCTGGCTCCTGACATTGAGCAGTATGCATTGTCTTTATGTCCATTCTTCCTTCGGTAGATGTTTGGTTGCCTTTGCTGTTTGGCTGCGGTAACATTGCTGGGACCTTTGGAGTATAGGCTTTGTGGAGCCCTGAGTCACTGGTTTTCCTCAGCATATGCATAAGAGTGCATTGATGAATAATAATGCTTCTTTCTTTCTTTCTTTCTTTTTTTTTTTTCAAAATGTTTTCACATGCTGGCTCTGCAATTTTATAGTCTACCTGCAGTAGCGAGGATTCAGAGTGCCTAGCAGCATTACCAGCACTGTTCTTTTCTGATCTTAATAATAGCCATTGTAGGGTCTGAGTGCTCTTTCACTGTTGTTGTTTGAGATTTTTTTTCCTTGTGATATGGATCATTTAGAGAACTATCTATTAGAATCTCTCCCTATCCCTCCAACCGGCCCAACCCAGCTGTCTTATATGCTGCTAGAGACCAAACCCAGGGCCCCAAACAGACTAGAAAAGCAACCTGCTTCTGAGGACACCCAATCCTTCCAACTGGACTATCTGACTGAGCTGAAGTTCTTTCTATGTCCTACCCAGGCACTTAGCACACGGACTTGGACTTGGTTTCTCTTGTTCCCTGAATTGTCTTCTTACCCTCTTGATAATGGTCCATGAATGAAGGAAGGAAGGAAGGAAGGAAGGAAGGAAGGAAGGAAGGAAGAATTTGGAGAGGTCTGATTCATTTGTTTTTACTTCTAGCTCTGATGCTTAGGTTTTTACTTCCTTCCTGCGAGGTACAGATCCACATTATTCTTTTGCATGTCTTTGTTGAGAAAACTGTACTTCCCTGGCAATAGTCTTGATGTCCTTGTCACAAGTCAGTTGGCCACTCACAGGAGAGTTTATCTCTAGGCCCGTGGTTCTGTCTGCTGTCTCAGGGTGTTATTCTGTGATGTGGCTTTGAAGTAAGTCTTGAAATTTTGAAACGTGCATCTTTCAACATTGCTCTTTTTAGAGATTTTTTTGGGCTATTCTGGGTCCTTTGTGATTTCACTTGAATTTTACGATCAGTAAATTGCTTTGTTTGTTTTATTTGTTTTCACAAAACCATTTGGGATCCTGATGGGAACTGTATTAGATCTCCACCACTTAGGATAATAATTCCATCTTAGCGGTACTTATGTTTTCCTGTCCGTGGTAACGGGATGATTTTTTTTGTTTACTTAGGTTTTAACTTATTTTACCAATATTTTAGGTTTTCATGGTACAAGTCTAATATTTGCTAAATATAAGACTTCTATTGATAAATATTTTATTTTTGTTTGTCTAAAGACATAGTCTCACCATATAGCTTTGTCTAGCCTAGAACTTGCTATGGAGACTAGACTGACCCTGAACTCCCAGAGATCCTCCTGCCTAGGTATTTTCTTTCAGTGTGACTGTAAATAGAATGACTGGCTTTTTGTTTTAATTATTCATGCATAACGTATAGAAATATAACTGAAGTTTGTATATTGATGCAGCAAACTCAGTTCCTTGCTGTAGCTTCTTTCTGAGTCGCTCAGGCTGCAGGTTAGGTCGTGTCCCTTGTCTGTGCTATAGCTCAGCTCTGTGCTGTTGTTAAGGATATGAGTTAGTTTGGGGGATAAGTGTGTGTCTGTCTGTCTGTCTGTCTGAGTGTCTATGCTCAAGCACAAATGCAAATGCAGAAGCCAGAAGAGGGTGTCAGCCACTTGGAGTGGTTTGTACAACATCCAGCATGCTACGTAGTGCGACGCACACTCTTAACCACTGAGCTGTCTCTCAGACGCCCTCCCCTTTCTTCAGACAAGCTTTCACAATTTAGCCATGGCCAGCCTGGAACCTGCTGTGTCAGCCAAGTTGGCATCAAACTTGCAGTCATCCTCCTGCCTCTGCCTCTTGAGTGCAGAAATTATATGCATGTGTCCTGCCATTCTTTGTACTGTTGCTATTTTTGACTGCTAGTACTTTGGTTTTTTGCTAGTTGTTTCCTGCTGTCAGTTACACACCGGTGCTCCACTGTGGAGGCAGGAGAAGGAATGGGCAAGTAAGCTCTGTCGGACTGCACTGAGCAGGCCTCTGTTTTCTTTTCAGTTCGAGGAGTTACAACCACTCAGAGGACTCTGATCTGGTTCTTGGTGGCCACACAGGAAATGAAGATATTCTTTCTAGGCTACAGGTGAGCTCCATGTGTTTGCTGCAGCAAACCTGTCCTCTGGTAAGGTATTTATGACATGTCTGCATAATGGTGACTGACTCAACAGAACCAAGTAGGAACCTGCATTGTCCACCCCATGGCAGAGACCTAGAGCAACAGAATCCTTTGACTTTATTCCCCAGGTGAGCATCACAAGACCCAGACATGGCTGTGATGTCAAAACTGTCTCCTGGCTTTGAAACATCCAAACTTTGACAGCAAAACTGCTGCTGCAGTCTTCTGCTTCTTGGTGCTTACTCAGCTGGGCTGTAGGCTCTGAGAAGTGACCTTAACAAGCTAGCCTATGCAGAGGAAGAGAGCACATGGAGCCTTCAGGCTTCGTGGAGTCCCGAAATGAACAGGAGAATGCAGAGGAGTCATGCTGATGCTCCAGTGTCTCTTAGTTCATATCTCTAGGTAGCCTATTTCCAAGCCTCCATGTCTGGTGCCCTTGGGAGCGGGCATACCAGTCCTCCGTTGCTATGGCACAGTAACTGAGAACTGAGTTAAAGGAGGAAAGCGCTTGCCCTTGTTGCTGCAGTCCTGTGGTGAGTCAGGGCATCACACGAGGGAGGGTATGGCAGACATAGCAGCCAAGTAACAGAAGGAGCGACTGTGGACAAGGTAGATTGTCCAAAGCCCATGCCTAATGAGGATTCCCACTAGGCAGCCTGACCTCTTACATGTCCTGCCCGTTTCCAGTAGTCCGTTCAGGGAGGTCCCCAACAACAGATAGGGTCAGGGCAGTCCCGAGCCTCTCATTCTGAACACTGGTGTTTAGGGACAAGCTTTCAGCACCTGGCATTTGGAGGACATCTCAGATCCGACCACAGTGGTACATGTCACCTAATTAGATATCTGTAGGTTCCTTACTTCATTCTTCAAGGTCTGAATTCAGAACTGTGGGTAATCGACTGTGGGTGGTAAGAACTGAGTAAATTACTCAAATGAGCGCATCCTACAGGACAGGAGATGGCAGAGCACCTGGCTTCATCTCCGCCTTTGTCTTCCCCGTCCATCTTTACTAGATGTCAGATTAGCCCCAGAGAGACCTAGCCTGCCTGTGGTTTTTAGGGTCACATAGCAGGCCGTGACATCTGTGGGTGCTGGGCATATTATTTCTGTTGAGTAGACAGGACACACCTTCACTCTAAATGGTATTTTTACATGTTTTTTAAATAACTCTTAGCTCTTACTATGACCTGGCCAGCCACCCAATAATCAAGAAAGGTTCCTTTGGATTTTTTTAAAATCAGCTTTAGCACAATTACTGGGGGGAATTACCCCTAATCTATTTTTCTGTATGCTTGACTGTCTACTCCCCAGCTGCACTCCCCAAGTACTTGCTATCTGAATCTTACTCAGTCTGTCCTCAGGGGGCATTTCACTAGGCCACGTGCTCCTGGTCCATCATGTCTACTGGAGACCTCTGTCCTCTCTAGCTCCTTTCTCCTCTCCTTGCCTTGTGGTCCCTATCTGAGACCCCCAGCCTGGTAACCAAACCCCACCTACCTTTCTTCGCCCCAGTAATTGGCTGTAGCCACTTTTATCTAACCAATAGCTTTAAATCAGGGGCCAGGTTTGCACAACAAAGGCCTGTGTATGTGAGCATTCACTCCCAACTGGGGGCAACCAGACACTGGGTTCAGAGTCCAGCATTTGTGTCCATAGCATCACACCAACCCCCAATCCTCCACACATCAGGCATTGTGTGTAAGGCATTGCCTGCTGTCCTGTGTTGGGTCCCTGCCCATTACCCTCCATCACAGGGCCTTTCCCTCCACCCCTCAGGCCCACCTGGTTCTTGCTCTCATTCCTCAAAAGATAGTATGTACTTCATCTGCCACCTTGTCCTCCCAGGGGAGTGACAAGGTGCAGCCCTGTGGCACTCTGAGAGCATGCAGTAGCAGCAAGGTAGACAGGTCTGCTGATGGAGTGCTCAGAGCCCAGCCTGTGGTCCTCATGAAACAGATGCTGAGGATGCAGGATGACACTGAGATGAAGGACAAGATTCAGCAAAGCCAACTCTATGACTCAGGCATTGTGTTGTCTGTTGACGTGGCTCCCAGGTTAGACTGAGGAAACCAGTCCTATTCCTGGATTTGCCATCTCATTTTTAAAAGAATAATATATAAGATCCAAATGTAGGCCCAAAGTAAAATTCACAGCTTTGGGACACATGATCATTCTTTGGTGTTTAAAAAATCTTGTTTATTCTCTTGAAAAATATGTTTAAAAAACAAAATATATTTAGAAATGTTTCAAAGTACAAGGGTCTCAGGAACTGTGACAGCAAAATGTTGGCCTGACACTAGCCTAGATTCTAAGTAGGGGCAGACAGAAGTCTATCTGAGCTATGCAAGTGGAGATGGAAATGGACCATCAGAGCCTGACACCAGCCTTAAAGAATGCATACAGAGGACTCACCTTCAGCTCATTCCTGCATGTGTATACGGCTGTCTACACTGAGCAGGCAGTAAGCAGGGAGTGTGCAGCCCCAGGGAAACCTGGGGAGGTGTGCTGGGTGTCCCCAGTGCTCGTTTATGTTTACAATTTAAAGATTGCTTTCTTGTTTCTTTCTGTGGTATTGGGGGGGGGGTGTTGAATCTAGAGCCTGTACATCCCAGGCAAGTGCTCTAACCTAAGCAGGTCCCTGAATTTGTAGTCCTCTTGCCTTAGTCTCCCAGTAGCTGAGCTACTAGATCTGGCTGGAAATGGCTTTTACGTGGAAAAGCTTGTGCCCTTCTCCCTCCTCCCTCCCCGTGGAGACAACCTTCTCAGGCTCACCTCTCGGGGTCCCCAACTGAGGTCCACAGTGAGCTGAGAACTTTCTGCCCTGATTCATGTTTGGTGACAGATCAGAAATAAAGGGTGAAATTGTCCCTGCTCTTTTCCAGGAGATGGCCATGGACCTGGAGCTGGATCAGGGTTCTGCTGTGCCCCATGGCTGTTCTCCTCAGAGTCACTTTCTCTTCCGGGTGTTCAGAAGCCGGCTGCAAGCTCTGGTGAGGGAGGACAGCATGGCTACCAGCCTTGGGAGGCAGCAGGAACTGCTCATATGCAAACGGTATCACCCGCCTCATGCCAGCATCTGCCTTAGCTTCCACTACTAATGGCTTGTCTCTGTCTACTCCATCCAAGCTTGGAATGGTTTCAGCGTCTTGGTGGCTCTCATAGGAACGAGTGTGAACGGTGTTTTGGATCCTAGTCTTAGACTCAAGAATCCCTCTAGAGCAGGATGTCCTATAAAGAACACGTTTTTGTTCTTCCTCCGTTCGTTCTCTGCAACTGTTTTCGTAGTAGAGTTTCCCAGTTGGGGTTGCTTCCCTTAGGGGTTGCTTCCCTTAGGGGTTGCTTCCCTGCACAGTGGTGCATCCTTTCACCTGCTTGTTGATGAAATTTTCTACGTATTTTTTGGAGTGCATTTGGGGTATCCACAGTGCATAGGCAGGAATTGAGAGCTAGGGACAACGTCAGCTTTTGTATTTTGAACACACAAGCTCAAGGCAAGGTCAGTGGGACTAGAAGGGCCGTGGCTTTGAGTAGCATCACTTGATCTGGAACGTACTGTTCAGGGAAAGGACACCCTGTCCGTGCGGTCTGTCTTCACCACAATGCACCTTTCTTTCCAAGGCTTCTCCTCCGCCTGCCTCCATCTGTTCTTGTGGGCAGCCCCCAGGCTGAACAACCTGTTTCCCCCAACTGTGAAGAGTTCTTTAACCTGGTCAACTCTGAGTTGGTATGTGCAAACGCTCCGGGCTGGCCTTTCTACCTCTCTGTTGGTTTTGTGCTGACTTTTTACTGTTTTACAGAGAAACTTCTGTTGCCACGGCAGTGTCCTGACCTACGACATTACCATTCACTTTTTCAGGGTAATTTGGTTCCTCCTATGTAACTCTCTTTGGCTGCCTAGTGGTGCCCTTCAGGGCCTGGGTTCCCATGGGCACCCAGGTTGGCAGACTGCTGAGCTTCAGGATGTTTTTGCTGCAGGGGCTTCTCAATGTGTGTCTCCGAAGTCAAGACCCAGCACTGGTGGCCAACCGGACACTGACAGAATGCCAGACTAAGTGTCCTGTGATTTTGACTTCAGCACTGGTGGGTATGGCCCAGTTGAGATTTAAGTTACATTTATTTATCTCCCCTCCCCCCCCACCCCCAATCTCTCTGTATGTACTCATGCGTAGAAGTCAAAGAACTTGCAGGAGTCAGTTCTTTGGGACCCTGGGATTGAACTCAGGTCATTGGATTTAGGAACAAGCACCTTTTCCTGTTAAACTTCTCACAGACCCCCGTCTAGGATATTTTCCCAAGAGGTTCCTTGCCCTACCCCGGTGGTTAGTAGTCATAAAAACGTGTGATGGGGCTGGAGCACCGGCTCAGCGCGTAAGAACAATGCTCCTCCGGAGGACCCAGGTGGTGCTTCATCACTCAGCTCTCAGGTTCCAGGGGTATAACACCTTCTACAGACATGAAGCAGGTATCCACATGTAATCTGTAGACATACATGCAGGCAAAACTCATACACACACACACACACACACACACACACACACACACGGAGACAACATCCTCTGCTCTTCAGTGCTGTCACCACCCACTCTAGTGCATTCTCTCACGAAGTTCTCTGCAGACTCCATGTCAGCTATTCTGCATCCCAAAGCACAACTGCCACCTGTAGATGCTAGTGACTGGTCCCAGAAGGAGCTACTGAGGCTTCCTAGGACCCCTAGTGCCTCCATCTGGTTCATTATTCTAACCAGAGGGGAGATGGATGGGTCAAGCCATGGCCAGCTTCATTTCAACTTGTAGCTCATTGGGTGGAATTAATAAAGATTAACCATTCTGTATTTAGAAAGCTGCTCTCAGCCCGGCATATAGAAGCAGGCCAGGCAGTGCAATGCCAGTGTTACAGGGTTTCCCTCATACATGCCCTCCCTTCAAGCCTTGTCTCTGAGCACAAGAATCCCTCATAGGTGGGTGGTGGTGGAATACACGTTTAATCTCAGCACCTGTGAAACAGAGGCAGGCACGGGATCTCTGAGTTCAAGGCCAGCCTGGTCTACACAGAGAAACCTTGTCTTGAAAGAAAAAGGAAGCCCTGTAAGTTGAGTATGATCGCCTACACCTTTAGTCCCATCACTTGTGAGGCAGAGGCAGGCTGACCTCTGAATTCCAGGCCAGCCTGGGTGAGTCCCAGGCTAGCCAGAGCTATATGGTAAGACTCGGTCTCAAAAAAAAAGGTAAGCTAAAAGTTGCACAGCACTGCGATGTGAGCCGTGTGAAGCTCTCAGGAGTTCCTAGCTGACTGTCTATGGTGGCCAAGGGGCAGCGTCTCTCTCATGGTTGTCCATGACAACTTTCTTAATCTGCTTCTTGGTGATCTTTCACTTCTCACAGTTGTGGTGGTCAAGCCTGGAACCGGTGCTGTGTAATCGTTGGAAGAAATGTTATCAGAGCACACTACCTCGAGAGCTGCAGAGGCTACAGGAGGCCCGGGAGTTTGCTAGCAAGTAAGCTGAAGCATTGTCAACAGGGAGCACAGCTGCTCCTTGGGCAAGGCTATGTCCATGGACATCCTCTGAGTGTAAGGGGAGCCCTGGACTGAGCTGGCCTGTTTAAGGAAGCTGCTCAAGTGTTCTTAAGACTGGTTTCTTCGGGTTTGATTCCAGCTCACCCTGGCCCTGCATTAAGTCAGGGTGCCCCCAAGCCCAAGGCAGGCAGCACAGGGATAGTACAGGGCAGGGAGCAGGTTCACAGATCAGCCAAGTCAGATTCCTGCCAGTCCTGGCTGACCTACTCTCATGAGGAACACCAAGTTCCTGCAGCATCCAGGGAGTTCTCAGAGGGCCTCTATTATTTTTTTTTTTTTTTGGTTTTTCGAGACAGGGTTTCTCTGTATAGCCCTGACTGTCCTCGAACTCACTCTGTGGAGCAGGCTCGAACTCAGAAATCCGCCTGCCTCTGCCTCCCAAGTGCTGGGATTAAAGGCGTGCGCCACCACTGCCCGGCAAGACATTACTCTTTATGGAGGACTTCCTCTGGCAGCTAGGTTTGAATCCATGATGCTTCTGTGTCCTCCTGATCAGAAGTACTCCTAACCCTGCTCAGCAACCAAGTGTGTCTTGCTGCCAGCCCTAATTTTACAAAGAGATCAGATGACTCCTCTGGCTCCTGCAGTGAGCAGCATTAGTTTGCTGCCAAGCTTTTACCCTCACGGGAACTAAGATACCATGCTAGTAATAGAGTGAGACCCTCATGGGCTAGTCCAGTCACAGACCCACATGGACAAGCAAGAATACTGAGAACTCAGTAGTACTATGGCTTCTTCCTTCAAAGCTCCTGGGCCCCAATATCCCATTATGAGGTGGGTCAGACTAAGCTGGTTCCCTCAGAATGCTATATACATCGTGTGCCTTATGTGCAGGGATGGCCCCAAACCTATAAAGTCTTCCCTGAGGAGACAGACACTTGACACAATCATTTATAGTGACTTTGGGCCCTGCATTGTGTTTGAAAGGAGAGCCCCTTGCTGTTAAACAGATACCTGGTGGTCAGAGCATGGCAATTAAATCTCTGCAATGTTTTGTGTGTCAGTTTCACCTCCGATTCAGCTTCCCCAGCACCTGGCCCCGCCTGGATCTCAGCTGCTGCACTGCACTTTGCAACTAGGGAGGTTAGGAAGGAAAATGTCGCAGCACATCTGAAGAGACTGGACAGCCAAAGGGAGGAGGTGAGAGAGCTTCCAGTGAGGTTGGCCACTGGCTTTCCTTTTCCTCAGACAAGCATTAGATCTGCGGTTGTCACTCTATTTCAAAGTAAAACTTCTAGCTTAGTGTTTATTGGTAAGATGCTTTACATTTCTTTTGGAGGTGTTTTTGTCTGCGTTATAACCTGGTATAAAGCTACCAGCCAGTGTCCACGCCTCCCATCTTTCCATTGCTGTAACTGTGACCCATGCTGCAGGGCACTTACAGTGAGCACCTCAGAGGCACCCAAGGCTATAGCTCTGCTTCTCTGCACAGGTACAGAGAGGAACTGTCCCAACTTCTAAGCAAAAGGACAGTCAGGCCTCGAGTGCTGGGCCCTAACTACACAGTGCCTTCTCTAATGTGTGGACACAGGAAATGTGAAGCAGCATTTGGGAGGAAGTTGCCTCTCACTCCAGGCCCTGCTGGCTCATAATGTATATGCCAACCTAAAAAGCACATTAGGAGTAGAGCTAATTATTAGATCACCATGCTCTAAATGCCCAGGATTCCTCCAATCCCATTTTCCTATTGTTTTTGAATTAACATTAGAAGGAATGTTAAGGGCGTCAGAGCCATATGGTGAGAGAGAACTGACTTCCACAGGTTGTCCTACCTGCATGTGTGTGCACAAAATAAATAAAATGTAGCCATAATTTATTCTGGCATAAGCTCCTAAATGATAGTAAGCCTGGCACAGTGGTTTATACTAGCAATAATAGCACTTAGAAAGCTGAGACAGGAAGATTGCTAAAATGAGTTTGAGGCTAGCCTGAGCTACATAGTGAGACCCTAGGCTCTAGAGTGTCAGTATGTGACTTTCATGTAGTAACTGTTCTCCTAGCTACTGATGGGCCTGCTCTTCTTTTCCTTGATGGGTCTGCTCTCGTCCTACCTGACCCAGAGGGTAAGTCAGACCTTTGAGCTGAGGTAGCCTTTCCCATACAATCCTGGCTGGCAGGAGGACCATGGTTCCACTCAGGCTTCAGTTCAGACCTCTGGGTATCTGAGGCTTTTTGTCTTGCTCCCAAGCTTGGCGCAGCAACCTGGTGGGTGTGGGTGCCTTTGTTCAGCTTGTGTCACCAGCTTTAGGCTTGCAAAGTAAAAAGGAAGCAAAGATTAGCTTCCCACCTCCTCAGTTCTTCTGTGGATCACAGGACACTGCTGAGTATCTGAAGGCTGTGGACATCTGTGCCGAGGTCCTCATGTGCTTGGAAAGAAGGAAGGTGTCCTGGCTGATGCTCTTCCAGTTGACAGAGACAGGTGGGAAGCCATGTGTCCCTGGAATAGTATGGGAAGGCTGGCTCTACCCGAGATGAGACAGAGATAAATGGATGATCTGCCATGGCAACTGTGTCACTTCAGAAGCAACTTCCGAACAGTTAAGATCAATCCAGGGTGGTCCACTCTTACGGGTTTATAAAACCCTACCCTTACTAATTTGGAACACATTCACTTAAAGCAACAGAAGAGCCCATTCCAGGCACTCACAGGTCTATCAGCGGACACACTGTAGGGGAGCAGTGGAAGAGCCAGCTGTTCAACCCCCAGTCTCTATTCTATGTAAGACCAAGGGGGGAAAAGACCCCTCTTCCCAGCAGCTCTTGCAGGTGTCCTCAGTGTAGTTCACAAGCCCCTCTGAATGACACAGCTAGACAGAAACCTCCAGGGCACATGACATCTTCGAGCCCTCCACAGCACTGACACTGGGTTCAGGAGCCTACGGGGCTGACTGAACCCCTTGGGTTTGCAGATGCCAAGCTGGGGCACCTCCTCCACTTGGCCCCAGATCAGCACACCAGGCTGCTACCACTTGCTTTCTACAGGTAAGCTAGTCAGTGTGAGTGCCCAACCTCACGGTGCCTGGCAAGGTCAAAGAAAAGGCAGTGTTTTCCCAAGGTCTCTCCCTGGGTGGGAAAAGCTGCTTGTCAGTCTGTCCCACAAATGCATGTGTAGTCGCTGTGCTAACTGCTACTCACCTCAGCATCTTCCAGTCCCTCACCATCTTGCCTTTACCTGCAGTCTCCTCTCCTACTTCAATGAAGGTGCCACTGTCAGGGAAGAAGCTTTCCTGCATGTTGCTGTTGACATGTACTTCAAGCTGGTGCAGCTCTTTGTGGATGGGGAAACCAGGATTGTGTTACCTCAGGCCAGCAGAAGCTTAAAGCTCCAAGGCCACTCTGAGCTCCAGGTAAGCACCCCACAGCCTGAGGCAGACACTCCTTGGGAGCAGCAGGTGAGATGTGCTAATGCCAATTCAGTGTGCCTGACCCTTGACTGCCTGTCTCCGTTCTAGGGTAGCCCTGTACAACTGATAACAAAGGCACGGATTTTTCTGCTGCAGCTAATACCTCAGTGCCCAAAGCAGTGCTTCTCCAACATGGCAGAGGTAACAAACCCAGAGATGTCCTCCCTGAGCTGATTTTACAATTTAGGTAAAATGAAGCCACAGCCCCGTGACACTTGAGACGGTGGCTGCATACCACACAGCCATCAGGCAGGCAGCACAACTCAAATGTCCACCAGCTCCTGATCTGCAGACAGCTTACTCAGGCTGGCCTGGGGCTATAGGCACTAGCAATGTATTTTCTCACAGCTGCTGGCTGGTCGAGGAGACTGTGACCCTGAGGTGAGCAACGCCCTCCAACAAAGGCAACAGGCTCACCCTAGCTTTGATCTCTACCAGGAGCCTCATCTGTTCTGACTGCACCGATCGCCGGCACCTTTGTAAATAATTTATTACAAGCATAGCATGGAGCCCTTGTTACACTAGAAAGTAGATCACAAATCTCCTTGACTGCTCTAGTTAGGAAAAGAAAATTAATTATTCATAATCTGTCTGGCCTTATTGTTCAGTGTCCATAGGAAAATAAAACTGCTGGCCCCAGAGCAGGTTGACGTACACCTCAGCCTGAGGGGTGCCTGCCCTCCACCGTGCGGCTGCTGGCGGTGAGGGGTGCACTGGCGGTGAGGGGTGCAGCAGGGGTCCGACGAGCAAGCAGAACTGTCCCGGCAGGGAAGTGAGGACCGGGAGTGAAATTGTCTTTAACCTCACGTCACCTGCCGAGTTCAACATGCCCATTGGTCTACCTGCAGTTCTCAGGTAGGCTCAGGCTTCACAGCCTGACCCTCCATGGTCCCAGAGAGGCTCAGAGGTCCAGGTGGTGGCTCTGCTTCCAGAGGCAGGGCTTTGTCCTGGGTCTGGGTCAGAGGATGTACCATGGACATATGCACGTTGAGGTTGTGGGCCTTTTCAAAGCGCCGGCCGCACTGGTCACAGGCGAAGTCCAGCTCAGTCTCTGCTTTGTGTTTGGTCATATGGTACTTGAGGGATGCTCGTTGCCTGCACTGGAACCCACAGACCTCACACCTGGAGGGCAGAGGCAGGTGAGGAAAGCTGCACCTTGTCCCAGTCATAGGAAGTGCCCAGCCCACACTTACTGCAGTGGCTTGGCTCCTGAGTGTCGCATCTGGTGGACAAGAAGGTGCTTCCGCTGCTTGAAGGTCTGCCCACATTCGTCACAGATGTAATTTCGTACCTCTGCAAGACCAGAGGGGGTGTGAGCACCAGCTGCCAATACCCAATCTGCTCCAGGAGAGGTGACAGTTGCCACTGCTTTATATAATACCACCCAACATTATTTAAAACAAAAGATGATTCTGATATGAAGAACTTCACTAATAAAAGTTTCTAGCTGGACGATGGTGCCACACGCCTAAGTCCCCGCTCTTGGGAAGCAGAGACAGGTGGATCTCTAAATTCTAGGACAGCAAGGACTCCACAGAGAAACCCTGCCTTAAAAAAATGTTTCCAACATAAACTATTTCATTAAAAAAGATTTCTGAGTTCCTCAAAACACTGTTACATGGCTAGGCCTTCCCCACAGAAACTGTTTATATTTCAAACTTTTTTGTTTGTTTTTGAGACAAGATCTCACTGTGTAGCCTCAGCTGGCCTGCACAGAGAAACATGTGCACCACCATACCCAGCCTGGCCTTCAAGGGTACAGGTCTCTCTAGAAGTGGTCCCAGAGTGAGCTGCAAACAGTGCTGGCAAGGAGTAGGTTGTCGCACTGTGGAAATCAGCTCCCAACAAAAACCTTAGCCATCAGACATGGTGGTACACACCTGCAATCTCGGTGCTCAGTAGTTCAAGACCACCCTCTGCTGTATAGCAGATTGAGGCCAGCCTGCACTACATGAAAACTCTCAAAAACAAACAAAAGCCATTGAGAAGGCTCAGCAGGTAAAAGTCACTTGCCACTAAGACTAGTGACCTGACTCAGTCCCAGATCCCATGTGGTAAGAGAGCTGATACTACAAGTTGTGTCCTGGGCTCCACATGAGTGCTGTGTGTACAGATACGCGCTTCCTTTACATTGTGGCTGCTGCAGCACTAGACACCAATTCCACTTGTTCCAACCCATGCTGCCTACGTGGCTATAGAGTGCCTGACCTCTCAGCTGAACTACTGAAGAGTCTATGCTTCACCTCTTTTTGTTTTTTGAAGCAGGGTTTCTCTGTGTAGACCAGGTTGGCCTCAAACTCAGAGCTCTTCCTGTGTCTGCCTCCCAAGTACTGGGATTAAAGGTGTGGGCCACCATCACCCCACTAATGTTTCACCTCTGTGGAAAGCTGCTGTGTCCACTAGTGACTGGCTATATAGCTTGAAGATGTAGACCAAAGGAAATTATTCTTATCAGGAGACATGCCCAAATGCTTAGCCAAGGAAATCAACATACAGCTGGGGTTCATCATAAAACCAAGTAAATGATCCATCAATAAAATGCCCAGATGCTAATGTAAAAAGATTTGTGTCACTTATATAAAATTGAAAAAATTAACAAATCGACCTGAGTAAATGCCACAAATAAATTTTTCTACATTTTAAATTTGGGGTGGTGTGCACATGCTATATAGCAAGTGTGTGGAGACCAGAAGGCAGTGTAGGAGTCAGTTCTTCACTGTGTAGGTCCTAGGGAGATAACTCATCAGGCTTGATAGTACACACTTGATAGTACCCACTGAGCCATCTTGCCAGCTCTAGTGTTCTTTTTTGTTTTGGGGAGGGTGGGGTGTTAAGGATTTCTTTGTGTAGCCATGGCTGTCTTGGAATTAGCTCTGTAGACCATGCTGGCCTTAAAGTCACAGAGATCCAGCTGCCTCTGCCTCCTAAGCTGGGATTCAAGGTGTGGGCCACCACTACCTGGCTCTAGTGTTAATTTTTTTAAAATATTTATTTTTATTTATATGAGTACACTAGCTGTCTTCAGACACACCAGAAGAGGGCATCAGATCCCATTACAGATGGGTGTGAGCCACCATGTGGTTGCTAGGAATTGAACTCAGGGCCTCTGGAAGAGCAATCAGTGCTCGTAACCACTGAGCATCTCTCCAGCCTGCTAATTTTTAAAGGTGAATTCACAAGAGTGCTAGGGTTATTGTGCTATCAATGCAGAGAAGTTGCTCAGACCTTAGGAGAACCCTACTAGCATCAGGAATTCAACAGAGAGGATTCCAATTTGTATATGGATTCAGAATACCTATGTGGCAGAGGCACCTGATGCCAAGCTCTGTGAGCTACTTGGGTACTACCTGCTTCTAGGTAGGGTATGTCCCTTGGGCTGGGCACCTGGGATCCACTGAGACAGGTACCTGTGTGGATGAGCTTCACATGTCGCTGCAGATATCGGTCGATCATGAATACCTTGTTGCAGCCAGGGTGTGGGCAGGGCCTTTCCCGGACCTCCTCGTGGTGCTCCTTAATGTGCTTCTGGAGGAAGAAGGGACAAGAGACACTGATGTTTCATCTGAACACATCCTCCCTTCCAGGAGACCCTGTGTAGTGATCTGAGCAGTTGACTACTGACTACCAGAAAGACAACTACTTCCTACCCTATTCCACTGGCTCCTTTAAGTCAGTGTCATAGAGCAAGTGGCTGACTCCACATCCTTACTAAGATCATGGGGGCCTTTGGGAAGTCTGCACATGGCTCTGCAGAAGTACCTGGTGCCTTCATGGTTCCTGCTAATACCCAGGGAAAGCAGTGTGACTGCAGGCCATACCCTTCCTCACCTTCATGCCATCAGCCCCACGGTAGACAGCTGTGCAGCCCTGGTAAGGACACTTGTAGATGGTTGGCAGCTCCTCCCTGTAAGGCAGAACAACATATGTGGAGGTGCTGACACAACATACAAATGCCCCACACTACAGCCTGCTCACCTCTCACAGCGAAGCTTTTTCTTCCATCCAGGCTTGGGCCCAGGCTTCTTTCTGATTTTGGGCTCTTCAGGCCTCTTAGCTTCTTTGCCTTCACTCTTCTTCCCAGTGAGCCTGGGGGGGGGGGGGATTTAATGATGCTTTTTAAAAATCTCTATCTGCAGTTGATTCTTGTCTCTTCCTGCAGCTACAGTTTTCTTCAAGCTTTCCTGATTCAGCTGCCTCTGCAGACTGGAACCTCACTGATCATTAGCCATCAGTCAGTACAACCCTGGCAGGGTCAGAGGCCTGAAGCAGATACCTTGGGAAGGGTATACAGCCCAGAAAGCAGAGTTGATGTAGTGTGGAGCACACATACTATCACTTGACTCATTTTCAGAATGAAAGCCTGTGTGCTAAGCACCCAAATCAAGAGATGGAGATAGAGAAAATGGTAGAGAATTCTGTCGGTTCTGTTACCAAATGACCTCATGCTAGAAAGGGGCTGAGCAAATCTGCTGGGCCTGAGATTCTGTCAGGCACCCAGCAGCCTATCTCCAGCCCCAAGTCTAGTTCTATTTCATCTACGAACAGTGAGTTCAGAAAGGAGGCAGCTCATGTTCAATAGCATGAAGGAGGATAAAAGACCAGCATGATGCGGACATCTGGCAGCTACTTTTGGGGGGGGGGGGGCACTAAGAAAGGAGCACAGCCCAGACAACACACCAAGACCTATCTCAAAGCAGACATTTGGAAAGTCACCAACTTCTGTGTAGAAGTGTAGCTCAACTATAAAGCAATCAGTGACCCAATGAATGTGCACACGGGCTTAGATTTGTTTGATCCACCCTCCAAAATGTATTTTTAAATTTTATGTGTTTGGGTATTCTGCCTGCATGTGCGTTTATGCTCTAAATTGCCTCCAGAGGCCAGAAGAGGTGTCAGGTCCTATGGATCTAGAATTATAGACTTGTTAGCTGCCATGTGAATACTGGAAACCAAAACCTGGTCCTCTGCAAAAGCAAGAAATACTCTTAACTGCTGAGCCATTTCTCTAGATCCAAAATATAATTTTTAGTCAGTAACAGAAGCTAAGCTAAGACCCTGTCTCAGAGAGTAAAGAACCACAGAAGAGTGGCGAGTACAGCCCTGTTTTTATTGAGCACATGCAAAGACCTGGCTTTAGTCTCCAGGATGGAAAAATAAACAAATGCACAAATGACCTTATTGGGGGGTGGGGGGAATAGAGCAGACTGGGATTTCATGTAGAACTTTTGGAAACACTGAAGAGCCAAACAAGGTATGTGTTGGTGTTATTTGAGGCAGGATCTCATAGTCTAAGCTGTCCTGGTAATAAAAGAGATAAAAGTGGTTAAGAAGACTTGTTGATCTTGCAGAGGACCTAAGTTCCAGCACCCACATGGTACCTGACAATCAGCTGTAAGTCCAGTTCTGGGGACCCAACACCCTCTTTGATCTCTGAGAGCACGTCATACACTTGGTGCACAGACATACATATAGGCCAATACCCATACTCATAAAACTAAATAAATCTTTGGGCATAGATGTCACATGCCTTTGATCCCAGCACTCAGGAGGCAGAGGCAGGTGAATCTCTGCGTTCAAGGCCAGCTTGGTCTACAGACAGTTCCAGACATCCAAGGCTACACGGAGAAACCTTGTCTCAAAAAGCCAAAAATAAATTAATAATAATAATAGTAATAAAACAAATGGTTAATTTTTGAAAGCTAAGGCAGGCATGATGGTCCACACTTTAATCTCAATACTCAGAAAACAAAGGTAGATGGATCTCTATGAGTTTGAGGCCATTCTGATCTTCACAAAAAGCTCCAGACCAGCCAGGACTACATAATGAGACATGCCATCTCAGAGAGGTAAAAACAAAGAAATAGCTAAGCATAGAATCACCTATAATCTCAGCACCTGGGAGGGCAAGGCAGGAATATCACTGAGTTCAAGGCCAGCCTGAGATACATCAAACCCTGTCTCAAAAAACAACAAAAACTAAGTAGCCCAGTGGGACACACCACTCTCAGGAGACTGGAGCAAAAGGATCAGATTCTCAAGGCCTGCTTGAGTAACAAAGGGAGGTGAGTCCAATGTGGGGTACACGGAATTCTAGATCAGACAGAGCTATATATAGCAAGACAGTGTCTCAAACAAAAGACCCAAAAAGGAAGAAAAATCACTAGGTACAACATGTAGACTATTCCACTTCTCATCTGTGAACTGTCCAGGGTCCCACTCCACACCTACCTCCTGGCTGGGGGTGTGTGTGTGTGGCCTTTTCTGATAGTAACTTCCTTACAAACTAGACTACTTGGGTTTAGAGCAGGTAGCTCTGGAGTCTGTGCCATGTGTTTCATAAGTAAACACCTCCACTCCTATCTGACTGCGCTGTCCTCTAAGCACAGGTGTTCTCTGCTTTGAATCATGGTGCTGTGACTAGCCCATCTCAGAAGGTCTGCTAATCCCTCAGGAGGACCTAGCCAGTCAGAACTCTGAAGGCTAAGAGAGAGCTGAGGAGACAAATATATGTGTAGGCACACAAACCAAAAAGTCCCCCACTGTGGGGCTGGAGAGACATCGGCTCACATGTTGGGGAGCACTGGCTGCTTTTGCAGAGGACCCAGGTTTAGTTCCCAGCACCCACATGATGGTTCACATCCATCTAGAATTCCTGTTCCAGGAGCTCTGATGCCTTCCTGTGACCTCTAAGGGCTCCAGCATGCATTGGTACACATACATGAACCCAGCACATGCGCACGCACACACACGCACACACGCACACACACACATTAAAAAAAAAAAAAAATGATTTTTAAAACCTCTGGCTGAAGCCAGAGGCAGTGGTGGTGCATACCATTAACCCCAGCACTTAGGACAAGTGAAACTGCAGGATAGCTAAGGCTTACATGAAGAAACCCTGACTTGAAAAAAAAAAAAACTTCTCCAGCTGGGCCTTAGGAAGCCTTCAGGCCAGTGTGCATTATGACCTACATATGTCCATATCCACTGATACCTAGTCCTACCTCCTGCAAAGTACAGTTTCCACTAAAGTAATATCATGTACTGATGGTGTCTTATAATGTGTCCTGTGTCCCACCCAAAGTACATTGTGCTCACCTCATGTCGTAGTGAGACGGCGCGTGCACAGCAGAGCATGCTCTTACATCTCAGCAGCGGGCTCAGCAGAACAACCACTTCCCCACCTTTCTGAAAACCCTCCTACCCTAGGCTAGGCCCCCAATCTATCTACAAAATAGATCAAGGGAGAAGTCACTGGAAAGGGAACAGGGATTCCTTATGGCAGCCCAGCCTGCACTCTGGCCATGTGTTCTTGGGTCCAATCCCTGTAGGTCCCCAGCCAGGTCTCTGTCCTGTGATGCCTGCTGAAGTGACATGGCTTGCTTGGTACTGCATCTGATTCTGATTCTCAACGCCTCCTTTATTTCTCTTCGTCTTTCCATAAGGAATATTAGAACTTACATTTTAAAAAGAAACTAAGAAATTTTTAATTTTTGTGGGGTTTTCTCAGCTGATAGGGTGGAGCCCAGAGCTGCGTGCTCTTTGGATTTTCAGTCTGAACTGGGAAATGCTCAGAGCACTGTGGCAGTGAGGTAGTCACTAACTAGCTATTGAGTACGTGTGTAATCTTGGGACAGGGATAGGAGGACAGAGACCCTGGTAAAACTTAGCTCTCTCCTTGTTAGAGTCTCATGTTTGTCTGGAGAAAGAAAGGGGAAGCCAAAGCAAAGTCACATAAAGAATGAATGGTTAAAGAAATCAGAGCCAGGCAGTGGTGGCTCACGCCTTTAATCCCAGCACTTGGGAGGCAGAGACAGGCGGATTTCTGAGTTGGAGGCCAGCCTGATCTACAGAGTGAGTTCCAGGACAGCCAAGGCTACACAGAGAAACCCTGTCTCAAAACCCCCCACCCCCCAAAAAAAACGAAAAAAGAAAAAGAAATCAGAGCCAAGGGCCAACTTGAGAGTGGTCCCAAGGCCCGATTCCTGGGCTTCACAAGAGACATGGTCCAGGGAGCAAGAGGAACAGCTGGAGTAGGCCACAGAGATGCTCAGGGACACACTAGGAGCAGGACCAGAAAAGAACTACAGAACTCCCTAAAATCAGACTGTGTCTTACCAACAGAGCTATCTGCCACCTCCTGATACATACTTAGGCCAGGCTGGCAAACCACCAGAAAGAGGGCTTGAAGAGCAGAGGGAATCCTATCATATTCAGTTGCTCACCTGGCCTTTCAAACAGACATTCTGATTCACTTTGAAGCCAGTGTGGTGGCTCAGCAGGTAAAAGGTTCCTGCCTCCAAGCCTGACAACCTGAGTTTGATGCCTAGGACCAACGTAGTGGAAATGGTTCTCTGACCTCTTCCTCCTGTGCAATATACACATGCACACACGCAAGCAAGCACGTGTACACACACACAAATACACAAAAACACAATAATAAATACACACATGAGAGAAACGGACAGACAGATGGGGGGGGGGTGCTCACTAGACTTGGAAGATGGACCAAAGGAAAAATAGGAGGTGAGCTGACCGAGGCCAGTCAGGAAGGACGGGCCTCCACTCCCCAAGTTTACACACTTCTTAGTTCCATGTGCACCACGGCTAACCTGTAAACCATCCCTCCAGAAGGCATATGCTTAGACAGGGCTATACTCTTACTTCTTTTCTGGGTAAGGCTCAAAGGACTCATCCGAGGACTGTGGGGTTTGCTTCTTATCACTCTCATCTTCACTCAGGAAGTCTCTAGGAAAGACGAGAGAGCTTTCAGCAAAGCACTGACCTGGGTGGAGCAAACCCAACATGGCCTCCTGTCTCCAGGTGCTACAGCCCCTATAGTCTGTGCGCCGTTTCTGAATGTGTCTCAAGAAATCTAAAACCCCCAACTCCTCAGTGTGCCCTCGCTACTGGGGATAAGTGTACTCTTGGGACAGGGGTGGGCGGACAACAGGCTAGGAAGGACAAGCCACTCACTGAAACACCAGGACCCCAAACTCTAAAAGAGCTTATTTATTTACAGCGGGGAAGAGTGTGACGATTTAGGAGCAGATTCAGAAAGTGACTTATCACCCATCAACTGTGAACACAGGCACACTTGGCCATTTCAAAGTTCACAACAGGAAAAAAGGGTTTGTGACCGTCCCCTAAAACACGAATCATTGGCCTCTGGAAAAGCAGCAAACAGCCAGTCTAGCAAGCCCACAGTGTTCCCCACAGGCCACCAACTATCTGGATGGGGTAAGGCTACAGGCAGTCTAAGGGCCCATCGATACAGCTGGTCCTCACAGGAGTTGTGGGGCAGGACAGAAAGGGCAAACATCACTGAGTGGCTCTCAGCCCAGAGCTGAGGCCCTCCAGACCCCTCCTAAGGAGGCCTGACCTCTCCTCATCCCACGCAGAGCTTCTGCTCCAAGTACCAACATCACTACCCAAAGGGCCTGGATCTGACATCCTCTGTTCTAGGGATGCTGGAGCTCATACGAGACTGAGGCCTTTAAAGCAGCAGCACACAAGTAACGGCAACGGACCAATCCTGGGGCAGTACCCATGAGGCAATCCCAGACTGCTGAGGATCAGAGCAGAATAGTACTTCCCCTGCAGCTTCATCTGGGTGCCTCTGGGACCAGAAAGCCAAGTCAGGAGCCAGAGGCCTCAGAACAGCCCTGGCTACTCCTCTCCTCCCCACCTCTGAGGAGGAGAGAAGGCAAACGTGCCAACTAAGGGTAGCAGCTCTCGAGAGGCTAAGTCTGGTTTTGGAAGGAGAAATTTTAGGCTTTTTAAACCCACTCTTCTCTCACCCCTCAGAAAGGTCACTGAACTCGTCTTTTACCCGATCATCCGAGGTTGAAGATGGAACCTGCTTCTCACCCAGTTGCCCTGGGAAACAAAGAACAGGCTCTGGTTACCAACAATGAGCACAGAAAAGGCCTTACCTGTAAGGAGTCAGTGTCCCCCATAAGGACACACCTTCCTTACTGGGGCCAGGAGGCCTCTGGCCTCAACTTGCTCCATTCCCACACCTGACACTCACTCTTTCACTCTCTGTCCAAAGGACCTTGCTCAGATCCAGGTCACTGTTCCCATGAGGATGGCCAATCTGCATAGTTTACAACATTTTAAAGGATACTGTTATCAAAAGAGCTGTACAAACACTTCATGAAGCCAGGCATTCTAAAGTCTGTGGCCTCCTCCTAGGGTCTTGCCTGGAGCCCATCTACAGCTGAACCTCATGGGTACCTACATTTTTAATGCTTTTAAAATTATTTTTTATGTGTATGACTGTTTTGCCTGTGTACATGCCTGGTGCTGGCAGAGGCCAGAAGAGGGCCTTGGAGCCTCTGGAACTGGAGTTATAGATGGTGATGAGCTATCGTGTGGGTCTTGGGTATTCAATCAAGGTCATTTGCAAGGGCAGCAAGTGTTCTTAACTGCTGAGCCATATCTTCGACGCCACCCCCCCCCCTTTTTTTTGAGACAGGGTCTCTATGTAGCCTTGGCTTTGTCCTGGAACTCGCTGTGTAGACCTGGCTGGCTGGTCTCAAACGCTGCCTGCCAGGATCTGGGGTTAAAAGTGTGCCACTCTGCTTGGTGACCTCCAGCATTTTTAAAGAGCTCCAGTGTGGAACTGCAGGTAGGACCAGCTGAGCATCCATAATTGGCCATGAAGCATAGGAAGGCAAGAGGCAGACAGGAAGCTGGTCCCAACTCCCCCAACATGAAGCTTAGGAACAGCTGCATCCAACCCACAGCATGTGTGGGTGGGGTCTAAGCCCCACAGAAGGCCAGTCAGCAGAAGAGGTTACCACACTGGCCCACACTATGGTAAAGTAGAAGCCTCTTTGTCTGCCTCCATGTCCTGCAGACAATAACCCCATTCTTCTCTCTCCCTCAGTCCCCTCAGCCTACAAAAACAACCAGTACCCTCTGGTCTAAGGACAGGCTTAGAGGAAGACTGAATGCCAGATGAGCATACCATTACAGAGACTGGTGAACTAGAGGCCTACTGTGAAGAAACAGAAAGTCAAGACAGGCTGATAGGGCCACCCTACTCTTAGGTACTGGAATAGCCACAGTTTCTATGGGAAGGCACTGAGGCTGGATTCTCGTCTCCTGCTACCAGCTTCCTCTGCTATTCCATGATCTATATGCAAACAGTACAGAAATCCACTTTCTGCTGATGACAGCCTTAGTCAGAATACTGAATCCTGTTCTAGCATAAGCCACAGGTGCTGCTTACCTGGGGCCTCACTGGGAGCCAAGTTTAGCTGCGTACAGGGGCCTAGCCCAGGTCCCACAGAGTCTCCATGTGAGTGCAGCAGGGCCACATCCACACTGGCCAGTGTCTTGGTCTCAGATCCAACTTGGGTTTCTCTGGCCTGGCAGAGCTGAGAGGCAGCTCCAGTGGGGTTTGACTCTGAGTTCTGGGCCCGCCGAGGTGATATCTCCTTGCCCCATGCCCATTTCACTGCTAATGCACCGTCCAAAAAAAGAGCTCGGCAGCTGGAGTCTGTGTCCATGGTGAAGTCATGGCCCTGGTCGCAGCCCCACACAGCCTGGATGATGCCACAGTACCCAGAGGACAGTGTCCTCTGGAGGCTGGGCAGAGACCCACAGTTGACTGCATGCTCATGCACCCAGCCCACCAAGCTGTGCAGACACCGGGGGTTCGAGGTGATCAGATCAGCTGAGGAGAATCAACAGAAATGTCAGTCTCATGGTGGCCAACGCTAGGCCCAACCTGGAACGCCCACCCTGGCACATATAGCACTCACCCATACATGCTCCCTCCTCTGCCACTGGGGGAGGCTGAACACCAACCCTGCAAAGCATCAGTGTGGCCACAGTTTAGGAACCTCTCAGAGTCACAAACCTCCCTAGTTGTCTTCCCCAGGGCCCCTCTGTTAGCTGCCCTGTTCCCTCTCTTCCAGTGATATCTCTTCCCCTCAGATCTCTGCAAACACCGCCACCGCAGCACCTCACAGCACACCATGAGGGGCTTATACTAGTTTTTGTCCATCCCAAGTCACTACCCTAAGTCCCAGAACACCTAAGTACCCAAAACACAAGGTGATGAACCCCTAAAGGTCCCAAGAAATCCAACAAGGGCCTACTTTGTACAAGGCTTCCTCTGGCCAGTTGGGGAAACATTGACTCTCTGTAAGAAGGACCTGAGAAGGCTGTGGCACTCATAGAATTGGGTGTAGCAGTTCTTGCAGACAAACTGAGGCAGGGCTGGGTCCTGGTGCACAGCAACACCCAGCAGACGCTGGAAGTCCCTAATGAAGACGCGCTCCCCTGGGGACAGTCTCTCTGAGGTCCCCCCAGGCACTCTGTCAGAGATGCTTCGGAGGTTCCGTGAGGAAAACTTCCCATGGCAGAGGCGACAGTGCCCCATGGCGAGAGTTCGGCCTGCTCCTGAGCAAAGAAGCAAATGTGACGTAAGTGAGGTACTCACGGTGTGAGGACCACACTTCCCCCTGGCCTTCTAACACTGGAAGCAGAGAAGTGCCTGCACTGGCCTTCCTACACACACTAGCAGCAGGACTCAGGAGCTGGCCATCCTCACTGAACACTCAACTTTCAAAGAACCCCAATGCTTCCAATGACGATGAAACGTAACTACTGCTCAAACTGCCTGATTCCGAAAATGTGTCCAAGCTGTGTCTCCAGAAACTAACTCACTGTTCATCACTGTCCATCCATAGGCATCCTGTCTGCACAATGTGTACGCTCACCTCATTGCCCCTAGTGAAACTAAAGGACAGCTTACATAGGACAGCCATTCTCAAATGACTGAAGAACACTACACAAATGTGATGCACATTGATGCTGTTATCCTAATCAGCTGATGCTTGTTCACAAACTCGCTGCCACACGAGGAACAAGAAGTTCACTTAACTCAGTACCCACCACAGGTTAGGTTATGGGCCTGTTTTAACTAGCAAGAAACTGGGGTTCAGAGAAGCTAAGCAATTACCCTAAAAGTACATAGCACGAAGAGCAAGCTTGAAGCCACACCTGTGTGCCTTCAAATGTTAAGCACTAAATAGCAGCGACAAAGAACAGAAAAGGATCGGCTGTCTGGCCGGCAGAGGAAAGGGCCTCTATCTGCAGTAGAAACCAGAGGGCCCAGGCTCTCCGGAACTGGGAGGACTGGTTTGCTCTCAGAATCACTAGGCTCGCACCAGGGCCAGAGGACGCCTGGAACCCACCTGCCTCGTCTATACCGTCCTCGCCTGTGTCCCCGCAGGAGCGCGTCGAGCCCCAGCTGAGTTGAGCAGCCGCCCCGCCAGCGCTCGCTCCGCCGGTGCGAGAAGGGCGACCCCGAGTCCGACCGCTTCCACAGCTGCCGCCCGAACTCCCGCGCTGCCGAGCTATTCCAGGAGACAGGAAGCGGCCGAGCCGGTCCCGCTTCATGGTGGCAGCCGCCACTTGATCCCTGCTCTGTGCGGCTCGTCCGGTGTGGCTCGGCCCACTGAGTTCTGCTAGCCCGGACTTAACTTCACTCACTCAGCGCCGTTCCGCTACACTCCGCCGCGCTCTTCGGCTCCGCTCGGCTCCCCGAGATCTGAGACGGATGAGGCGAGGAGTGGAGCGAAGTGAGGAGCGGCCCGGGAGCCACAGTGACCGCCGCTGTGTCGAAAGCCCAGAGTTCTTAGGGTCGCTCAGAACTCGCGACAGGCCCATAAAGGAGGGGCAGCCGGGAGGAAAACTGCCGCGGACTGACGCACGGGCTGTGGCACTTAACAGAAAACCTCAAGACACTTAACAGAAAACCTTTCCACCGGTCTTCTCGTCAGCACTCAGAGCAAGTCAGCCAGACTAACTGACAAGACCCACCTGACCGCTTCTAATCGGTAAACCTAGGTCTCCGCGGCGGGGCGGGGCCGGCGGAAGTGTATCTGGATCCCTTCCGGCGGTGCGCCGCTCCCTCAGCTCCCTCAGCTACGCTCTCCGCGTTCCGGTCTGGAGGCGTCCGCCCCGCCCCTGCCGCCGCGGCCTCCCCCGCCCGGCGCCATGGCCGCTGCGGCCGGGGACGGCGCTGCGAAGCCACTGCAAAGCGCCATGAAACTGGCCAACAAAGCCATCGAGCTAGACACCGGCAACCGGCCCCGGGTGAGGATGGGAGGGGCGCGGCAGCAGCTCCGGGAGATGCTTGGCCCCTGGTGGGCGAGGGAGGGCGTGTGAGGGGTTTGGCGCTTCCGACGCGCGCAGTGGCTCTGGGACCCCGCCCGGAGCTCTGGGCCAGGCGCCTACGGGCACCGAGCTCTGTGGGGACCTCGGACAGCTCAGCTCGCACTGGGCCTCAGGTTTAATGAGTCGGTGTGAAATAGAAAGGAGATTCTGTTTGCAAAGGATCTGCATGCATCCAAGATGTAGATGACAGACGTGTGTGTGTGTGTGTACACGCGCGACAGAGACTGTGTAGACTTAATCCAGAAAAGACCGACTGTTGGCTCATTCATGATGCTGCTGTCTGCAGTTGCCTTCAAAGGTCATTTGTAAAGAAACCCAGGCACAAAAGAGGTGTGGCCTGTCACTGAGAATGAATGCTAATTAAAAGGATGGCAACTAGGTAGAAAAGCCGGCCGGGCCACCCAGAGCTACCATAGGAGAGAAAGAACCACTGGTTGTCCAGTGCCCCAACTTAGTTTTCTAGGGCATCCTTGAAAGACCAGAAACCCATTTTATCTGAAGTACTGAGTTAAAGGTGGGTAATTTGACAACGTATAAAGCGAAACACATACAGACCAGAGTACATTCTGTCTTGAGCTATTTCTTCACCTAAGCCAAAAATTGAAATTGACAGATGAGTCCATATCCTCTCCTCAGATTTCAGGAAGTGCTTTTCGTAAGACATGGGTAGACTACTAATCTTTGAGTAGCACAGGAAGGGAACTTTGTTACACAGTGGAAAGCGGTGTTGCTGCTGAGGCTGCTCTCCCAAGCCTCCTGACTGAAGCTCAGCTCCTTCATGTGGTGGAGAGTAAGACCGTGAGAAAAGTGTCTGTCTGGGAACGCCCAGTGTTGAGGGAAGGAATTCTTTGATTTTTGTTCCTTTTGATTTTTTTTTTTTCCTTCAAGTCTAGACAGTATGGATTCTGTCTCTGTCCTAGCTGGACCATCACTGAAGCCTAGAAGGAAGTCTTGTCAAAAAAACAAACAAACAAACAAACAAAATGAACAGGCACTGTGATCCTAAAATTTGCACACGGCATCCACCTGGCAAGCATGATGCAGGCTCTTATCTGCACTAACCTGACCGCTGCCATTCTCTCCCCTGCATATAGGAAGCGTACATGGAATACCTGAGGAGCATCCACTACATCTCCCTGGTGTTGTTGGAAGACATGGAGAACACTACAGGTGTGCCTTCAGACTTGCTATTCCTCTCATGATGGCAAAATGGTGGGCCCCTCCCATGCCCTTGCCCACCAGCCAGCCCTGGATTGGTCCCTGGCATAGCATAAATTAATGTGATAGCACAAGTCTGAGAGCTTTAGCATTTAGGAAGTGGAGGCAGGAGAATCAGAAGTTCAAGATCATCCTCAGCTACATAGTGAGTTTGAGGCCAGCCTGGGCTGTATGAGGCCCTGTCTCAATTTTTCGAAAAGTAGAGAATTCCACTGTGAACATGTAAAGTCTGAGGCACAAGCAACCCACTTGACATAGGAACACAGTTAGGGAGAGCTACTGGGGAACAAGTGAGCTCAGCTGTGTTCTGACACATCTGAAGTATCAGGACTAGATATCTGGTTTGGGGGCAGGGGTGGGAGAGGCCTGGGAGTGAGAATGGAAATCAATGGGGACATCTCTGGTGACTGGCTGGTGGCCTGGGATAGGAGAGGATGATACATGGAGTCTGGGGGCTGGGGGGTGACTCTAGCTTAGATTCCTACCAGAGGGTATTAGAGAGACTGAAACGGCCACCTCCTGTAGCCAGGCAGGATTTCCAGAGATAACTTAAGGGGGCAGTATCTTAGAGGATTTAAAAAAAAAAATTTCAAATGACCTGCCATCTTTGGCAAAGTAAGGCTGGGTGAGGACAGGTTAGGGGAATCTGGGTGTTAAAATGGACACAGAATGAGGAGGAAATTGAGTTTATGAGGCATTTGTTAGAAAGGGGAACAGGAGAATGGGTGCAGAAGCTGGGAGGTCTTAGCAAAGTGCAAAGAGAAGATGTGTCTACTGATAGAAACGGGCTCATGGGGGGAAGGGAGTAGCACAGACACCCGAGGGTCACCCGTGGGAGATATCCGTGGAAGGAGGACTGCTCACTATAGCACCTGCAGGGAGGCAAGTCTGTGGAACTGGCAGCTAGTAGGTGGTGGGCCAGGAGATTCTGTAGCACCCATGTCTCTGTGCAGTAGCCATGAGGGCTGCATGGCCATCCCCAGAGGAGCTGTGATTACAAGCGGGTCCAGTGAGAACCGCAGGCCCGACACTCGGGCACCAGAGAAGGGCAGGCCAGTGTGACGCGTGGCTGCCAATCACATGTGTGTGCCCTGTCTTGAGCCACAGTTCCGAGATGAATATGAGTGAGCTTGCCTAGCTTTTACAGTTCCTTATTCTTAGTCAGAATGTGAATCACTGCAGAAGGACTCACCGCCCCTCATGTTCCTTCCCTAGAAGCTGGGGAAACTGTGTCCCCTGAGACCTCAAAGATGCTGAAGCTGGCTGAACAGTGTCTGGAGCGGGCCCAGTCAACAGCTACCAAACTTGGTGGGTACCCAAAGAAGAGGGCTCTCGGTTCCTCCTTTGTGGGCTGGTCCCTAGCCTGCTGACCAGGGCGCTATGCATGCCTTGCAGGGAAAGTAAGCCTGAAGCCAGCTGTACCTGTGGCTCCTCCTGTGCCCTTGCCAACCAGCCGACACCGCCGAGTGTGTTCGGATGAAGGGGGGAAGCTCTCTCCTTTCCTGCCCCCTGAGATCTTCCAGAAGCTGCAGGTGGCAGAATCACAAAACTCTAAGAAGTAAGAAGGGCGGGGGTGGGAGGTGTGCTAGCGCTGTGGACTGGCTGGAGGCTGGACACAGTGAGCTTCCCTTGGAGCATTTGGTTAAAGTGGTTGCCAGAGTAGGTAGACACGCTGCTTGCCTGACAGAGCAGGTGCGAACTCTCTCAGGAAGAGAGTGCCTTCGCCTTCCAAAAGGTGAGTGGCAAACGGACATAGCTGTATAGAAAACAGAAGTGCTGAGGAAATGACAGAACAGACCTGGGAAGATTTCAGGGAATTACCAGGCACAGGCCAAACAGCACTGAGGTTTGTTTAGAAATTTAGGTTTGGGCTGGAGAGATGGCTCAGTGACTAAGAGCACTGACTGCTCTTCCAGAGGTCCTGAGTTCAATTCCCAGCAACGACATGGTGGCTCACAACCATCTGTAATGGGACCCGATTCCCTCTTCTGGTGTGTCTGAAGACAGCTGCAGTGTACCCACATGAAATAAATAAATAAATCTTTTAAAAAAGAAAAAAAAAAGTTCAAAGAAACCTGAACAAGAAACTATCGTGTCAAAGCTTGCAAATAAAAATTACGTTGAAATTAATAATTTCTACGAATATTCATAGAAATAAATAATAAAAGGTGAAAACTAGAACGCCAAATTTTGTTTTCTAAAGGAGTTAGGGTGTCTGACGCCCTCTTCTGGCCGCCTTGAGCGCCAGGCGCACACACGGCCCAGACACGCATACATGAGGGCAAAACGCCCATACATATAAAAATAAAGTCATAATTAAGAATAGCAACAAACTACTTAGATAGTTGAGAATGTAGCTTAATGATAGTGCTTCCTTAGCTTGCATGAAGCCCCGGATGGGATCCTAGTACTTCATGTAATTGTGGTACTCAGGAGGTGGAATCAAGAGGATCAGGGGTTCAAGTCCACCCTCAACTATCTGTTGAATTTGAGGCTAGCCTGGCCAGAGGTGGTAGCATTTGCCTGTAGTCCCAGAACTTGTAAGGTAAAGGAAGGAGAAGATCACGGCCTGTCTTAACTGTATAGCAAGTTCACGAACAAGCTGGGCTACTCTCTCTCAAGAGAAAAAAAAAAAAAGGCCAGGTGGTGCCAGCATACATCTTTAATCCCAGCATTTGGGAGGCAGAGAGTTCAAGGCCAGCCTGCTCTACAGAGTGAGTTCCAGGACAACCAGAGCCACACATAGAACTCAGTCTCTAAATAAATAAAGCATAGCTGAAGAGAGAAAAAAAAAAATGAAAAACTAAGCAGGCAAAAGATACAAATGCAGATGTCATAGAAACAAGACCAAAAAAATAAGAAAGACAGAAGAAAAGCAAAGGAGAGGAGACTGTTAGAAGACACAACAGGAGAGACTGTTTCCACACTAATGGAAGACACCAAGACACAGGTGCAGAAAGCTCAGTGAACCCAGCATGGGTGGGTCAGGCCTTCTCACATCTCCCTGACATACCTGCACTCCCCTGGCTCCCCAAGCCCCGCCTGCCTGTGTGCAGCTTCAGCACTGGGGCAGATACAAACCTCAGCTACAGGAGGGGCTCTCGCCTCAGTCCTCTCCAAGCCTTTTGTCTGCTAGCTCCAAAAGCAGGGAGCTGTGTGGCAGCCTGCCACCTGTCGCTGAATAGACACGTCTCTCCTTTGATTGCAAATGAATCTTGCTGTGTGGCCCCTGTGGTAACTTCCAGGAGTTCCATTTTATTGCCACGGACCTATATCTTGTTTCCATAAAAATCCAGATGTCCTACTTCTCTTGAGAAACCGCAGGTCCTAGCATTACAAACACTTGTGTTTGGGTGCCAGATCTCTAGCCTGCCCTAGCTCAGCCTTCTGCATCCCTTTCCTGACTCACTACCATCTTTTTTCCTCTTGGTCTTAGAACAAAGTCTAGAGAGTGTGAGGATGGTTGCTCAGGTCTCTAGAACATTCCTGGACTTCCTATGCATGGAGAGCAGCTTGTTATTATTTTTAGAGAGCTGACCCCACTGGAGAAGGCCTCCCTACAAAACCAGAAGCTGAGGGCCACATATGAGGCCCGGATGGCCCGTCTGGACCCCAGCCAGGCCATGCAGAAGACATCACTGGTGAGCAAGGCCTAGAGAGGAACTGGTCTGCTCAGAGAAGGGTCAAGTCAGTTGAGAAACAGGCCTTACTTCCTCCTTTTTTCCTTAGACCCTGTCTCTACAGCGGCAGATGATGGAGAATCTGGTGATCGCCAAAGCAAGAGAAGAGACAGCATCCTTACAGGGAGCTAAGAGTGAGGTCTTGAGCTGAGGGTGGAGAAGGGCCAGGTGCCAGGTGGGTGTGAGGAAGAGCCAGGTGCCAGGTGGGTGTACAGAAGGGGCCAGGGGCCAGGTGGGTGTACAGAAGGGGCCAGGTGTCAGGTGGGTGTGGGGAAGAGCCAGGTGCCAGGTGGGTGTACAGAAGGAGCCAGGTGTCAGGTGGGTGTACAGAAGGAGACAGGTGTCAGGTGGGTGTGGGGAAGAGCCAGGTGTCAGGTGGGTGTACAGAAGGAGCCAGGTGTCAGGTGGGTGTACAGAAGGAGCCAGGTGTCTGGTGGGTGTGGGGAAAGAGCCATGTGCCAGGTGGGTGTACAGAAGGAGCCAGGTGTCAGGTGGGTATACAGAAGGAGTCAGGTATCAGGTAGGTGTACAGAAGGAGTCAGGTGTCAGGTGGGTGTATGGAAGGAGCCCGGTGCCAGGTGCGTATAGGACTGTAAGCCTTCCCAGCAGTGAGGCAGTGTCCCCTCAAGGACATGGCCTTAATCCTTCCTCCACTCCTGAGGACCTAGTTAGGCTCTGTCCTCCCCAGCACTAGTTAGCTGCTCTCTACCTTCAAGTCTGCCTTCCTGAGTAAACCCCTTCCTTGAACTAATGGCTGTTCTGGCTGAATTCATCTCTAGAAGGCAGAGGCAGTCTTACCCTACCTAGATCCTTGGGACATCAAGTGTTTGGGAGATGGTGGAGCAGATGAGGCACAGGGCAGGGGTGGAGGCTCACTCAGGTCAGACACTACTGGCCCCTTGACTCTGTTGCCGTAGCTGCAGAGGAAGATGGAGGAGCGCCGCCTGCGCCTTCAGGAGGCTGCCAACAGGTTTGTCTCTTCCCTGTCTCAGAGGCATGCTGATATACCTGGAAGGGGCTCCCTGAACCCATAGGGCCATGCCTGTTCCCAGCTTGTCTTCTTCCTCAGGAGGTTCTGCAGTCAAGTTGCTCTGACCCCAGAGGAGCGGGAGCAACGAGCCCTCTATGCTGCCATCTTGGAATATGAGCAAGACCATGTGAGTCGACTCCCACTGGTCCAAGCAGAGGGATGGCAGACTTGGGATCACATGGGCCTATAGGACTTGGTTCATTCACATACCCCAGGACACCCCACACAGCCCTTGCAGGGCACCCCATCGTGGAGATCCGACCGTGCTTTCCTCCAAGGTCCTCTGTCCTGCAGGACTGGCCAAAGCACTGGAGAGCCAAGCTCAAGCGGAGCCCAGGAGACCTGTCACTTGTGACCATCCTGGTCTCCCACTTGCTCAGGTATTCATGCACAGAGCCCATCCCCCAGCCTGAGGTTCTTCCTGCAGGGAAAGAGTTAGAAGAGCGGAGCTTAACTAAAAGGCTAGGCTAGGGGGCAGTGGGGCAAAGGGCTCCTGCGAGGGCCTCTTGAGCTGATAGGTTTTCATTGGCTTCCATTAGCTTCTCTAGATTGCATGGGTCACACTACACTTGCGATATTCACTAACAGGGAATGTCAGAGAAGTTACTTCCAGGAATTCTTCCATAGTGTGGCAATTTTGTATACAGGCGATGTCACAGATGAGGGCATAAGGCGGGAGTGACTGAGGTCGACAAATAAAAACTGAACTCAGATTTCTAAGATTCCGGCTAAAAAGTAGATTGAAGCCCTGCCCAGCTTTGAGGGTGGCTGCTATGGTACTTAACTTTTGCTGGGGTGAGAAAAATGGGTGGGCATGACAGGCGCCCACCTGGGCAGACTCTTAAGGGCCATCTTGCCTGCTTTTCCCCTTGCAGCCTTCCTGATCACCCAATCTCCCAGCTCCTGAAGAAGCTCCAGTGTGCAGTATACAGTGCACTGTACCCAATCGTGAGCCGGGCTGCCATCAGTGCTGTGCCTGCCCCAGGCAGCTGCTCCCTGCCTCCAGAAGCCAATGGCCTCCTGGCTCCTGGGAGCCGGCGACTTCGGTCCTCCCAGAGCCTCTATTGCATGCTTTCCCCCTCAGAGCCCAGTGCAGCCCCAAGAGCTCTGGATGGACCTTCCACACCTTCTATCCCCACACTACACTCAGGGCCCCTGGACAGAGAGGCAGATGGCAGCCTAGCAGGGCCCTCCTCACCCCTGGGGGATGCTTTATCCCACCTGCCAGAGAAGGACAGCTCCTTTGAGGACCTGGAACAGTTTTTGGCTCTATCTGAGCCACAGACCCCGGGAGCAAAGAGGGAGCCCTTGCTGGAATGTCTGAAGAGCACAGTAAAGGACATTCACAATGCCATCGGTGAGCCTGCAGGGACCAACAGGACCCACTCCAGTTGCATCTGCCAGCCCTCAAGTGCAGCTTGCTGCCTGTGACAGCAAGGACGTCTGTTTACCCACCCACAGGAGCAAGCGTTCAGCACAGAAGAGCAGGCCCTAGCCTGCCTTAGTGCCTCAGGCAGTAGCTGGAGCTGGTGTGGGAGCTTAGGGATGCTGTGCCTTTGATCACAAAGGTGGCCTGGCTGTGCCTACTCCAAGGCTTCTTGACATTGTATGAACCAGGGAGGAGGTCTTAACAGCCTGGGGCCTTACTCACTATTCTAAAGTTCTGGGATTTGTGTAGATTTAGGAGCCAGTCCTTTCAGAAGGGAGGCATCCACCCTTCCCATCAGCAGATGCTTTAGCTACTTGGCAGCCCAAGTCAGCCCCAGGGAGCAAGACCTAAGACCTGGCCCCAGGGTACAGGGCCAACCAAAGGCAAAGGAGGGGTGTGAGAGGTTGAGCAGAATAACCCCCAAAGCCTAGATGCTGAAGCTCAGCTGTACCGAAGCTGGGTCTGCTGAACCTTGACTTTGAACTTAGAACTTCTAGAGAGGTGGGGGCAGGCAATAGCACATTTGGACATTCCAACCTCTGCCCCTGGCAGATAGACTCCTCTCGCTGACCCTTTTGGCCTTCGAAAGCCTGAATACAGCCACCTCCAAAGACCGCTGCCTGGCGTGCATCGAGGAGCCTTTCTTCTCTCCGCTGTGGCCCCTGCTGCTAGCCCTCTACAGGTACTGTCCCCAGCCTAGCTTACCATCCCCATGGGCTGGAGTCTCCCAGTAGCTCGTCTGATCTGAGGCCATCCTCAGGAGTTGCAAGTTTGCAGGTGGCTGTGCCCACCTGTCTAGGGACAGTCAGGTTATTTGTTTAAATACCTGATCAGCTCTTCTAGGATGTGTGCCAGAGACATCCAGCCATAACCCTGCATGTCTCTGGAGTGGTCTGTCTGTGGTGGCTGAGCCTGGCCTCTCTGCTTTAGGAATGTGCACCATACCCGGGAGGCTGCTGTGAGCAGGAGCATGGAGCTGTACAGGAATGCACCCCCTACAGCCTTTGGCATCCCCACCAAGCTCCTCCCACGTGTCCCTGAGGCTCAAGCCTCCACCTACCCCTACTGCACTGCAGCCCAGGAACTGGGGCTGCTGGTCTTGGAGAGCTGCCCCCAGAAGAAGCTGGAGTGCATCGGTGCGGGGATCTGAGGGGCCCAGAGGTTTGAGAGGGAGAAGATGGGGATATGCCTTCCCTGCTAGCCCACAGGTCCATCACTGAGCAAATACGGGGCAGGGCCCTTCAGCTTTCTCCAGCCCTGCATTATCAGGAGAGATTGGGCAATACTAGGAGACCACTGGGTGCAGGAGACAGCATAGTCTCCTCACACTGGGTCCTTCAAGTCTTCCTGTCCTTGGCAAATACTCTTTCACTATATCACACCTGCTGAAGCCATTTTTCTCTTCCACAGTGCGGACTCTGCGGGTCATCTGCATCTGTGCAGAAGACTACTGCCGTGCCCAAGAGGCTAGGCCTGAGGGTGGATCCCAGCCCCCTGCTGCTGCCATGTAAGTTCAGAATGGAGGCAGTGTCTGGAGGTATACTAGTGCGTGTTCCTGCCCTCTGACTGGCCAAAGAAGACCCTGGTGGCTCTGCTCCACTTAGCAGCCCCAGATCACATCACCTCAGAGTACAGCTCATATCTATCAAAGACCCTGGGTGGAAACAGGACGAGGAGAAGGGCTCCCACCCACATCCATGTGTTCCAGTCCATCTGGACAAGCTGCAAATGCAGTGTCCTCTAATGAGGCCAAGAAATCCTAGGGATCCTGGGTCCTGGTTAATCTGGTGAGACTGAGGGCTACTCTTTGAGAAAGACCTGCCTGGACCCCAGGTATATACTTAGAGGGAACAGGGAAGGTGCACTTTCAAAGTGAGCATGAGGGCTCCCTGGCACATCCAAGATGGGACAGGTTCTTCCCACCCAAGACACATAGCCTCAGGCTCTGCGATGCTTGAGCCTCCCTTCACCCCTCCTCAACTCAGCTGTTAACTGAATCCTCTGACCTGGACTCAATGTCCTCATGGTTCTTGCATGAGCTCAGACCTTCGCACCTGCAGGATCAGCCTTGACACCTGCTGGCAGACCAAGGGGCAGTGACCCTGGCCTGTACCTGGAGCCCACAAGTAAAGATTAGAGCCAAGTGTGAGATCACCTCTGAGGAGTTCAACCCAAGAGAAGGAGGGCAGCTACTCCTCGCCCACTCTAAGGTTGGGTTGCTCTTCCATCCTCACCAGAGAGCCTGCACCCACTGCCCCCTTTACCCGCTTTATAAAAGAGTTCCCAGGCTACCCCAACAGGGGGACTGTCATGTCCCTGTGGGTGGCAGGACACTAAGCAGGTGCAGCAGTGTGTGGAGCCTCCCTGGCCTATGGGAAAGAGATCAGACCCAAGCTATCGCCTCAGGTTCCAGCTGCCCCCTTGCTTTTTGGTTCCATGCTCTTCCAAGAAGCTCTTCATGTGTACCCTAACTAGAGCAGATAGACCTCTCCTGAGGTGGGCCCAAAGGCCTCGTGCAGAGGTGTTTATCTTCCAGTCTCAGACATTTGCTCCTAAGCTTCCAAAAGCAGGCAAGTCCACAGCCAAGTAGAAAATCAGAAGAGACTAGTGTATCCTGTCATTGAGAGTGTTATTTGGGCCCAGTATTACCATGGCCAAGTCTCTGGGCTGTTGGGGGATGGGATACAAGAATTGTAGCCAGCCTGGCCAAGATGGCTCCAGAGAGCCAGAGCACATGTCCCTTTTGGCCCTGGCCCCACTGACCTCTTTGCCTTTGCCCAGCAGTGGTGCTGATGACTTGCTGCCCATTCTGTCCTTCGTGGTGCTGAGAAGTGGCCTCCCCCAACTGGTATCAGAGTGTGCTGCCCTAGAGGAATTCACTCATGAAGGGTAGGAAGGAGCCCAGGCTGGCGGATGAGTAGGAGGCGGATGTGGGGGAGGGGTCTCTGTGAGAAGGGCTGGGGACAGCAGCTGTGGCAAGGAGGACAAAGGAACCTCACACCCCAGAACAAAAGCAATGGCTATGGTAGGCTGTGAGAGCTCCAAGGGGGGACTGCAGCCCCACCATCACTTTAGGACAGTCCCCTGAGATCCATCTGTGGACAGGACACTCTTAGCCACATGCTCTGTAGCCTTCAGAAGACCTATGCAGGAGCTAAAGGTCCCCCTGAGCAGCATCTGCCTAGGTAAGAGGAGTCCACACCACAGGGCCATCACAGGACCAGGACTGGCAATGGGGAAAGGCCTGCCCTGACCCAGCTCTCTAACAGCTTTACCTATGGCTATGTCATTGCCCAAGCAAAAAGGGAAGATGTTCCCTTCTGGAGCACTAGGCTGTGCATCTGTCCTCTCAGTTGACATGCCCCTTGCCCACTTCCACATAGGTACCTGATTGGAGAAGAAGGGTACTGCCTGACATCACTGCAGAGTGCCCTGAGCTATGTGGAACTTTTGTCCCGGGGACGGCTGGACAAGTAGTTGGTGGTTGAGACCTCACAGACCACAGGAGCCATAGGACTTCCACACTGCACTGTGTATCTGATGTGGGACACTGGAGGCCAGCCTGCTGTGCTGGTACTCTATAGCTTGCCTACCTTTAGCACACATCGGTCCTGGAGGCCTAGGACAGTGCCTCTTTAGCAGGACATGACTAGCTGAGTCAGGCCTGTTCTGTCTTGGGCCTGCCTCTCAGAGCCCATAGGAGAAATCTGTAGCTGCTGTTCCTTGGGGAGCCTGCAATACCGATGGGCCACCATCGGTAAACCTGATAGCCTAACCTGTTCTCTCAGACACTAGGCAGCCCCTGCTGGGGTATCAGCACAGACATGGGTATTGGGAGCTTTGCCCGGCCAATCTGGTTTTACACCGCTCCCGTCTCCTAAGACAGCCCAAGTTTGTGTGAGCCAGTTTCTTGTTAGTAACAAGGGGCTTTACCCTGCCCCAGAGGACTGGGTGTAGGTAGTATGGGGCTGTGCTGGTTATTTACCAGGCAGCAACTGCTCTGTTTGCTTTTGCTGGCCCAGGTATCACTGCCCAGGCCTGGGATATGAGCCTTTCTCCTCCTGAGGTCCAGGACATCCTGTCCTGGACTTATCTTGGTTGGGGACAGTGAACTACATTCAGGACACTAACTGATACAATTGGCTAACAAATACAGTTGTACAGACTCTTCAGTGTCAGAGTCTAAAGGTCAGCCCCTAGACTGTTATATGTCTCCAAGTGGCCACCAACTCAGCCTAAAATAAAGAAATCACTCCATCTAAGTCAATGTGACTTGTTTGTTTACTCACTGGGCAGGCAGGACTCAGGCAACACAGACAGCCTCTGCTACTCCCCTAGAGATCACAGCTGACAGGGTAACGAGGGGCCACAGCCCAACTCCAGAGCCTGTGCACAGAAGCAGTATCTTCCAGGGCTATTCCCAGCCAGGAAATTGTGGACTTACCCCTCTGGGATAGCAAGTGTCTGCAAGGTATCGTTAGGCGGGCTCGGGTTGAGTCCTCACTGTAGTCCCGAGCCCACAGCAGCTCCCTGAAGGTGTCTGAGTATCTCCACCCTACTCAAACACAATGGAATCCCACTTGTAGGGACAGAGTGATGCTCTCGGATTCTCCTGGGGCTCCAGGGTGAAGTTGGCATCCAAGCACAGGCAGCATCTTCCAGGGAGGCAAGCTGCCCCACCCAGGAAAGGAAGCACCCATGGCAACTGGGGTTGCTGTTAGGAAGTAGGCAGCAGGGCACTGGGGGCTTCCAGTCCGACTATCATGGGGGGTGGGGTTGTTGGAGACTCGGAGGAAGTCTATATGTAACTTAGTTATCGGGCATTTATTGAACACTCGTGTTCCAAACCTGTAGGTAATGACCTTTTTGAGCCCACAAGGAAATAAAAAACTTGCCTCATCTTTGAGCCTGGTGGGCTGACCTCAGAGTCCAGTCTGCAAATGGTACAATAGAAGCCTGAGACCATGACTGGTGGGCCTAGGTCGGCCTGGGCAGGACAACCCATTCCCTGGGCACTTGACCCATGGAAGAGACCTCTGTGGACTGGGAATGGGCCAGAAGTTCCTAGCAGCTTCTTCCCACCTGCATGAGGAATACCCAGGCTGGTACTAACTTTCACCATCTCACATTGAGAAATTTCAACCCCATGTCCAACTCCTACTGAGGCACAAACTTGTGTCTCAGCGAGGCTGGAGAAATGGCTCGGCAGTCAAGAGTACTTGCTCTTGCAAAGGACCAGCGACTACATCTGTACCAATTCACAACCGTCTGTAACTCCAGTTTTAGGAGACCCAGTGCACCCTTTGGGCCTCATGGGCACTTAGAACACCCATACACATAAAGAAAAAAAGAGTCAGGCATGATGGCACACTCCTTAAATCACAGAACTTGGGAGGCAAGGAAGGCAGATCTCTGAGTTCAAAGCCTGGTCTACAACGTAAGTTCCAGGACAGCCAGAGCTACACAGAAACGCCGTCTCAAAGACTGACTGAATGAATGAATAAATGAATGTTAAAACAAAAAAGTATGTCTCAGCTGACTTGGATTCTTGGCACTGCCGGCTCCTAGAGGCTCATGCTCTTGTGAAGTATATGTGAATGCCAGGTAACTATTGAGCTTTATGTTAATGTACCCACTGCAGGCTTCGGCTTTGGCTTTGAAGTCAGTTTTAAGGCCCCACTTCCCAGAAGCACAGTTACTGGGTTAAGTAAGTCCTAGTTCTAAGGAGAACCCATTGGGTTGAGATAAGATCAGAACATACCTGCAGCACACTCTGGGGAGAGCACACAGTGCTGCTCAGCTGACCATGGCACTAAGATGAGGCCAATTTGTGTGCAGCAGATGATGCTCCTCTGTGTGCGTGTGCGTGTGTCATTTTTTTTATATAACTGAAACTCAGAATTCAAAATTAACTTTGCCTGTGAATTTCTTATGGACAATCAGAAAACATTTCAGCCAATACTCTATTGTTTTTCTAGTCTTTAGACAAATTATTTTGTTTATTGTTTGTTCTTCTTTCGTTTTTCGAGACAGGATTTTCTTTTGTATGTGTAGCCCTGGCTGTCCTGGCTGGAACTTGCTCTATAGACCAGGCTGACCTTGAACTCACAGAGATCCACCTGCCTCTGCCTCTCAAATGCTTGGATCAAAGGTGTGCTCCATAACCTACCCAGCTAACTGCCCCTGCTTTAAAGACAGAGCCTCATATATTCCAAGATAGCCCCTAGCTTGCTTTACAGTAAGGAACCTTGAATTTCTGATTCTCCTGCCTGACCATCAGCTACCTCCCAACCGATAAGTTTACAGGCCTCTGCTATCATTGAGTTATGTAATGTTGTAAGTGGAACCAGGCTTTCTACATGCCAGGCAAGCACTCTCACATCTAACCCACAGCCCCAGTCTCGCACAGTTGTCCTCCATCTCTGCTGCCCACAATGTCACTTGTGGAGACAATGTTCTCCAAGGATCACCCTGTGCCTTCTGAGGCATTTGCTTATTCTACGAACGGCTTTCTTGGGCTGCCTTGGGCTGAGTTCTCAGCAATGACTATTCCTAATGACTTTCCCCTCTAGCTCACACACCAGCTGGCCTGGTTTTCTGAAGATTCCCATTGAACTGCTACAGAAATGGCCACATCTTTTCCAGCATCAGTTTGGATTTCCTCGGCACTGTGTTGAGCCCATCCATCAACCTGGAAGTCCAACTTCTTTGGTTCCAGCAGTGCCCGGTGTGTGTGTGTGTGTGTGTGTGTGTGTGTGTGTGCGCGCGCACGCGCGCGCGCCTGACTTGAATCCATTCACCCTCATGCTTCTTACCATGGGGCTTTATGATCTGACTAAATGTGACCTTGTCCTTGGGGAGTACCAGCCTGCCATATTGTGGTGGCTGAAGGAAAAAACAAGCTGTGTCTTTGGGTTAATCCATCAGCATTTCTAAACTATGGGTCCTCCATAGAGCATGGATGAATAGCAATTTTTCCACTGAAAATCCTATATAGTAGCAAGAAGTAGCTAAAACCAAAAAACTACAAAAACAGTAACTACTATTAGCTATGTACAGAGTAAAAAAAAAAAAAATCACAGTAATCAGACCTAGTAGGTGTGTCATGCCTATAACCCACACTCCATAGACAGAAGCCAAAAGATCAAGTTCTAGGCCAGCTGAGCTACACAGAGAAACACTTTAATAAGGAGAGAAAAAATTCTAACCAGCATAAAAGAAGTTAAAAATCACAACCAAGAAATGCAAAGTTGAAGTTGGGAGTGTGGTTCAGTGGGTAGTGCTCCTGCCTATCACACAGGAAGCCCCAGGTTAGAACCCCAGCATATCATAAAACAGAATGTGCTGGACTAACATGAGCTCCTGTCTCAAGGGGGGGGGAAGGAAATGAAATTTAAAGCAATAACAACCACACACACACTGGGTTGAGGAAACCGTTTGGAAACTGGACAATGCTGTATGTGATGGTGTAGGGCGGACATAGCTGTGGATGGACCAAGCAGACACCAGCTTATGGTCCTGGGCAAAATCAGTATGAATGGCTTCCATCTTGCAAATCTACCCTGCTAAAACTGAGGTCTATTGAGGATGTGCAGAGCACACATTGTGTTCCCTGGGATAGCAAGAAAAGTAAGCAGCAATGGCAGGTGGCTCTCTGCGAGTTCTCTGCCAGCCTGGTCTACAAAGATAGTAGGGCAGTCAGGGCTACACACACACACATACACACAGAGGGGGTGGGGGAAGAACATCAGTATCATTACTTCAAGGCTCATCCCAATCCAGATTAACCTCTAAATTACAAGTGGAAAAAATAACCCACATTTGCAGGTGAACATCAGCTTCGTCATTTGTAAAATGGAGATTTTGACAATGCTAGAGACTGAACCTGGGGCCTTACACTAGGCAATTGTTCTACCTTTGGGTCACACCCCTGCCCCCAAGGCCTCTTCATTTTTCTGTTAACTCCCTCAGTATGCTGCAGCTGGGATCCAGGCTTGTCTTGAAACAAGGCAGGCATGGAATCTTTATGATTTGTCAGAAGTTAAACTATGTCACTGTGAGTAGAAGCAACCTCAAAAGCCAACCAAGGTTCCCCTTTGGATTGGTGAGCCCACAACAAAAGCCTCTGTTCAGTGATAGCCTGCAGGGTGCCTGAGGAGTGCTGCCTACTTAGTTACACTATTTAAAGTTCTTTGACTCTGGGAAATTCTACAAGCAGACAGATACCTTCCCTATGCCAGGTTCTATTTTATCAAACTTGGCCTAGGTTTGGTGACCTGGAGAGATGAGGGGTACAGGCTGTCCAGGAGTGGATCGAGCAAACGATACTGCTTACACGAAGCTTAGGTTTTAGGGTTAAGGAGAAGGAAGGTGTCTTAGGTCCTGAGTGAATTGTGCAAGACGGCAGAAAGTCGAGGGACAGTTCCCTGAAGTCTCCCAGACTAATGCTTGGTGAATCGACGATCCAGGTCAGTTCTGAAGGCCTGTATGTCACACACAGCACCTTGTCCTGGAGGGTGAATACATACGTCCTACCTCAAACACTTCCAATTAATTCACTCAGGGACTAAGAAATGAAGTACCAGAGACCGGAAACAAAGCCCGCAGAGGCACTCCTAAAGACTTCCTGTTGTTGTTAACGTGTATGTGCATCAACCGTGTGCCAGATGCAGGGGCCAGAAGTGGCTGTTTGGGAACTGGAGTTAGAGACGGTTGTGAGCTGCCACACAGGTTCTCATACCCACTGGGATCCACCGGCCCACCCATTTTAAATTGTACTTAAATACATGTGTTTGGCCTCCTTTGGTCCATGATCTGCCAGTCTGGACAGGCCCCGCCTAGCTGGTATTTAGCTTGGTTGGTTTGAGGAGTCAAAAGTCCAGCCTAGTTCAGACCCACTCCGCCAGGCAAATCTTGGCGACCTGTATTATACACCCACTATGTACTCCCACTCAGACTAGTTGAAAGACTGGAGACAGTGACTCTGAGAGGACCTCAAAAGGTGAGCTGCAAGGGAGGGCCATGCCCAGCTTCGCCCAGGCCACGCCTACACCGCCACCCTCCTACTTAGCCAGAAGGGCGGCACCCGACTCCAGCCTCGCCCCCAAACGTCATGACCAAGGCCAAGGGGCGGGCTTGACTCTGCGGAAGAGCGAGGATAGACCCAGGCCCAGGCGGAGCTCTCTGGGATAGCTGGCGACTAGCAGGTAGCACCGCCGCCCACGGGGACGGCCAGTGGGAGAGGGGCTCTGGTTGCAAGAGACTCAGCTGGTGAGAGCGGTGCTGTTGATACGAGGACACTCAGCAAGCAGGGCTGAAAGTCTCCTGGGGAGGGGAGGCTATAGATACTGTGGTCACCGAGCAGGCAGCACCACATCTCAGGGCTGAAGGGGACCATAGATTCTGAGGCTTGCTAAGCTGTCAAGGTCCCTATTTCCAGGTTGGAGGGGGCTCTGGGGTTGCTGGGTGCGGGACCGAGAGTCGCACAGCTGAGATGGCATGGTCTCTAGTTTGACACCTCGTCCCGCGCTCGGTCAGAATGGGCAGCAGCTCACTGTCAGAGGACTATCGCCTGTGCCTGGAGCGCGAGCTGCGGCGTGGCCGCGCAGGGGTATGCGGCGACCCCTCTCTGCGCGCGGTGCTCTGGCAGATCCTGGTGGAGGACTTCGACCTGCACGGGGCGCTCCAGGACGATGCGCTGGCGCTGTTCACTGATGGCCTGTGGGGCCGTGCTGACCTGGCACCAGCCCTCCGCGATCTGGCCCGCGCCTTCGAGCTCCTAGAGCTGGCCGCTGTGCACCTGTACCTGCTGCCCTGGAGAAAGGAGTTCACCACTATCAAGGTATCAGTGCCGTCCTTATCCGGGCTGTTGGGGGCTGCAGGCCCTCTTCAGGGGAGGGTCTGCGCTGAGGGGTCGTGGGCGTGTTGGGATGCATGCCTATCAGAGCCATTCACCCAGAACTTATATGGCTGTCCTCAGAGTAGTCTCACTGCCCTAGTTGCCATGGAAATTCTAGGGTAGACGTGGGTGGGTGAGGGAGGTACTCGATGTTCTATAGTCATCCTAACTCCTTTAGGATGTGGACTGGTCCCATCTGTAAAAGGAGGCCGCTAGGACTGGGAAGAGAATGGCAGATCAGGAACAGCAGGGATCTTGTTCCTGCCTGGGTCCAGGTTAGGTGGCCAGGTCCAGGGCTAGCCTAGTCCTTAGGTCAGATGGCAGACCACCGAGAGGGGGCAGGGCCGCTCTGAGCTAATTTTGAGTGGGAAGGCAATGACGTCAGTAAGCACGTGGGCGAGGTAAACCTCCACTGGTTGTCATGGCAGCATCTCCCCCCTCCATACCCCACCAGCCTGCTGCTCCATGGGGATACCTGAAATCCCAGGATTTTCATTCATTCAGTCAAGCTAGAGGCCAACCCATCAGCCGGAGAGGACAGAGGCAGCCAGGCGTGGCCTTGACATTGAATAGTTCAGGAATAGTGTTGGGATGGAGCAGGCAAGGATACAGGCTCCTAGCTGTGTGGTTTTAGGGGAAAGCCCCTTTTCTCTTATGTCAAGGTGCAAAGCCCTACGGAAGGTGTTCTGGCCAGTGCTCCTTGTGTGGAGATGTCCTCTTCCTAAGGGTGCTAAGCACAGAAGTGCTCCAAGGATGCCTAGACCTGTTATAGACATCCACACTTAGACCCAAATGCAAACCCCGATGCTCTGGTTCCACAGGTAGCTTTGATCTAGAAAGCACATTAGACTTTCTGGAATGCTACAGTCATGGGAGGCGACAAAGGGCAGAACAGAATCTAAGAGCCTAGGCTACCTGTAGGCTGAGGTAAGAGGACGGCGAGTTTAGGGTCAAGCTGGGCTACACAATGAGGGACATGGCTCAGAGACACAATGCTTTCTTAGTATACACAAGGCTTTAGGTTCTCCCTTGGAGGAAAAAAATGTCTAACATCCAAGCTCGCCCCAGACAGACGAAAACTCAATGGGGGGTGAACACAAACTTCAGAAGCGTACCAAAGTCAAGGTAGGACTGGGTCCACATAGGTTGCACCCAAGAACCCTGATGGAAGAGCACACCTGACCAGGACCCTTCCTTACAGACCTTCTCAGGGGGCTACGTGCATGTGCTGAAGGGTGTACTCTCTGAGGAGCTCCTGACTCGAAGCTTCCAGAAGATGGGCTATGTGCGCAGAGACAACCACCGCCTAATGGTCACCACCCCACCCCCCGCCTGCCAGCTGGTACAGGTGGCCCTAGGCTGCTTTGCTCTTCGATTGGAGTGTGAGATCCTAGGTGAGGTGCTGACTCAGCTGGGTACGAGCGTGCTACCAGCTGAGGAGCTGCTGAGAGCTCGACGGGCTAGTGGGGATGTACCCTCCTGTGTGGCCTGGCTGCAGCAGCGGCTGGCCCAAGATGAGGAGCCACCACCCCTCCCCCCTCGGGGCACACCAGCTGCATATGGGGCCCCAGTGGACCTGTATCAGGACCTGCAGGAAGATGAGAGCTCTGAGGCCAGTCTGTACGGTGAACCCTCCCCAGGGCTGGACTCACCCGTTGAACTGGCTTACAGGCCACCCCTCTGGGAGCAGAGTGCTAAACTATGGGGTTCTGGAGGCCAGCCCTGGGAAGCCCCAGCTGATGACATGCATCGGGCCAGTAGCCCACCCTATGGGGCTCTGGAAGAGGAGCTGGAGCCAGAACCCTCTGCTTTCTCCTTCCTCTCTCTGCGCCGTGAGCTGAGTCGGTCAGGAGACTTAGCTCCCCCTGAATCCCCTTCAAGCCCTGGGCAAGCCAGCCCCCGACACCGGCAGGCAGAAGGAGCAGCACCCTCATCCTATGGGCCTGCTGTTGAGCCTCTGAGCTACCAGGCACACAGCTGTTTGAGCCCTGGCAACCTACCCACCCTCTGTTGTGACACTTGCCGCCAGCTACACGCTACCCACTGCACTGCCCTATCTGCCTGCCGTCCAACTCATTCATTGCGCATACTTCTTGGTGACAACCAGAGACGCCTGTGGCTGCAACGAGCACAGGTGGATACCCTGCTCTATGACAGTCCTGGGGCCCATCCCTAGGCTCAGATGGACCCCAAGAGTTTGGGGGACAGTTTTCACGGTGCTTTTGGAAAAGGGCCTAGGCCACTGGCTGCCCTGGCCCTCTTTTTCCCCAGGGGGTGTCCAGGACCTGCAGTTGAAAGAGGGTAGAGCCTTCATGGAATGCTCTTGCGTGGTGTTGTACCAGGCCTCCTCACTGACATGCCGGTCTCAGCCCTGGTACAGCAGGCCGAGCTCAATCAACAAGATCCTTCCCTCACGTCCCTATCCTTATGCCCAGATGTTCTGGGTAGAGAAGTTCAGGTCACCTGTGTTACAGTACCCAAACTCACTTTAAGAAAGACCCTACCCTATCAACTGCCTGAAGTTCCCTACCTGGGATCCCTGTAGTCTATGACTGAGGATATGTCCCTCTCTCCATATGCTGAGAAACCCTCACCCAGGAGCTTGCTCAAGAGCTTGCAGGTGACACAGATCCCCAAGTTAGATTTGGGATGTGGGAGGGTCTGAAAGAGCAGAGCTCCCTTAGCTGTGAGGACCCCGGTTCACCTCTGCTGTTAGTAAGGAGGCCTAGAACTGCAAAAAAAAGTGGGAGGCACACTCCACGGCAGTGGGAGGAGCTGTCACCCCCATCCGCAGGAACGGTTCTCAGCAATCAGCTGCCTACCAGCCAGAGGTGAGCATGTACAAGCCACTTCTTGGGCTACTGCCAAAAAGCAGCTCCTCCCACCCCCATGTAGCTCATTCTGGGCACACAGTCAGCCAGGAGGAAGTTATACCCTCATCTCCCATGGGGGTAGCCCAGGACCCCTCACTAGGGTCCCTAAACTACTAATCCTCAGGGTAGGGATAATGAAGGGCTGGGTTTTCATCAACCACTCGGAGGCCCAGGCAGAGAGATCACCACTCTACACCTCCTCCAGTGGCACCCCCTCAGCCAAGCCTGCTCCTACTCCTCACGCAGGCCCTCAGAGGACACTGTCCCTCTCAGCCAAGCCTCCTCCTATTCCTCATGCAGGCCCCTCAAAGGACGCTGTCCATGTTGCATGGATTGAAACCCCACAGTACATTAAAGGAATGCCAAACTGTCTACTGGAAAGGCTTTTTCTCTCCACCCTGGAAAGCAGTCCACCAAGTCTCTCCCTGGCCCCAGTGCCAGCCACAGCCACCAAGGGCTTTCATTCTGACAGTCTTAAAAGTACCTACCCCAACCAACCCTCCCCTCCTTCCCACCTGAAGCCCCATCGGCCCTGCCCAGGGTCACTAGAGCCCATCTGTCCTGGGCAGCTCCTAGTCGCCAATCAAGAACAGTTATGATCTGGGCCTGCTCACTCCCGCCTAGTGCCCAGCAGTTCCAACACATACTCACTGGGACCTTTAGGCCTCTCAGCACTCTAGCTCTGTCCCCCCAGAAGCGGGGCTTCACTGACAGACAAGATAGGCCACCAGATGGTGCTACAGCAGCCCAGTCTCTCCTGGGTATCCCACTCAGCAATATGCTGGTCCAGAATCCCCTCTGCATCTGGACACAAGAGGAAATATCAGGGAGTCAGCTGAAGAGGACGGCCAACAGGAGAAGCCAAAGGCCTGTTGGCCTGGAGGGGCCTTCCAGTCATTGGCTGATGGTCCATGATGATGTGGGGAGTTGGGCTGGACCCACTCTCAGGGCCGGCATCGTTTGCTCTGCCCCTCGGGGGCAGCCGGGGCAGCACGCTTATTGCGGTGGTGGGGGAAGGTAGGCATGAGCTCCGGTTCGCAGGCTGCAGGAGAAGGGCAGTTTCAGGGCTAGCCTGGAGAAGGGGCTCCTGGTGGGGCATGCTCCAGGCCTAGATAGGACTCCTCACTTAAGCTGGCCCTGACCCATCTGCTCCCTTCCTTCTCCCCTGTGGAGTCTACACAACACAAGTTGAGCCTGCCCGTATCTCCTCACCTGCACAAATCTGCCCTGGGAACCCACCCAATATGGACAAACAGGGCTTCTGTCAAGCCCCTAAGAGAACCTAAGGAGATCCAGAGAACTTACGTAGGGGCTTCTCCTTGAAGTAGGAACTCTCCAGACAGTCTCCTGCTGTAGCCCTGGAGAATGACAGTGACCTTTGGCCTTAGAGAGGCTACTTCACTCAAAACAAAGCCAAGCTCAACAGCCCAATTCAATTTCCAACAAATGGGGACTAGAGACCTAGAAACTGAGAGGCAGCTCAGAATGGCTCTGAGACCTAAGGTCACTCAAACTGGACGTCTAGCACCTACGGGTGTCTGTGTATGTCTGGGAAGTGGACATCTATGGAGTTGTGAGAAACCATCTTTAAAAGGTTTGTTGAATTGAGATGGCTCAGAGCTAGATTGCTTGCCTGTCGTGTGCAAGGAAGGCCTTAGCTTCCATTCCCAATACCACCGAGAAGTGAGTTAAGGATTTGGGTTTGAGGTGTTCTTCCATCTCTGCAGAAGCCAAGGCCCTATCTTCCTGAGGAGCAGGGCCCACGGAACTGCCTATAGACGAGGTCTGTACCTTTTCTTAGGGTCATACATGAAGAGGAAATTGAGCAGACGGAGTCCAGCCTCTGAGAGCCACGGGAACTTGTGCTTGAGGTTGTTGTAGGGCTGTTTCCTCAAGCTGTACTGGCCAGCCAGCGGCAGCCTGGAGAAACCCTGTAAGAGGCAGGGGCTGGAGCAACAGAGCCGCCAGGCACAGATGGGGACTGAGGGTTGTCTGTAACACCCACCGGCCAGATAGTCTCACTCGGTGTCCCCAAGAGCTGTACAATCAAGTCGATCTGGTGGATCTCGGAAGTGCCAGGGAGAAGGGGCTTATGGGCCAGCAGTTCTGCCAGGATGCAGCCAACAGCCCTGTAGAAGCAGCCGATCTCTGCTTAGCACCATATCAACATACCCATGAAGAAGTAGGCAAACGGCCCTAAGGCTCTCCCCCAGTCTGCAGTGCCTCCTGAGAACCTGAGGCCCAAGCCAGTGAGCACTCCAGCCATGTTCTCGTGCTCCCCTGGGTCGCCAAGGTCAGGTTCGCCACCATCGCACCAATCCTGTTCCCCCTGACCAGGGCTGACCTCCAGGGCCAGATGACTTGAGGCCCTAGGAGCAGAAACCACTCCTACCACATGTCAATGCTGGTCGTCTGGGTAGTAGTTCCAAGTAGCAGCTCTGGGGCTCGGTACCTGCAGACAAAGGCCCCATTTTACCTCTGGTCAGCTCTCTCCTTCCCACAGGGTCCCTTCTACCTAAGCCCGAGAGAGCCACCATGTCTATCTCATAAGAACCAATGGATCCAAGCACAGATATGCCATCATCAGCTTGCTTTCAGATGGTGGTCAAACACACAGCTGAGGCCATATAAGGATCCTGATGAGGATGTGAGGGGCATCAATGTCCTGCCTCATTCACAGAAGGCTGGGCAGTGGCGATGCACACCTTTAATCCCAGCACTCGGGAGGCAGAGGCAGGCGGATCTCTAGTTCAAGGCCAGCCTGGTCTACAGAGTGCGTTCAGAGCAGGCTAAACAGGGAAATTCTGTCCCCCCCCCCCCTTCCCCATCACAACCGCTGTGATGGCATTTCATCTGAATAAAGCAGAGTTCTTGAGGCCACTGAGCCTAGCTGTGTTCTGAGCAGTTGGCCTAGACCCGGGTGTCAGCAGTATGTGCATCCCAGTACAGCTTTTAGATTCTCGAGGCCCTTTTAAAGCATCTGCCTCAACATAAAAAAACACTGTGGAAGACACACAAATCCCTGTAGGTCACCATGACTCTAAGGAGGAACTCACCAGAGGGTAACAACCTTGGGAGTCATCGGCTTTACTGGAACACCATAGGCCCGAGCCAGGCCAAAATCGGCTGGGGGGTAGGGGGGGGAGGAGAAAAGATTATCACTCAGTGAGGGCAAACAAGCTGCTGTCTTTAAAGAGAACTGGACTAAAGTGGCCTGGGGCTAGGCAGACAGACAAGTCATCTCTGGTTTCCAGAGCTACACTGACATTCCCACCCCCAAAGGCATGCTCAAAGAAACCCACCTCTACATATGCAGGGCCAGCACCAGCACCCACCTGTCTTTACACAGCCCTTGTCAGTCATGAGCAAGTTGGACACTTTCAGGTCCCTGAGTTGTAAAGAAAGAAATGGTTTCCCGAGACAGTGAGTTCCCACAACCAGGCTGTCACCACAGCCGACACACTTTCCTGGCATTTAACTGGGGTTTTCTAAAATCAAGAGGGTGCACAGAGGCCATGTCTCCTTCACCTATGTCTTGTTACAGCAGCCCCAGCACGAAGATCAAACAAGTAAACAAGTGGGCTCCACGTCTCACAAGCATCTCTAGAGACAGCAGCTCCTGGCCTAAGACTCTGGGTGGGTGCTCTCTACTGAAGGCTCCTGACTGCTGTCTTCCCGCCCACCCACCTTCACTTTCCCAGAGAACGGAGGGCTGATTAGACTTTGTTTGATCCAAGAGCCTTGCCTGGGAGCGGTCAGAGGCTTCTACTGGACGTTTCTCCTCTCTTGAATATATTCGGAATGAGGCACTGTGGAACACCACGGCTGTTCCCGGCCCACTCCCTTCCACTCCTCAGACAATCCCAACACACCGTCCACCTGGTTTCCCCTGCCCACCTGTGGATGATGAAGTTCCTGTGCAGATACTGAAGGCCACGAAGCACCTGTAGCATGATGCACTTAACCTATGAGGAGGTCCAGAGGCACAGGTTGGAGAGCTTTGACACACTGCCTGGAGGCCCCCAGCAGCCTCCAAGAGTGTGGCTGCTGCCTGCACAACTAAGACAGTACTGCAGCAGACTTACTGTATACATATGAACACGTATGTGGTGCACAGTGTATGTGTGGGCATGCGTGCATTAGTCTAAAGATAAAGAGGTTGACATCAAGTGTCTTCATCAACTGCTGTGTCATCTATGGCAGTAGCATCTTTCCTTTGAATCCAGGGCTGACCAAATTTAGCTGCTCTATCTAGCCAGCTGGCCTAGAATGGATCCTGGGATTACAGACAGACTGATATACCCTCCTGCCATTTCTATGGGTGCTAGGATCCCAACTCCGGCCCCACACTTGCAAGCACACATGCACTTTACCCTCTGAGCCATTCCTCCAGTCCCCCTTTCCTTTCCAGTGGCCTGTGCCACAGATGCTGTGCGAGAGGCACTGGGTAACTCATTTCCGGCTGTCACATTCACCACCGCTTTCCACCAACCAGGGAGCAGCCTGTGAGGCACCTCCCTCTCACACCTGGGCCTCCGAGAAGGGTGTTGGCATATTTTCCAATAGGCTGGCCAGATCTTGTTCACAGTAACCCATGACCAGGAAGATGCTAGACAGAAAAAAGAAAAACACGTGGCTTCTTCTATTTTCTCCCTAGTAAGTAAAGAGGTCTGTGCCTGCTGTAGGAGGGTTGCCCTGGAGACCGACCCTTTGTGTGGGACAGACTCAGGGAACCACACACCTCTCCAGGTGGTTGCCCACAACCACCTCCTTCAGCTCCACAATGTTTGGATGGCGCAGACGCAAGAGCAGTGTGATTTCACGCAGGCTGCTGATGGGAATGCCTGTAACCAAAGGTGCTCAGTGAACTCCACCCGGGACACCACACATCCTGTCCTCCCTTCGTCAGGGACAATTATGGTGACACCAACACTACTCTTGCTCTTGCATTCATCACAGACGTAAGGCGAGAGGGCGGGGCTACTGGTGGATGTGGAGGATGACAGCGACCTCCCTAGAGGACGGGGGCAAAAGGGTTTGAAGAGACTGTACAATGTTACAGCTGGCCAAGGTGAGGAAGGGCTGGAAGGGCTCCCGGAGCTCACGGTGCAGCTGCAGTGACAGGCCGGGCCAGGTCCTCAACTACAATGCACACACCCTGCGCAGTGCTCAGTCCTGGGAAACCTCAGGTGACCTGTGCTTGCACTCTCCTCCCCGCTTTGATGCCCTAGGCAGGCAGGGTGGTCCTGCATCTTGTTCCCAGCTCACCATCTTTCTCTTTGTCCATCCGTACCTTCTTCAGGGCAACAATTTCATCTGTCTGGGTATCCCGGGCCCGATCTGAAACAGGAGCACATCCACAGTGGAGTCTACCTCAGGTTGTCCAGCCCCATCTTGCCACATGGGAGCCTCTCTTATGAGTTTGCTGAAATTCTTTCCTCTCTGACAACCTCATGTCCAGCAACACTCGGACCTTCCTCCACTCCCACGATGTGAGCTTGGGAATTCTCATTTGAGCTGGGTTGGGACTTTCCAGTTTTGCTCTTGAGCAGAAACCTGGCCATCAGCAATTCATGTGGAGAGGAGCGCTCCCATGCAGCCTACTGCTCTGAGTTCACTTGTGCAATATCCCAGTACCAAGGGAGGTAAGACTGATTTTATATGAAAATGGCTTACAAAGCATTCGGTTGGCTTGTGCAACTCCCAAATACTTGGCAAAAGCCTCACAGCTATGGAGCTACAAGGAGCTTTTGGAAGTAGTACAGTTTACTGGTCAGTTATCTCCATCCCTCAGCTACACATTTGGATTGCTGACATCAGCAACCCTATGCTTATGTTTAGGTACCACACCAGGGATTAAAGTTTGGTTAAGAGTACAGGGTATGAGCCTTCCAGTCCCCACAGAGCTTTGTCTTGACCACTCACTCACACACAATGCCATAGGTGCCCTCGCCAATTCGGTTCAGCTTCTCAAACTCCTTGACGCTTCGGCATCTTCCCAGCTGAAAGAGAGAGGCAGCCAGTGTGGGGGTCTGGAAGCTAACAGCACAAGTGACAAGTCTCACCCTTACTGGCACTGAGAAACGTGCCTGCATCTTGCTTACCAAGCAGAAAAGCAACCACATATTTGGGATTTTCTGATGAGCAAAGGAGACGGATACCACTGGAATCACTTTGAAATACTGAAGCGTACTGAAGATGGCCAAAGTATTCCCTCCAACCCAGTGTAGTAACAAATGGCCACAAGCCGTGGACACAAACACCTCTGTGCAGGAGAACCCAACACGGAGTAATAACTTCTCATGAGTGAGGAAACCTATCCAGAGGTAATCGTTTGTGAGATGTGGGAGGGCTTCCAGGCAGAGGGTAGCTTGTGTCCTTTTGTAGGCTGGAATGAGGATGAGGGTCAGGTGACCAACGAAACAGACGTTAGCCCAAACAGCTGCCTCTAGAATTTTAGGGGTCAGAGAAATAGCTTGCCTGAGCCATAGTACTCTGGGGTCTTATTGGGGAGTCCGTAACCCAATCCGTCTTCACAGTGTGGTGCCTCTCTAGGTGGATTAACTAAGCATTTCTGCGATACAGAAGAACCTCAGCAAGGTTAGGGTTCTATTTCCCCAGACCCCTGCTGGAGTCCCTTCTCTTATCTGCCCTGCCCCGGGTTTTGTTACTCTCTGATACCTGATGGCCCCCATGAGCCACTCTTAGCTCCCTCCCTCCCTCCCTCTCTTCGTAGGCTCCCTGGTCACTCTGCAATTCCCTTCACCATGATTTTGTGCTGCCACCTGAGTTTGGCATACCTTGTCAGATATGCCCAAACTCTGGCAACACTTCCTGGTCCGAAGCCAATGTAGGCACTTCTACAAATTTCTTACAGAATATACTCCTTTTTCTCCAAAATCTCCACTATTTTGCTTATTTTTGAGTCCAGGTCTCACTCTGTAGCCCAGGCTCCCCTCCAACTTGGAGTGATCGTCCTGCCTCAACCACCTGACTGGGATTACAAGTGTGGACCACCGCGCAGGACTCTGAAATTTTGTGATTTAAGGGACCAACCGCTACACACGTGCATTTTCTTCCCCTTTAAGAACGGATTTCCCTACCTCCGCTTCCAGCACAGTGCTCTGAGGCAACTTGTTAAGTGCGCCTTGTGCATGTGCTCTGAGGCTCTTAGTTAATGTGCCTTGGCCTCGCAAAGCATACACAAGAAGTTAAAACATACGTGGGCTGCTGCAAAAACCTCTTCCCACCAACCATCTACTGGAGCAGAAATCGGCGCCCCTAAGGTTCACCTTCCGCATCACACGAAAGGGACAAGAACATGGGTAACGCAAGGTGAGACCCCCGGCCGCAGGTGCCACCGGGAACCTCCCACTCTTCTCACCCGAGGTCGCACTCCCTCGGTCCCACCCCGCCCCCAGCCTCTGGGCTGCGGATTTCTGCACACGCCGCGGCAAAGTGGGACTGACGTTCCCCGGACGCCGGAACCTCAAAGTTTAAAGCGACACGGAGAGCCCCAGAGCGCTTCAGTCTGGCCCTGCCACACAGCGCCGCACGAGTGGCACCCCGTCGCACCCTGTGTTCTGGAGGCACGGTGAAGAAACCTTCCTTACGGATACACTTCAGTCGGATCTGATCCGACTCCACATCCACCTCCGCCATGCCCAAGCCGGTGCCGCCCCGCCGCCCTCTTCCAACGCGCAGGCGGAACGCCCCTCGGCGCAGGCGCATAACGTACTTCCGGCTTGTTCTGGACTGGGCGCACATCTAAGCCTCTTCTGGAGGATAGGATCTGCTCAGGGCACAGTGGTTCCGGCCTCTTTTCAGCGTTGGATGCAGACACAATTCCACAAAGTTGCTCAAAGTACCATCCGTAGGCCAACCTGCGGAAGACTCAGATTGGTTTTGATCAGCTAGAAGAAAATGCTGCTCTTCCGTTTCCCATTTAAGTGAGACCAATTCCAGCGACCAGCAGTGTTTTCTGCTCTTCCAGGAGACTACCACAAATGAGAGCTATGCTTTCTGACAGTGGTTGGGTACATTCCCTGAAAGCTGGATCTGTGGGGACCCAGTCCTTCCTGAGGCCAACCTCGTCCCCATCACTAGCCAAGGACCAGACAGGAGGAAGCCTTGTATAGCCAGGGCATCGTACATGAGAAAATAAAGGGCTGCGTTTCTTGCTTTTCTTTTCCACTCCACGTTTGTCTTCCTGAGTTGGGGCGAGTTGCTTGGTTCTGAACACAGCTGGGAATTAATTAATGTACTGAGCACTGGAGAGCAACTCTAGCCCACGTGGTTCTGCGAGGCTGCACTCAGCTCTTGCACAGTGTAACGGACCTCGGAACACCGATTGGCTCTGATCCTTCATAGAGTTTTTATATAGATTAGGACGATGAATGGTCCTGCCTCTAAATGGCCAGAGTGCAGGCCCATGTGGGCACTGTACTTAGGTTAATGCTAAGCAGATTAGTTGGTGTTTGGACGTGGTAGCATATGCCTGTAACCATAGCACTCTGGAGACTGAGGCCAGAAGGTTCTGAGTTCAAAGCTAGAATGAGGTGTATAGCCTATTTCAAAACAAAAGAAGGCTTTCAGTAGTGTCTCAATAATAACTCATAAATCATCATTATAATAATGTAAGATTTCTTACAGATTGTTTGCCATTTTACTTTTTTTTTTTTTTTTTTAACTTTGAAATTCAGTTTTCCTCCGGGCACAGTGTCACACACCTGTAATTGCAGCAGTCAGGAGGCTGAGGCTGCATGTTCAAGGCTGGCCTGGGCTATATAGTGAGTTCCAATCCAGACTGGATTGGATATGAGACCCTATCCCTGTCTCAAAAACAATCAAGCTGGGATTGCAGCTCAGTGGCAGAGCACCTGCCTAGCATTGTGTGAAGTCCTGGGCTCTCTGCTTAGCACCACACACACAAGTCACTTTTTTTTTTTTTTTTTTTTTTGGTTTTTCGAGACAGGGTTTCTCTGTGTAGCCCTGGCTGTCCTGGAACTCACTCTGTAGACCAGGCTGGCCTCAAACTCAGAAATCCGCCTGCCTCTGCCTCCCGAGTGCTGGGATTAAAGGCGTGCACCACCACTGCCCGGCACAGGTCACTTTTTATAGTTAGTGCTTACAGACAGTTCCAGTAGGCTCCTCCCAGGAACCCGGCCATAGCAACCTAGCAATAACTCACATCATCATCTGCCATCATGTGTGAGCAAGGCCTATACGAGGATTGCTCACACCCCAGCTTTCTCTCCCCATCTCCTCTTCTCTCTCTCCCCTTCTTCTTCTCCTTCTCCTCCCCCTCCTCCTCT
>JADRCH010007346.1:243308-271176 GCA_019843965.1 Rhynchomys soricoides
AGAGAGAGAGAGAGAGAGAGAGAGAGAGAGAGAGAGAGAGAGAGAGACTTCTACACTGTCTCAGAATACCTGATCATACCTGAGTTGATATTATTTGAGAGGTTTCTCCGGCCTCTCAGATATGTTGCTTTTACCTTTTTTTTTTTTGAGACAGTCTCTCATTACGTGGCCTGGGCTGGTGTGATGCTTGGGATCTGTCTGTATCAGCTTCAAGAATGTTGGGATTACAGGCATTTGAGCCACTGAACTGTAAATGATTTTTCACTGTTTTGAGTGTTGTGAGGTTTTTTTTAGTTTTATCATGTTTATAGTTCTTGGAGAGATTTTTTTTTTTTTGTAGTGTGTGTGCATTTTGTTTTATTTGAGATGGGGTCTCTATAGTCATAGCTGGCCTAGAACTCAGGAGATGTCTCCTGCCTCTGCCCATTACTGCAGAGACTGTAGGTGCTACATCTCCATAAAGTGTGGTCATAGCCTTCAATATCTCTTAGCGATGCCTTTCTTTCATTCAAGACTTGGAAAGCGGGCTGGAGAGACGGCTCAGCGGTTAAGAGCACCGACTGCTCTTCCTAGAGGTCCTGGGTTCAATTCCCAGCACCCACCTGGTGGCTCACAACCATCTGTGATGGGATCCGATGCCCCCTTCTATAATGCAGGTGTTCATGCAATAGAGCACTCATGTAATAAATAAATAATAAATATTCTTTAAAAACTTGGAAAAATGCTCCTCACCAAGAAATAAAATTCAATTAGCTGAACTGAGGATTCTCCTTCCTCTACCTCTCAAGTGCTGGGATTACAAGCATCCAGCACCAGGAATGGTTCGGACAGAGCTGGCAATGGAACCAAGGCTCTGGGCTACATACTCAGCCTCCACTGTTTTGTTTTCTGACACAAGTTCTCACAATATAGCTCTGGCTGGCCTGGAATTCCCCATTTACAATGGGCTAGCCTCAAGCTCACCAATGATCCACCTGCCTCTTGCCTCCTGAGTGCTGGGATTAAAGGTGCTCTGGTAAGCCACACCCAACCCCCACTTACATTTACTGATAAATGCTATATGTAGTTATTTTGGCCGGGTGCATGTCTGCAGAAGCCAGAAAGGGTATGGGATCCCCTGGAACTGGAATTACAGACAGTTACAAGAGGCCATGTGGTTGCTGGGTATTTAACTCAGAACCTCTGGAAGAGCAGCCTGTGCTCTTGTTGTTTTTGTTTCTTTTTCAAGACAGGGTTTCTCTGTGTAGCCCTGGCTGTCCTGTAACTCACTCTGTAGACCAGGCTGGCCTCAAACTCAGAAATCTGCCTGCCTCTGTTTCCCAAGTGCTGGGATTAAAGGCGTGCGCCACCACTGCCCGGTTCAGCCTGTGCTCTTGACCACTGAGCCATCTTCCCGCTTCCCCCAAGCACGTTTTATATTCATTCTCACTCTTGTGGAAAGTCTCAGGCAGCCCTTGCCCTTCTGCTGGTGTCTGTGCCGGCACTTACCACATGCGCTCGCACATGCGCTCCACTTACCCTCCCTGTCTTCTAGGATTGGTCTGTTTTTCTTATATGGACTCAATTATTAAGCCTATAACCTTTTATATCTTTAAACTTTATTTTTTAAAATACTCACAAATTCAGACAGTTGCAAAGCAGCAAGAAGTGGCCCCTGCTCCCTTTACAGTTTCCCCAGTAGGAGCATCTTACATCAGTACAGTGTCAGTTCAGGGAACTGACATTGGTCTAGTGAGAGCACAGGCATGTGCCCATCTTTGTCCAGGGAGCAGCCCCATCTGCATAGCACACAGGCCTCGTCCACCGGAGACCCCTTCCTGATGCGCGTTTTGGTCACACCTGTTCTCCCTGTTCCTTCAACCCTAACACCTGGCAACCAAGTCTGCTCTCCACCTAATTTTGTCATTTGGAGAACTTTCCTAAGAGAGTCACACAGAATCTGAGGCTTTGGAGGTTGCTGCTTTTTGCTCAGAGTACTTAGCTTTTGTTTTTTATTGTGCTGGAGATAGAACCCAGGGCCTTCAGCACGCTAGGCTACTGCTCTGCCACTGAGCTACACCACAGTCTACACTGCAGCTCGTAATCAATTCTTCATTACCATCATCTAATATCTAAACTGAGTGTGAAGATGGCCCAGCTCAGGTCTACACTGGTTCATTTGTAAAAATTCCCTCCTTTTCTTATTTTAAAGCATATGTGTGTATTGGATTATGAATTTGTGCATGAATGCAGTGCCCACAGAAGCCACACATAAGATGGTGTCTGATTTCTTGGAACCGAAATTGAAGGTGGCTGTGAGCCACCCAATATGGGTGCTCAGGACTGAATGCAGCTCTTCTGGAAGAGTAATGTAAGCTCCTAACCACTGAGCCATTTCTCCGACTCCTTCAATATCTATGTGCTGAAGGAATTGGGTCATGTGGGGGCATAGAACTTTCAACACTGTAGACTAGGCTGTCTGTAAATCTGCAGTGTCCTAATCTCTTTGTACATCTTTGTGGAATTCTCAATGTAAAAATACCTAAGTATGTAGCTACAGGATGTATAGAATACATACCCCGTCCACAAGCTGTCATGATACACTCTTTAAAAAACAAAACAGGGCTTTAGCATGTAGCTCAAGCAGCTTGAAATGCATGCCCCATCTGGCCCTGGCCTTCTGAGTCCAGGGATTACAGGAGTGCTCTGGAAACCATAGGCAAATTTCCTCTCTACGCCACCATTTACCCCTTGATCTGAATATTACTGCTGTGAAACAACTAACTCCAAACCCTTGCAGCTTAAAATAACTCGTTTTTCATTGTTAGGGGTCAGGAGCTCAGGACAGGCTTGCCTGCAGTTTTTCCTTGAGGTCCCATGGCTGGTGCAGTTGGATTATTTCTGTGTGTATCTGAGCTGCAAGTGCTGTTGATAGCAACAGGCTGTGAAGCCTCAAAGGCCAGAGCCTACATAGGTGGGGCCATTTGTGTTTTGCTTGTTTGTGTGTGTGTGTGTGTGTGTGTGTGTGTGCGCGCCATGTGCATTTCTGGTTCCCCTGGAACTGGAGTTACAAATGGCTGTGAACCACCAAATGGATTCTGGAAACTGAACCCAGGCCCTCTGTAAGAGTAGCAATTCTTAACTGCTGAGTCAGCTCTCCAGGGTATCATGTAGCCCGGGCTGGATTTGAACAGCTTCCCATGAGCTCATGCTCCTCCTGCCTCAAGTGTTAAGATTCCAGGCATGTGTTACTACGCTGCTTTACGGGGTGCTGGTGAAGGAACCCACACCTTTGTGCTTCTGGTATGGTACACACTCTCTCCAGGGTTTGAAAACACAGCATCTCACAATACTACCCAAGCTGGGCTCATGTGATCCTCCTGCCTCAGTCTCTGAGTAGCTGGCACTATAACTCCATGCCCAACCTCTTCGGTTTTAGAATCATTTCCAAATGGACAGGACATGTGCTGTAACCCCAGTACCTGGGGAGCTGCAGTAAAAGGCCTGTGAGTTCAAGGCTCTCCTAGAAAGGAAGCCATAACGTATACGGACATTTGCACCTGACTTGTCCGACATCATACTCTTGAGGCCCCCTGCAGGGTTGCATGTGTCCGTGGCTTTGTTCCTGTCATCTTTTCTTGACAAAGTCTCAGTTGGTTTTCTCTTCATGTCCCCCTGCTTTTCCTCCAGGCGTGACGTTGTGACAGGTGTCACAGGTGGCCTTCAAATGGGTAGTTCCTTGCTGGCAAAGGCCTTGTCTACTGTGATACCTTAAGGCTTCTCCAGCACTTCACAAACTTGTAGAGCTCAGCTCATCTCAGAGAGGCTGGGCAGATGAAGTCTACCTCAGAAAGACTTCCTTGCCAATAGCAGCAAGGCCCCAAATCTCTTAAGAGTCAGCATGGTCTTGTGTGCCTGTGATGCCGCAGCCTTCCAGATCCCTTGGCTCTGAGAAGAAGACATTCATCTTGTTGAAGGTGGCACAGTGGAGCACAAGAGTCCTTGATGCCGATGCCATGCTGTGCAGTAAACATGGTGGTCGCCATCTCTGGCACTTCTTTGGTGAGAAATCAAACCACAAGGTGACAAAATCTGTTTAGTTGGCTTTTCTGTAATCAGCTAAAAGCACCCTGAGTGACAAGTACCACATCACAAACCTCCCTAGGTCTGCAGCCTCTGCATAGCTTTCTAGCCTCAAATGAGGGGCCCCTAAGCTTCAAGGTCAGACCTCTTTCCCAACCCCAGCACCTGGAGTCCCACAGGAGCCACAACCTCTACTCTGAGAGGAGGGTCTATACTTTCTACCTCCAATCCTTCTCAACTGTCTTCTGCTACGGTGTCTCTGGATTCCCCAGATTACAGCAGTACACTGGGGGGAGGCCCTCCTAGGGCTCTGCTTTCATACAGGTCTCTATTCTGGAAGCAAAAAAGGCAAAGCATACAGTTCCTAATGCCTTCCTGGTTTTAAACCCGGGACAGTTCTATTTCCAACAATGAGGTGACGCAGTGTTGGAAGGCTCTGTATGTAGGTTTCCTTCTGCTTTTGTGGTCTGGTCTCCACCAATTCCACACCAAAGGCATGGCTATACTAAAAATACTATACTATAAAATGAAGAAATATACCAAATGTCTGCCACAAGGAAAAGTGGAATCGGCAGCAATTTCTGGTGCTAGGTGTGAAAAGAAACACTTCTGTTCTATTCATAATCCCTTCCTACCTGAGAAGCCCTCCCATCTTTGTGGCCAGGCTGAGGGAGATCAAGCCCTTGGCTCAGGAGTCACACTGCAGCCTGGGTTCTGCTCTGAGCTGTAACATGTTGAAGGGATCACTGTGGGACCAGAGAGCACCCTACTTGGGAGGGACACTGTATGGATCACTCAAGTTTCTTCTTAATTTTCTTTTTCCCTTCTGAAACTGGGTCTTCATACACACAAGATGCCCTTGAAATCCCTGTTATCGCCTAGACTGGAGTCAAGGACAGTAAGCTTGCCTGTGCTCTTGCTCACCGTTCCTGCACCAAGCATCCTGCATAGTTACCTCCTGTATCGTGACTATTCTCAGAAATGACCCATCCCTGATGCCTTGACGTGGCTGGTCTCCTCGGGTCTCCTACCTTCAGAAGAAGATGAAGGCCTTGAGTGCTTGGATGTCCCTGTCCCGAACAGCAGGCTTTCGGCAGGCTGAGACTCCTTGTCGGGCTGCTTGGTCTCCTTCTCCATTACTTTATCCTTAGACTTTGTAACTAAAGAAGTGGCGTTCTTCTTTTCCTCCTCAACTGAAACACACGGATAATCCGTTAGACCTACAGCCCAAGGACGCCTGCACGGAGGGCGAGCCTCGCCGCCAGGCGGCGCCCTTTACCTTTCTTCTCTCTGGGTTTGCTTCTCGACTGGCCCATAGGTGACCCCGCCGTCCCAGCCGGGCGGCCTCGGGGCCCAGTAACCCGACCGACTCACAAAACCCACACTCCAGGCTGAGCGCGCATTACCATGGCAACCGCGTGCCGCGCGGGACTTGCCTGAGTCCCACCCAAGGCCCCGGGCCATGTTCTCGCGAGAGCAGACCGCGCGACCGGAAGCAGTAGCGACCCCGGAAGTCCTCCCGAGTACAGCTGGTCCGTAAGATCTCGTCCCCTGCGCCGCCCCGAGGGGTGTGCTGTTGGACTGGCCATGGACGGTAAGGGACTGTCATCCACTTCGGGTTCGGAGCGGGATTCTGCGCACTTCTCGCCTCAGCCCCTTTACCCAACCGGACCCAGCCCGGGCTTCAGCCCCAGACTCTATCCCCGGGCCTGGAACCCACTTGTCTCGACCCAATATTCGGACCGGGACCCGCCCCTTGCCTCTGCTCCAGACCCCGACCAAGACCTGCCCTCGGGCTTGCAGCCCACATACCGACCAGGACCGGACCGGGTGCCTGAACCTTTACATCCTAGCTGAAACCCTCTCCTGGGCCTCGACCCCACGACCCAGCAGGAACTGGCTCCTGATTCTTGACTTCAGACCGCAGCCGGCTCTTAATCCCTGGGTCATGTTCCTTACCCAGATCTCCCCAGGCCTGCACCCCACACCCGGGACCCAAACCCTCAATCTTGTCCAAATGACACCCCACCCCCCACCCCGATCCAGGCCCTTCTAGCCACCCTCTCTGTTTGGTTTCTGCTTTGGGGACCGTGGACCGTGGTCAGAAGGCACCAGGAAAGTACCCAGAGAAATAGTAATTTCAGATACAAAGGACTTCAAGTACCGAGCGGTAGGATATGGGTTCCCTCCTGGTAGCTCCTTGAGATAGGTGTTACATGTTTACCTTAGGTTAACAGGTTAGGAGGGAACCACCCGTAGAAATATGAGTCACTTCTTCCTGCCTTCACTCCCTGCTCTGGACTCCCTAAAAACTCACAATAGGTTTTATGGGCTACTGTGATAAGAGTTTTTGTTTGTATGGGACAGTCTCTGTATAGCCTTAGTTGGCCTGGAACTTACTGTGATAGAGTTTTTGTTTGTATGAGACAGTCTCGGTATAGCCTTAGTTGGCCTGGAACTTACTATATACACCAAGCTGCCTTTGAACTCAGAGATCTGCCTGCCCACTGCTGGGGTTAAAGGTCTGTGCCACCGTCTAGGGCTGTAATGGAGGTTTGGTTTTGCTTTGAAGTGTTTTATGAAATGTAGAAAGCTACAGTACTATGTCATTGTAGTGAAAGAAATTCATAAGAATTCTATACTATGTCCCTTGAGGAGATGGAGCACCCCGGCTTCTCAGCAATAAAGGACTTTGTCTAGCATCAGGGTTCCCTCTGTTCTTGTGACAGAACTTTTCTTAAGCTCACATCAGGGTTCTCCCGATTTTCAGAGTCCAGTCCCCCTAGAGTCTAGCTGAAAGTGCAGGCTAAAGTGGGGGAGATGTGAGATGGCTGGACCACAGCTGGGTGACACTGTCCCTCCAGTCACTGTCGGTCAGCCTGCACCGAGTGGCAGGAGATGCATGCAGGTGATTGCAGCCTAGCAGGTCTCTGCCAGGCCTCGTCTGCATCTGCGGACCCTCAATGCCCCCAGTCTGGACTGGTAGGGTAAGGCTTTTCAGGAATCAACAGTGACAGCATTCTGCAGGTGTAGAACCGGAGCCAGTTACCTGGCGTGGCTCCAACTGCAATGCCAGCCCTCAGGAGGTAGAGACAGAAGGGTCAAGAGGTCAAAGTGTCCCCAGCCTTGGCTACTTAGTGAGTCTAAGTGGAAATCCTGTCTCACAACAAAAATAAATAAGGAATTGAATTTGCCTGTCCCAAGTTTGCGAATGAACAGCTGGTTTGGTTAGTTCCTTCCGTGGCTTAGTACAGTGGGGACAGTGTGCTGGAGCCTGGTGCTGTGGCTTAGAAACGCCATCTGGCATAGAGTAGCCTCTTTGGTGACCTCAGGTTTACCACCATACCAGTCACTTGCCTTTGGGAAGATAAAGGAAAGTGTGCAAAGCCAGCCATTATGTACTAAAGATTAAGTCTGGTATTAAAGGCAAAGAACGCCGTGTGTCTTGTAAAGTTGACTAAATTGTAAGCCACTGTCTCCACTCTGACCATGGCCAAGAGCTGCATACATCACCCTGTCTGTCCCTAAAAGTAGCCCTTTGAGGTTAGCTGCTGCCATCCTGTGTTCCTGACAAACAGTGAGGGTCCCTGTTGGTCTGGAGCCCTGTGTCTAACATGGCTCTGTCTTCTGACTGCACTGTTGGCCTGTCTGTCTGGTGTGAGCCAGCCTCTAGCATCTGCAAGGATCCCACTGAGTCCACTGGCTTGTTAGATGTGCTGCCTGTTACATTTCTTCAAGTTCTTTAAGCAGTGTCCTCTGTCTTTGCAGATACCCTGTTCCAGTTGAAGGTTTGTACCAAATCACCCTTCCCCAGTCCTGTCCTGGGAACCAGCAAATAATGACAAGAGGCAGCAGCAGCGGTGCTTGGAACCCAGACCTCAAAGTCACGGGGAGGTTGCTGTAATTGAATGGCAGCCACACAGCTCAAACGGCTGACCAGACACAGGATCATTCCTTGCTTTTGGCTGAGTAGAAGCAGATCACAAGCAGACTTGTCCATGAGGGCTGAGTGTATTATCGTGAAGAAACACAACTGAGTGATCCCACATGCTTGGATGTTTTACTCAGTATTTAAAACCACACACTGAGCCGTAAGGACTTGAAAGAGTTTATGGGGAACTGGAAGTACTTCCTCCTGGAAGTGTCTGTGCCGCCGCTAACCATGGCGCGGTGCTGCCCCTTTGCTCCTGCCGCTAACCATGGCGCGGTGCTGCCCCTTTGCTCCTGCCGCTAACCATGGCGCGGTGCTGCCCCTTTGCTCCCGCCGCTAACCATGGCGTGGTGCTGCCCCTTTGCTCCAGTGCCTCACATGTGACAGAGTTAACTTCCTCTGGCTTCTTCCTCCCTGGTTCTAAGGGTCTGGGTAGGAGTGAGGTAGCAAGCAGCTGAACGTGGCTCTGGTGTCACACTGAGCCTATCAGGTGGTGGCATGTGGGCAATTTGTGAGCCTTGCTTGTTGGTGGCCAGGGCCTGGTCTCCAGCCTTGAGTCCCATTGCTAGAGGGCTCCTGGGTATGTTGGCATGTCCTCTTGTGGCAAAGCAAGGAATGTAAAGGGTTCTCCACAGAGAGTTACAGGAGTTTATGTCACTGCCTGAGTAGCCAGAGAGAGGTTCTGTGTGCTTTCTGTGAGATGAAAGTCCCTCATAAGCAGGAGCACGGTCGGTCTTGTCAGCCTTCCACTCTGGGGGAGGATTTGGGTTAGGGTGTTACTAGAGATGGTGGACATTTTAGGAAACCTATTGCAGTCTCCCCTTGCACACAGGGCCTCAGAACGGGTGGGGCTTTAGGGGGATTCATCCCTGGGGCTGTGGCAGTTGCTAACCGCCCATAGTGCCTGTCTGGACTTACACCTTGAGGCTTTGTGCCTTAGCACAGAGTTGGGCCAAGGACAGGCAGAGACGGGAGGTACAGGGCTAAAGGGTGGGCTCTCCCTGTGCATCTCAGGATATTCTGGGTTCTATTTAGTTCACAGCGAAGCAGCTGGAGAAACTGGCCAAGAAGGCAGAGAAGGACTCCAAGGCTGAGCAGGCCAAAGTGAAGAAGGTGAGTAACTTCTCTGCTCTGGGTTCCCTTTTCCCCATCCCCTGTATTTTATTTCATTTCATCATTGACGTTGAGTACTGTAGTCGAGGTTGACCTAGAACTCACTGTGTAGCCCAGGCTAACCTCAAACTTGACATACCCTGCTTCAGCTTCAGCTTTGGTAAATTGTAGGTAGGAGCCGCCATACCCAGCTTTGTCTCCCTCTGTGTTGCTTTAATGTTCTTTTTGCACATGACTCTTCCAACACTGTGATTTAACCTCTCTGATTTCAGAGTGTTCATATGTTTGCTTTCGTACTTGAGAAGCAAACCTGAGGGATGAGTAACAGTCCCCCTCTGCCCTCCCTGCCCATGCCCACAGTGATGTCCAGAGCAGCACAGGTGCATGGCCTTCACACCTCCTTCTCCCTCCCTTCCAACATCCTGAATTGGCAAGGCATAGCCTCCTAGCTGTCTTTGCTCCAGTGCCATCAGCTGGCTTTCTTTCCTTCAGGGCTGCAGCCTAGGGTATCATGATTGGGCAGAGGGGTTGATACTGGCTCTGTAGAGTTGGGCAGAGGTGGGAACTAGCTGAGATTTTCACAGGAAGGCGTCCTAAAGATACACAGAGCAGAAGGCAAAGCCGGGTGACTGGCCGCAGAGCAGACCTTCAGCCAATGTTGTCCAGCTCTTTACTGTTGGTCAGGGCACAGCAGCTCCAAGGCTGTGGCCGTTGGTGATGACGCACTGCTCAGGCCTCAGGTGAAACTCTGTACCTTTCCCCACTGAGGTTCCTTTGGCCTTTGTCACCTTTCTGCTGTATAGCTGTGGCTCTGAAGGAACAGCAGACTGGACCCCATGGGCTGGTCTGTGGCACCCATTCCTCTCTCTAGATGCCCATGCACTTGTACAAAGCTCACCATTCCTGAGGGTTGTACCTAAGGAAAACTGAAAGCCTCCTGTTGTCCCCAGTGGTAAACCATACCCTGGAGAGGTGTGCAAGCTGCTCACAAGTGTTCCTCCATGAGTATTACCCTGTGAATCGTAGGCCCTTCAGCAGAAAAATGTGGAGTGTGCCCGTGTGTATGCTGAAAACGCCATCCGCAAGAAGAATGAAGGTGTAAACTGGCTCCGGATGGCATCCCGTGTGGATGCAGTAGCCTCCAAAGTGCAAACAGCTGTGACCATGAAGGGGGTGAGTGCTAGACCACAGGGCCGTGTGGCCAGCGTTTGTCGTAGGGTTTGATGGCAGGAACTGGTGTGTTTCTAGAGTAGAGGGAAGCTGGACCAGCAGAGAACCTGGGCAGTTGGACAGCCTGGATCTCATGGTATCCTTCCACAAGAGGCTGGGAGTTAGTTGAAGCTCTTGGTTCCCTAGCAGAGCTTCTCTTCCAAGTGGGGAGACCCGTAGAACTCCTGGGTCATCGGTTGTAAAGTAGCTGGGCTGAGGCCCTGGGTTCTCATCAGGCAGTCCTGATAGCCTGTCCCTGGTCTGCAGTCCCCCATGTCCTGTTACTCTGTCTTTTTTTCCCTAATCCTCTTCCAGGTGACCAAGAATATGGCACAGGTGACCAAAGCTCTGGACAAGGCTCTGAGTGCCATGGATCTTCAGAAGGTGTCTGCAGTGATGGACAGGTTTGAGCAGCAGGTGCAGAACCTGGATGTGCACACATCGGTAGGTGGCCATTGTGCTATGGCTGAACGGAGCTGGACACGGGACACCAGCTCTTTCTGGGGAGACCTACGTGGTAGGCAAGCACATAAGTTCAGTAAGCTCCATGAACTGGGTGGACTTGGAGGTGGGACTGGCAGATCTGGGTCAGGAAGGGCCAAGGGAGTCAGGAAAGGCTTCCTGGAGAACCCTGTGAGAAGAGAGAGAGTGCAGGGACCACAGTGGAGTTGGGGAGGTGGCTCAGCAGGTGAAGTACTTCCTGTCCAAGCCCGAGAGCACAAGAGTGAGCTCTTGGCACCCACATAAAAGCTGGGTATGTAGCAGCCTTAGTGCTGGGGGCCAAAGACAGAAGAGCCCCAGGGCTTTGCTGGCCAGCTTGACATTAGTGACAAGCTTGTAGATCACAGTATCCGGGGGACACTCAATCTTAGCCCTTGTCTTCAAATGAGCACATGTATGTACTGCACATGTCCACAACAGACACAAAACAATCACAGTGGGCTTCATGGTGCCATGGAGGGTTGGTTTCGTGGCCATACTGCCCAGAGTGAATGTCTCCTCAGGTAATGGAAGATTCTGTGAGCTCTGCCACTACACTGACCACACCTCAGGAGCAGGTCGACAGCCTCATTGTTCAGATTGCTGAGGAAAACGGCCTGGAGGTCCTAGACCAACTCAGCCAGCTTCCAGAGGGAGCCTCTGCTGTGGGCGAAAGCTCTGTGCGCAGCCAGGAGGACCAGCTGTCTCGGAGGTATGGTGCTGCCTGCTTGAGTGAGGGCCATAGTACCTGTTCTAGTGTCCTGTCCTGACCCTGAGGACTTGCTGGGCTAGAGAGCAACCTCACAAAGACCCCTCCCACTTGATGGACTGTTGGGAAGGGCAGAGAGAAACCCCTGTGTGGGGCTGCACAGTTCCCCATACATCAGACCGCTGCAGTTAACCCCTGTAGCCAGCAGCTCACCATAGAAGGAAGTTCTATGCTCTTCCTAAGAATGTCTCAGTACGTGGCTGTTTCTGGCATCTTTTCACCCATTATCCCAGGACAACTTTGAAAACCTGAGTCTTAGTGGGTCCTCACTTCTGGGTTCAGGTCTAGTGCTGCACACAATATGGCAAGTGCCCTCTGCTCGCTGCCTTTCTTACCAGAGTTTCTTTTGTTGGTTTCCAGGTTGGCTGCCCTGAGGAATTAGCACGCCCTTGGCAGGTGCTGCCTCCCTTGCTCTGTGATGTTCTGGAGGCTTCTGCCCGACTCTGCGCTCCACTTTCTCCAACCCTTCATAGCTGCCTTGGCTCTTTTCCAACCTGTCAGGCTGGCGCCTTAGAACTGAGCCTTAGGTTGGGCAGCGGGTCTCTGTCCTGGTATTGAATTTGCACACGTGTGTGGTGACTTATGTGAGTGTGGGCCACAGCTGGAAGATGGCGAGCTTTCTTTTGTCCTCTGCCTATGTGGAGTTGACAGGGTTTGGCCTGCGGATGTGTGTGGACTTCAGCCCAATGCTTTGGGACCTTCAGATTCCAGTGATTGCACACCTGCTATGTGCTGTGGCAGTGACTGCACACCTGCTATGTGCTGTGGTCATTCCTCCTTTGCCAGGCAACCCTTGGGAGCCTCTCCCCCTTCCTCTGCAGACAGGAAATCCCATTGTGTGACAGCCCTTAGTCGTTCCTGTGGACTTTGTGTACCAAGGTGTCCAGTGCCACCAATACTGACCTGGGGCTTTACAAATGGTTACTCTCCTCCATCTCCCTAGGGCTGCGGTCTTGGTGTCCACTGCCAGCTGACTGAGTCTGCGTGGGCTTTCCATCCCTCAGTCCCTTTCCCAGCCCGCAGGAACAGAACTACTACCCAGCTTCCAGTCTGGGTCCTTCCTAAGAGATTCTGACCCGTGCTCTGCAGCTGCCTCTGGAAGAACTCTGGGCCGCTGGGGCTGAGCTGTCTGCCTGAAACTGATGGGCCCCTAGTGTCAGCCTCCGAGGCCTTTTTAGAGCTGCTCATTCTTGAATGTCTGGTTCTCTTGTTCTTTTAGACAAAGGCTGCTGCTTTCTGCCTTCTTTAAGGGAGAGCCAGGGTGGTAACAAAGGGAGCGTGAGTCAGTCACTTTTGGCTGCTGACAGCAAGCTCTTACATCCTTCCGCAGTGAGGAAGCCAGCAGCAAGCAGGTAGTGCGGCTGACTGGACAGTGTGGAGACTGTGTACGGGCTGCTGTTTTTTTTTCTCTCTCCTGAGGTTTACTCATGTTCTTAAAACTCCTAGTGATTTTGTTCTTTTGCCAAAGTAGAAAGCACAGCGGATGGGGTGTGTTTGTCCCAGCCCTCTCTGTAGGCTGAGCAGTGCAGCGCTGCCCACAGGTTTACATACACAAGCTTGGAGACTGCCTGTGTTTGGTTTCTTGTGTTCTGTACTTTGGAGCCCCTGGGTATTCCACATTACAAGTTGATGTTCTAGGCGGGGGCTAGGATTGTCGGGTCCCCTCAAGGCTTCTTGAAGCCAACCTATGTGTTAGGTGTTGAGAGTAGCTGCAGTCTCAGGGAACAGCCTGTGAGTTCCCTGGGTCCTGGAGGGTGCAGGGTTTGTGGAACACAAGTAAGGATGGGGGAGCTGGGCTGGGTTCATCAAAATGGGCATATCTGCCTTGACAGTGTAAGTAAATAAAGGAATTGGTGGGGAATGTCTCAGACTTTGTTTTGATGTCCTGGGCAGAGTTCTGAACTGTGGGCTGGACCCCATGTGGATGGATGATCTAGTACCTCACCTCAGGATGAAGTCAGAAGTAGGCGGTTGTGTCCCTAGAGGCCTCGTATCTGGGGGAGAGGGGAGGCATGGGTGAAAGAGGATTCTCAGACTGCACATATGGTGGAATCAGAGTCAGGTTTATGATTTATTATAAACTATAAAGTATTGATGCAAAATTTCTTTCCAATTTAAGATGCTTCCTTTTGGCTTCTGGGCCCTTTAGCCTACTCTCTTTGGTTTCAGCACATCCTGCTTCCCAGCTTCCCTGCTTCCCTGCACTGCAGGGGACAGGGTTTCTCTTGGCTTCTCTGCCTTGGCACCTGGATATCTCTTGTTCATTTGAGAGGGAGCAGTGCTTAGACAATGGGCCTAGTAGGGGTGAGTCCTTTGGCAAAGTGTTGTACAAACATGAAGATGTTGGTTTGAGTCCTGAGAATCCATGTCAGGGAGCTTGGACCGGTGTAACCCTGGTATTGAGAGCCGGCGACAGGCAGATTCCTGGAGTTCACAAGCCAGAAGGCTACTGGTTAAAATCTGAATTGGAGAGCTCCAGGTTCAGTTGAGACCTTATCTCAAAAGGTGGAGGCGGCTCAGAGGTTCAGAGCACTGGCTGCTCTTGCAGAGGTCCTGAGTTCAATTCCTGCCACCACATGGTGGCTCACAACCATCTGTAACTGTAGTCCCATGGGATCTGATGCCCTCTTCTGGTGCACAGAAGACAGGATTCCCTCTGTGTAGCCCTGGCTATCCTGGAATTTACTCTGTAGATGAGGCTGGCCTCAAACTCAGAGATTCACCTGACTGCCTCCTGGGTGCTGGGATTAAAGGTGTGTGCCACCACTGCCCAGCTTAATTTTTGAAACAGGTTCTCAGTATGTAGCTCTGGCTGTCCTGGAACTTACTGTAGTCAATTGAACTTGAAATCAGAGTTCTGCCTGCTGGTATCACAGACCCAACTATTTGATTTTTTTTTTTTTTTTTTTTAAAAGAGATCTCAGGGTGGAGAGAGGTGGCTCAGTGGTTAAAAGCAGTAGCAGCTCCTCCAGAGGTCCTGGGTTCAATTCCCAGCGTCCATATAACCGTCTGTAACTCCAGTTCCAGGGGATCTGACACACTCTTCTGACCTGTGTGGGCACTAGGCACACACACGTGCACAGACATGTAAGGGCAAAATACCTATACACAAAACTTAGTCTACAAAGATATTAAGAATGAGGAGATGTCACTGGGTAGCCCAGGATGGCCTTGAGTTCAAGGTCCTCCCGATCTGCTCTCCAAGAGGTTCAGGTTATATGTGGGTGCCACACACATCTTGTTTATTTACTGTCTTCCAATGTGAAAACTGGCGTTCACATCTACCTCTCCTTTCTGTGTATTTGCTACACTGGAGATCGGACTCCTCTGATTTACTTTGTACCCAAAGTAGTTTCAGACTGACTTACTGGGGTTTGGGGTAGTTTAGCTCAGTGGTAGAGCACTTGGCCTATCAAGTTCAAGGCCCTGAGTTTGATCCTCAGCTCCAGAGGAGTGGTCAGAGACAAACTTACTATATCCAGTTAACAGATTCTCATTCATTTATTCTCTCTCTCTCTCTCTCTCTCTCTCTCTCTCTCTCTCTCTCTGTGTGTGTGTGAGTTTCTAATGTTCCAGGTGGATGTGTGGTTGTAGTTCTGGTAGGTTCTTTGCATTTTGGGTAGCTCTCCCAACGTACTTGGTCTTTTTCAGGGATGTGTGAAATAACCCAACCTTCCAGGAAGGTCTGCCTCACTTAGAACCTTACTGCTTGCCTTGAATGCGTTCCAGTGGCTTCCCATATGGTCCTCATAGCTCAGAGGGCCTCCTTACTTATCCATGTTAGACAAATAGGCATCCAGATTATCTCCCTATACACAAGATTAGAACCTGCATCCATGGGGTGTGCTCCGGCTTCCTCCCCACTTGTGTGAAACCTGTTGCAGAATCCTTGACCTCAGGTGCCCTGGCGAGGCCTGAATGTTTTACAAGGAAAAGTAAGATGTGAGGGTGGTCAGTGAGTAAAAGCTTGTTACTGATCCTGCTGAGCTGAAGTGACACAGCCAGCAATAGGAGGAAAGAACCAACTCTTAAACGCTGTCCTCTGTGATTGTGTCCATGCTTACACACACATGTACAGATACACACACTTTTTGTTTGTTTTGTGACAGGGTCTCTGTACTTAGCCCTACCTGTCTGACCTCAACTCAGAGATCCACCTGCCTCTGCCTCCTGAATGCGCCACCACGGCCAGCCCCGCCATTTCAAAAAGAGAAAGACAGTGACCAGAAGTAGGACAAAGGGGATACGTGAACAGAACTTCATCAAACATCACAGACTCTTCAGAACCAGACGAGACATATCACCTCAAAGGGTGCTATCCTGTGATCTTACTGAGTTATCAGGAATCCGAGGTCACCCTTGGCTTCATAGTGAGTTGGGAGCTACCCTTAGTTACATGAGACCCTGACTCAACAACAACAAAAATTTTGTTAGGCAATTAGCAGTCTTGAGACAGGGTCTTGCTGTGTAGCCCAGGCTGGCTCTGAATTCAAGGTCCTCCCAATCTGGTCTCAGGACAGGGTCTTGCTATAAAGCTTGAGCTAATCTCAGTCTCAGGGTTCTCACCTAACCCCTGACAACTAGGGCCTAGGATGGTTTTAGGACTTCTGCCCCTTGACTTCCCAGTTGGCAAAATTGGGTGTAATACACTGGAAATACACCAGATGGACCTTTTCCACTGCTTTGGCCAGACAATGGGCACAGAAACCTTTCCGGAGCATTTCCCCTCATAAATCAATACTAAGTAGTCAGAGCGTGTTCCTCGAGATATTTACAGCAGACTAAGAAGGATGCTACTTGGCGGACTATGTTGTGACAGACACAGGGATAGGACTGAATCTTGTTCTGTGCTAATACCCACAGACCTGGGGTAGGCAGGTCCCTGTCCTTTTGATCCTTGGTGGCATATGCAAATGAGTAGCCTGGGACTCTCCAAGCTAACCTGGGGCTGGCGCCGGTTGCTAGCATGCTTGCCTAGCACGCACAAAGCCCCAGGTTTGATCCTTAGCACCATATAAACCAAGGAAGGCTGCCTGTACCCATAATGGCAGCACTTGGAGGTGAAGTCAGGGAGGTCAGAAGGTGAAGATCATCTGTGGTTGAGTTGGAGCACCTGGGTTACATGAGAGCCTGTCTCAAAAAATTAAAGCCAGCCAGGGATGTCCCTGTGGTCAGTCCCATGGGTGTGGTCAGCCCCACAGGCTATGACTAACCTCTACCCACTTTTCTTTCAGGGAAGGCAGATCTTAAAGAGATATGTGGCCACAGGCATCATATACTCAAGCAGTGATACCCTGCACCCTTTGTGGGGTACCTAGGGACAGGCTCTCAACAAAGGAGTCCTTGTCCACATCCATGAGTGTGAACCTCAGCAGCATGAACCACAAAGGGGTCATTGGCCATTCAGGGGAACTGCTTCCGGCCGTCCCTCACAAATTTATTCACAAGACTCATTCTTAAATGTCCTCATTGGAAGGCCTGGTGCCCTGTTTCACCCTAACAACCATGCTAGGTAACACATAGGAGACAACCTCTGCCCTGTGAGTCTGGAAAGACCTGCTGGTAGCTGTGTGAGACAGCCCTGAGAGTCCAGGCACCCATCCTATCTGGATCCTACCCTCCCTCCGAGGCTGGACCCAATTCAGATTACCTGCGTCCCTTCTCAGCACTACAGAACCCAGATAGATATGTGCGACTCTCATATGGTATGGGTCAGAGTGCATGTGCCCATGTATGCTGTGTGCACATGAGTACACGTGGAGAGGGGAGGGGATCATGTTCATGTGATACATGCACAGTGAGGGGGAAGGTAGCCACTTAAACATGGACCATGATTTTTCAAACTAGCCAATGTTCACATGAGACCCTTTGCCGACCTCTGGGTTCCTTCTAGTCCTCCCCTCCAAGAGAGGACTCCCACATCCTGTTTACACAGGGCCGTACTCAGCATCTGCTCTCCAGATGCTCAGAAGAACTTTCCAGGGCTGAGATACAGCACTTAAAGGCTCATTTCGTTTATTGCATGCCTGTGTCTTGAGCTGTCCCCAGGTAAGCCCACTGCTTATCCAGGAAAGGGTGTGGTTTTACACGGACAACAGGGACTCTGGGCTTGTCCCATCTTCCCTGAGTTCTGAGAGCACTGGAAGGGGTTTTGGTCCTTCAGATGTCACAGAAGATACAGGGAAGCCAGAGAGGCCACCAGGGCCCCTGTCTGCAAGTGGATGCTGGGGGCCTGTGAGTAGCCATAGTGGGTCCTGCAGGAACCGTCTAGCGCATCCAGGGAGATGGGTTCTTCCTCAGGAGCTTGCATGTTATTGCTTACCTGGAAACAGAGCTGAGTTAGGAAGCCTGCCCTGTGCGTCTGTCTGTGTTGGGGTGGGGGGAAGGCCAGGAAACCCAGAGAGCCACTCTTCCCTCACCAGTTCCACGGCAGAGAAGACCCGCATCAGGTTGTCAGCGAGTACACCTCTGACCTCAGTCTCTGTCCAGTTCCTCCTGAGAAGCTCTGCTATCAGGTCTGGGTACTTAGAAACATCCTCCAGTCCTACAGGAAGCCTAGACCAAGACCAAGAGAACCAGGTTTGCAGATGGGCCAGTCTCCAGGTACATGAAGACCCAAAGAGCAGCCTTGCAGCAAATGCCCCGTGCTGTACTCGGGACCGCTTTCCCTCCCCTGTCCCATCCTAACTCCATCCTAGAACAAGATGTCACTAAGATGTCACTCTTACTTGGTAACACCGTCATAATCTCCTCCAAGGCCCACAGCCCCAGCGCCTGCCACCTTCTTGATGTAGTCCAGGTGGTCTGCAGGGAGTAGCAGGTGTGAGTCCCAAGCAAGGCGGTCCCTTACGCGGCCGCTGTGTGGTCCTACCTACTTACCAGCCACTTGGGACAAGGTGGCACTGTTTGAACAGGACACAAACTCATTGTAGAAGTTCACCATCACCAGACTGCTTGTGTTCTTCTGCTCAGAGGAGGTTGGGGGTGAAAGTTAGAGAGGGCCCCCAGGAGGCAAGGGGTCCCCTTCACTTCTCAATTCCTTACCACCAGCTGCAGCACGTCATCAGGGACGTTCCGCCTGCTTGGACACAGGCTGTAGGCAGAGGAGTGGCTGAAGATCACCGGTGCCTTGGATAACTGCAAAGCATCCTTCATGGTGGCCACTGACACGTGGGACAAGTCTATCATGACACCCAGGCGGTTCATCTCACTCAGCACACGCTGGGGGCAGGGGATAGGATTGGGTACACTTTACAGACATTCTGAAGTAGACGTATGGGAAAGGCAGCACTAGGTGTTAATTATGCCTTTAGTGGCTGGAAGTTGTGGGGTACCCAGGATTTGGCATTCTGAATGCTCAGGGATCCCAGCAGACTCTACCCTGGAAACAAGCATTGTTAGCTCCATGCCACTGAGGAGGAAACCAAAGTCCATTGAGGTGTGACACTCTGCCCCATCCTTTGGGGACTGTAATCCTTTCCCCTCACCTTCCCAAAGGGTGACAGTCCTTGTGCCTCAGCTTCGTCATCTCCTTTGTCCACTAGCCAGTTGTCGGCCCTGAAGAAAGACACACATGTGTCTAGGGAACAGGGCAATAGTTTCAGCCCCCCTCACCTGCCCAGATAACAGGGCTTGGTCTGGAGCTCAGGAGAGGCTACAGTTCTGGGCATAACAGAGGTCAATGGTTTCCTTTTCTGACCATATCACAGGGTTTTCACAGGGACTCCTTACCAGGGCGTGTTGCAATTGTGGGTGAGGGTCAGGTACCGCATGCCCAGATGATAGAGTGTCCGCAGGACACCGAGGCTGCTGTCGATTAAGTGGCCACCTTCCACGCCGATCAGACTGGCCACTTTCCCCTTCTGGAAAGCCTGCAGGATGTCTACAGAAAACAGAGCAGAGAAGTTGGCACTAGACCTTCAGGCTTCAAAGTCCCACCCTCTCCTAAAGACCACCAGGCCTAGCAGGAGGACATCAGGGCCTTGGTGGGACACTACCTGAACTATTGGTGACACACATGAAGGTCTCAGGATATAGTTGGCACATGCGGTGTATGACATCAATCTGCTCCAGAATTCTTTTCACGGCATCTTTGTTTTGGGTGTCACAAGCCATGTATGCGGACCAGAACTGAGGGTTGAGGGGAAGAGCGGACAGCCCAGACCACTGATATTTGAGCCTCTCTCAGTGTACACATGGGTCTGCTCTCTCGCCCTCCTGGAATCCCTGGGGTCCATGAGGCATGCTTCTCTAAGGTAGGCCATACCTAACCAGTCCCACAGGGAATATAGGGGAGATCCCAGTAGAGAGTGAACGGGAGACTAGAGGATGTACCTGGCCTCCCACAAAGCCAGCCTTCAGCTTGGGGATGTTGGTGTGGGTTTTGAGCAGCGTGTTCAAGTTGGCCTCTGGTGTCTGCAGCCGGTTGTTGAACAAAGTCAGCAGCTTCCAAGGCAAGTCATTGTGCCTGGGGGGAGGGGGAAGCAAGGAGGGGTCCAGGGTGGATTAGGAAGTCTGTTTGGGCCTGTAGGCTTCTCAACCTGCTTGCAGGCTGCCCTTTTCCACTTCAGACTCCCACAGCTCAAGACTAACATGCAGGCCTCAGAGGTGGCCTACCTCTAACTTGAACACACCTGCACACAGGTGAAATTCCTAATTGCACCCCAGGGCCAGTGGCCATGAGCTGAGTATGGCTAGGTATGCCTTCTTGTGCCCCACGCCACCGCCAGGCGGGAGGAAAGGGGAGGTCCCTCTGCTCTGCTGCAAAACCTCCTGAGGCGGGGAATCACTGCAGGTACCATATAGAATATGACATTTTCAGTTCAAAGACTAAGTTTGCCCCTTGAAGGGAAAGCCATGGCCTGTAGGGAGTTGCTTGGCTCCCATTCTTCTGAAGACTCAGACTCCTCTTCGTCTCTACTCCTATGGCAAACCCAGGCTCACCTCTGGCCAGTTCATTTCTGACTCCAAACGGCTTTGATCCTCTGAGTTCTGAGAAGTCCCAAGGGAGCCAGTGCTTGCCCGGAGGAAGGAGAGTGCCTGAGCTAGTAGGTGTCTGCTGGACTCCAGCAGACGCTCCAGGAGCAACCGGGGTAGGCTTATTCTAAGACTATAGGCTCAGGCCCAGCAGAACTCTTGCCAGATCTGCACTCTGCTGATTTGCATGCACAGGACTGCTGAGAAGGCACCACACCAGTCATGTGGCTACAGCTTGTGTTAAGCTGGGGCCTCAAGGACCCTGTAAGGTGAGCAGGGACAGTCTCCCTTCCCAAGCTCTGGCTTTGACCCCATCTTCCACCTTCCCATTTCTATTCTCAGTTCCCGTTTGCTACACCTGGGTTTCCTCATCTGTGATGTGGGGTATCTTCCCTGGAGAGTGCATTATTAAATAAGTTACTGTTGATGTAGTCATTTGGATCTGTCCACCAAAATACACCATTAAGTGATTTTATACCTGTGCACTCTTCTACAAAAACAAGACAGCTATGTGTCACTAGGAGTGATGGTTTCTGTATGCTTCAGCCCAGGGAAGGGCACTATTAGGAGATGTGGCCCTGTTGGAGTGGGTGTGGCCTTGTTGGAGTAGGTGTGTCACTGTGGGTGTGGGCTATAAGACCCTCATCCTAGCTGCCTGGAAGCCAGTTTTCCATTAGCAGCCTTCAGATGAAGATGTAGAACTCTCAGCTCTGCCTGCACCATGTCTGTCTGTACACTGCTATGCTCCCACCTCGATAATAATGGACTGAACCTCTGAACCTGTAAGCCAGACCCAAATATAAGACTTACCTTGGTCATAGTGTCCGTTCACAGCAGTAAAACCCTAACTAAGTCACTAGACAATACCATAGAGCTCCACTGAGGCACACAGTCCCTTTTCCAAATGTCATTATGAAGCGCATAGGGTTTTTTGTTTGTTTGTTTTTGAGGGTCAGCTCTTTTTGAGACAAGGTCTTACTATGCAGTCTAAAACTCTCCATTTAGCCCAAACTGGCCTAAAATTTGCTGTGATCTGCCAGTCTCTGCCTTCTACATGCTGAGATTACAGGCCTGTTTATTTGTGGGGTGTTGTTGTTTTTTTTTTTTTTTTAGATTTATTCATTAAATTTTATGTGTGTGTTTTACTTTTTGCTTATACATATGTATGTGTACCACATGTTTGCCTTGTGCCCACAGAGATAAGAAGACAGCATTGATCCCCCTGGAACTGAATTTATAGATGGTTGTAAGCTACTATGTGGATATTAAGAACTGAACCCTAAGTTGGGCGGCAGTGGTGAACACCTTTAATCTCAGCACTCAGGAGGCAGAGGCAGGTGGATCTCTGTGAGTTTGAGGCCAGCCTGGTCTAAGAGTGAGTTCCAGAACAGCCAGGGCTACAGTGAGAAATCTTGTCTTGAAAAAAAACAAAACAAAAAGAAGGAGGAGGAGGAGGAGGAGGAGGAGGAGGAGGAGGGGGAGGAGGAAGAAGGAAGAGGAGGGGGAGGAAGAGGAGGAGGAGGAGGAAGAGAAGGAGAAGGAGGAGGAGGAGGAAGAAGGAAGAAGAGGGGGAGGAAGAGGAGGAGGAGGAGGAGGAGGAGGAAGAGGAGGAGAAGGAGGAGGAGGAGGAGAAGGAGAAGGAGAAGGAGGAGAAGGAGAAGGAAGGAAGAAGAAGATCTGGCCCTCTCCCAGAGCAGCAACTACTCATGAGCACCGGGCCTCTCTCCAACCCATGGTTTGTGTTTGTGGTGTTTTGTTTTTTTTGAGACATGATCTTACTATGTGTCTCTGATTGTCTTGAAACTCACTATGTAGACCAGGCTGGCCTCAAACTCACAGAGACCCACTTGCCTCAGCTTCTCAAGGGCTGGGATTAGAGGCCTGTGCCACTATGCCTGGAGTCGTTTGTATTTTTAGACAAGGCCTTTTTATCCTAGATGGAACATGGGGTCGTTCTGAGATCCAGGCTGGCCTCAAGCCTTCAGTGACCCTTTAGCCTCAGCCTCCCAAGTGCTGGGATTACAAATGGAAGCAAGGATGCCCAGCATCTCGTTATAATTGACTCAGGTCTGTTACATCCATGTTCTAGGTCACCTGGCACCCATCAGCTTTCCTTCACCCTGACCCCATCCACTCCCAGTACTGGCTACTCCAAAGCCAGCCAATCCAGGAAGCTCCTTTGGAAATCTCAGGGACTGAGCCCCTCCCTAAGGCTGGTGCTTAATCCACCCTCAGTAAAGGGACACAAACTTCAGCCCCTGGTAACGAGAATGTCACTCCCAGAAGAAGACTAGGGAATGGGCTGAACTGATTGCCCTCCCTCTCTGGCCCCACCCATCCTTGCACCTGGCACAGATTTCTCATGACACACTTATTGAATGGATAAATGAATGGGTTTGGACTGACCAGTGTAACTTTGCCAGCTCTTGTGGCAGGGCTAGGCAGCTTCAAGGAAAAGGACTTTACTCTTTAGCCTGAGGACACTTACAGTCTGTCTAGGAAACTCATCCCCATTGTAGGTGCTGGGGAGGGGTGGGACGCTGGAACATGGCCCCAGATACCTCAGGAGCCCCCCCCCCACCGTACTTAGAGCTGCTCTGCCCACCTCTCTCCTCATCTCTCTCCATGAGAAGACAAAATGGGATTCCTGTCTCCCAAAGAAGCAAAGCCATCTCTGCCAGGTCTAACTGAGGTTCTAGAGTCTGTATGCCTCAGGGATCTAGGATGCTGGTAGGAGGTCCATTAGAAGAACGACCCAATGGGCAAGTGATTGGCCTGCAGGGTAGGCAGAAGTGACAGCTAGCCATAGAGTGATCACGTTCTGGTCACTGGGTGGTGAGGAGCTGGCAAGAGGTCTTCATTTCATTCTAGAAATGTCAGAGGGATTGGACACTTTGGCATGGATATGCACCACAGTCCCACATGCTGTGTGACCTTCATGAAGAAACAAGAGGCTATGGTACATTTGGCACTGGGCTGGGCATGAGATGGAGGAGAGCTCAAAGGATGCTCAAGAGGACCTTCCTGGTGTAAAGCCACCTCACCTCAGCTTTTCAGCTGGGATCCAGGAAGGGACTTGGATCCCCCCCTCAGACATAGGACTAGAGAGTTGGAAAACCTCAGATTCCCCCCCCCCCCCCGACCTAACCAAACTCCAAACTTCATGAGCCCTAGGATTTGGGTGCCGGGACACTACCTCCTTTCCAGGTATACCCTCTTATACCCTCTTTTGCTGAAACTGTGTAGGTCCTAAGACACTCCACTGAGAAGCTGAGGCCGGAAGAAGGCAAGGACCATGGTTCAGTGAGGGCGAAAGGCCCCTGCAGAGGTGTGAGCTCCTGACCCTCACAAGTATCACAATGGGTAGTCACTCACCCGTCAATGACCGGTGTGGTTCTCATGATAGCCACTGCCCGGTCCCGGAATGAGTCGGAAGCACAGATGGCCAGCAGAGACCAGAACCAGCAGATGATCAACATTTCAAGGTCCCTGGGGATCTGCTTCCACAGCTGCCTTGGCACCTCCTTGCTGACCTGTGCACAGAAAAGAAAAAGTCTAAGGGCCAGATGGAGTTGCTGTGCCTGTCAGGAGAAAGAACAGAGGCCTTTGGTCCAGGTAATTAAGAATGAGTCCTGTTTACAACCTCCAGGGTTCAATGAGTAACTACTGTATTCCCTTTCAGGATATGGAGCATAGAGGAGCCCATACTGGGCATTGCTGTGTTGGCTAGATAGACACTTAGAAAGAAACTGGGACCCTAGACCCTGAGTCCCTCAGAGCAAGGCAGTTTGCTTACCATCTGGCTTGCTGGCACATCTGCCCCTGGAGGCTTGGTACCTTTATAAAGACCTGCCCTTTGGGGTCCAGTTCACTGTAAGTGCCTAAATTCTGACAGGCCAGGATTACAACGTCTAATAAGGGTCCTCCTGGTGCCTACCCATGTCCAGGCACCAAGGCCTCTCTTTCCTCCTGACCCTGAGGAGAAAGGTCTTATTCAGCAATATTTCCTTGGCAGGTGCCTGAGCCCCTGAGCCTGACTTTTCCTCCTGCTGAGAGCATTTCACTGATTGCTGGGGAGACTGGATCAGGTAGCAGTCATCAGCATGACCTTATATATGTCATATATACAAATACACCATATATATGTCATCTTCCCTGCTCCCATTGTGCCTGGCAAAGAGGACCCAAGAATCCTGAGTCCCAGGAAGAGCCACTGTCCTTGTACCTCTGTGGTATCTGGGTCAGGTGACCATCCGAATTCAGCTCTATGACCCGTTGTTGCAAACAAGAGGGCTACAGAGGCTTCCTGGTCTACTCTGACCACTGCCATGATCCCTGGGTTTGCAAAGTGATCTGTGTCTGTGTTTTAAGGCTGTTGGGTGGGGGAGGAGACCAGGAAAGAACTTGTCACTTCTGGGTAGGATACTGTCTGATATACACTGTAACCCAGGCTGGGCTGGAACTTGGAGTTATCCTGCTGCCTTGGCCCTCCAAGAGCTGAGCTTACAGGCATGGCCACCACACCGTGCTGCTTTCACTAGGACTTTCAAATCAGTACCCTTCCTCAACCCCTTCAGTTAGAAATAACAATTATTTCCTTGTTACTCCTTTGGTGGCAGCCTTATGTAATCCTGTGTCCCTCCCAGAATCCTAAATCACGCTTCATAACATCCCTTTAGGAGCAGCACGCTCTGGGTTCATTTGTTCTCGCTGCTGCTTCTTCTTCTTCTTCCTCTTCTTCTTCTTCTTCCTCTTCTTCTTCCTCTTCTTCTTCCTCTTCTTTTTTTTTTGGTTATGCGAGACAGGGTTTCTCTGTGTAGCCCTGACTGTCCTGGAACTCACTCTGTAGACCAGGCTGGCCTCAAACTCAGAAATCCACCTGCCTCTGCCTCCCAAATGCTAGGATTAAAGGCGTGCGCCACCACTGCCCGGCTTGTTCTCTCTTATATTTTCTCTTGTAGTATTTATTTTGCTTGTTTGTAATTTTGCACTTTTTTTGGGGGGTGGGGTGGGAACAGGATTTCTCAGTGTAGTTTATTTTGTAGACCAGGCTGGCCTTGAACTCAGGGATCTGCCTGCCTCTGTCTCCTGAGTGCTTGGGATAAAAGGTGTGCACCACCACTACCCAGCTTGGCCTTGAACTCTTAGCCTCTTAACCCGGGATCCAAGTGCCAGAAGTGCCTAAATATACCACCACACCCAGCTTGGATTGTCAAAAACTACTTTTAAAATGTCTCCTGTTATCTCCGTGCTGGTTTAAAAGCCTTAAAGGAGCTTGCTAGGGTTTGGTTTCAACTTCAGATGCAGAAAACACAAATGCAGAATAGTGTGCCTGGGAGCTCCTGGTTCGAATCCCGCTTCATCAATTGTAGGTAGGTCAATCCGGGATTTTATGAGTTGTTCACATTTCTCAGCCTCATCTTCACTGAAATTGAGAAATCCTTGTGTTGCCTTCTTTTTGGTAAGAAAAGTCAACCTTCCTAACACTACGACCCTTTAACACAGTCCCTCATGTCATGGTGATCCCCCACCCCAGCCATAAAACTATGTTCAATGCTACTTTATAACTGTACTTTTGCGACTACTATGAATCGTAATGTACATACCTGATATGCAGGATATCTGATATGTGACCCCCGTGAAAGGGTCATTTGAAATACAAAGGAGGTCGTGACCCACATGTTGAGAACCCCTGAGTCAGAGGATTCAGAACTGAGCCTTTTGGAGCGGGTTTTATCAAGCTAGACATTGTCTTGCTCATCCATATAACTTCTGTAATCCTGCACTTGGGAAGCTGAGGCAGGAGAACGGTAAATTTGAGGCTAGCCTAGGCTGCAGAGAAAAACCTTGTCTTTAAAAGCTGTGGCTTCCTGGTTGTTCTGAACTTCTGATTGAGCCAGGTTCTGCCACTAGGTGGCGGTATCACATTCTCTCGGTCTTTCCGGCTCCAGGCACTACCGCCTCCTCCCTCCCAGGTGCTCTTGCCTGGCTTCCCCTCCCGCAGGGTCCCTGGCTGCCAGCTTGGAGCCTATGGTTTCCACTTATTATCTGTGCTTTGATTGTCCCTCCTTTTTGGCTTAGCTGTACTTGCTAAGGACAAGTTCTCACAGCATCCTCCGGCCGTGGGTGTGCAGGGACCACATTTCTGAGCTTTTGCAAACCTGCATTATGTCTATTCAGCTTTCACACCAGGTCAACAGTTTGCTGGATGTGCAGTTCTGGGCTGTAAACCATTTTCCCGTGGACTTGAAGGCTCCAAAGTCTGTCTCACTTGAGCTGTTGATAGGAACGACGTCGGGTCAGCCGAAGCATAAATAATAATCATAAAATCATAATATCTTATTATCCCAGTTCTTCGCAGACGGCATGATTTTCTTTTCTGGGCAGGGTAACCTCCCCCTAGTGACAGTTGTGATTTCTCAGTGAATGACATGTTCGGCATTGAGTTCTTTTTGTTGTTGTTGTTTTGTTTTTAAAGGCAGGGTCTCACACATCTTCCAACTTACTAGCTGAGTGTGACCTTGAACTTATGACTCCCTGTTTTATGGACATTTTCATACATACATATCTGCTGCTTTGTTCTCGTTTGCCCTCTCTGCCCAGCCCAGCCCTCTTCACTTATCTTGTGAGTGTGTCTATGTGTAGGTGGATGTGTGCTTATGTGTGCTACACATGTGTGTCAAGTGGACTAGCGCACAAGGCTACTGTGTTTTTGGAATGTGTGGAGCTGGACCCTAGCTTTGTGCACACTAAGCTTGAGGGCCACCTTCGGTGTTGTTTCTCGGGAAGAGGGTTTGGGAGATTTGGAACGTGGGGTGTATGGGTTTGGTTAGGTTGGCTGGCCCGTGAGCTCCGGGGATCTGCCTGTCTCTGCTTCTCCCATAGAGCTTTTTACATGAGTGCTAGGGATCACTAGTACTCAGGAACTCATGCCTATGTGACAAGTATTTTACCTCTGAACTATCTCCCCAAACCCCCATTTTGAGGGGGTGCCGAGGCTGGTCTTGAACCTTTGGTATTCCTACCTATGCTCACATCCCCATGCCCTGCCTTGTTTGTGTGTGTGTGTGTGTGTGTGTGTGTGTGTGTGTGTGTGTGTGTGTTTTCTTTTTCTATGTCCTGGGGTGACTTCCTCTCTTGTCTTCATGTTTTATTTCAGAGATTATATATTCCACTCCCGAAGACTGGCTTCTTGTTCTTCCTTGGCACTCTGCTCTGCTTGTGGAAGTCGTGTCCCTCTGCATGTCCCTCTGCTACACTATGTTCTTTGGTTCCCTTTCGTTCACCGAATGGCCTCCAGCCTCTGTTTTCCTGTTTCGGGACTTTCC
>JADRCH010007346.1:271186-296841 GCA_019843965.1 Rhynchomys soricoides
ATTCTCCAGAATTCTCCAGAGCCTAGACCCTGCTTCCAGGCCTAGCTGCATCTTGAGTTCCCATGGCTGAAGATTCAGAGCATTTCCAACTCAGTACACTTCCCCACCTGGTCTCATCATGGCTTTCCCTCTTCCTGCAAGCTCCAGACCCTCCAAGATCGCTAAAATGTCTCCTAACCATGAGATGGTTGTTGTGTTTCAAGACTGGGTTTCTCTGTGTAACCCTGGCAGCCTGGAACTCATTCTGTAGACCAGGCTGGCCTCGAACTCAGAAATCTGCCTGCCTCTGCCTCCCAAGTGCTGGGATTAAAGGCGTGCACTATCACTGCTCGGCTTCTCTCTGTGCTCTCAATACAGCGGTGCAACATCTTTTCGAGACAGGGTTTCTCTGTGTAGCCCTGGCTGTCCTGGAACTCACTCTGTAGAACAAGCTGGCCTTGAACTCAGAGGTCCACCTGCCTCTGCCTCCTGAGTACTGGGAATAAAGGTGTGCAACTCCACCCACCTGGCTGGTACACATCTTCTAGCCTGTCCTAAGGACCTGTCAGAGCTCTCAGAGGTCCCAACCCCACAGAAAAGACCCTTAGGGGACCTTCCATGACATGACTCAGCTTTGACCTCACCCCTCTCTGTCCCATCCTTGTGACTCCAGGTATGTTCAAGGCGACAGGACATTTGTGTCTACCTGATTGTTCTGTTCAGAAGCCACTCCAGGCCTCCCTTGGCCAGCCTGTCTCAGCACTGTCTCATGCTGCCTAGGCCTCCCCAACATCTAGCAGCTGTGGATTGTTGACTTCTGGCTTACTGCTTGCTCCTCCCCCTAGGGAGCAGTGTGAGACCTGGGAGGTCTGATTTGTTCATTCTGGCATGTTCTAGGCAAGAGTGAATTATGAAGGGTCAAAGAGTGAAGCACAGACTCAATCTTTCCAAAGTCTGCTCAGCTACTCTGACTCCATGGCTGCTTCCATGCTTGACCTCAATGTTTGCCTAGGGTCCACAGCCATGCCCAGCGTTCCAGTTGGTTTTGCGGGGAGAAGAGAGGCTTGTCCCCAGGGTGGCCTCACTGCTGTCCCTAGTGGCCTTTTCTGACCATACTTTCAGCTTCTTTTTAAAAAATATTTTTTTATTTATGTATGTTTTTAATGTATGAGTGGTCTACCTGTATGTACACCTGCATGCCCGAAGACGGCATCAGACCGACCATTTCTAGATAGTCGTGAGCCACCATACGGTTGCTGGGAATTGAATTCAGGACCTCTGGAAGAGCAGTCAGTGCTCTTAACCACTGAGCCATCTCTCCAACCCCACGTTGAGTTTCTAAACCAAGTTCAAGTGAGGTCATTCCAGTGCTTCCCTCTGTTATGAAGTGGAACATCTGGGCATCTACATCATCTTCAGGGAGTTTGAAGGCCTGCACACCTTGTCAGGACATGCTCTGGGTAAGTCTTATTGGCTATTCTGGGACAGATTGCTAAAGAACCATCTTGTTGAAGTTGGCCTTACCCTTTCTTCCTGGGTGAGTTGGGTCCAGCCTAGCTGCTAAAATCTCCACCGGATAAATCTCAGTCATGACCTCAGAAGCCTCCCACACTCACACTGTGTTTGTCAGAAAACAAACAACAGCTCAGGGCAGAGAACAGAAGGGAGGAGGGGCTCTTGCGTGGACTGTAAGATCCCAGACTGTAAAAGGGGGAACAGGGAACTCTAGGTTGAAAGAGATGCAGTGCTAGGCAGTGGTGGTGCACGCCTTTAATCCCTGCACTTGGGAGGCAGAGGCAGGCGGATTTCTGAGTTCGAAGCCAGCCTGGTCTACAGAGTGAGTTCCAGGACAGCCAGGACTATACAGAGAAACCCTGTCTAGAAAAACCAAAAAAAAAAAAAAAAAAAGAAAGAAAGAAAGAAAGAAAGAAAGAAAGAGACACAACATTCTGTGGCTCTTCAGGCTTTAGCATCTTGTCTGAGAGCCTGAGACTGGTGTGGTAGTTTGAATGCTTGGCCCAGGGAGTGGCACTATTAGAAGGTGTGGCCTTGTTGGCTGAAGTGTATCACTGTAGGGTGGGCTTTGAGAGCCTCCTCCTAGATGCCAGAAGACAGTCTATTCCTGGCTTCCTTTAGATGAAGATGTAGAAATTTCAGCTCCTCCAGCTCCATGCTTGCCATGCTCCCGCCTTGGTGATAATGGACTGAACCTCTAAGTAAGCCAGCCCCAATTAAAAGTTGTTCTTTAAAAGAGTTGCTTTGGTCATGGTGTCTCTTCAAAGCAATGGAAGCCCTAACTGAGACACTGGTGAACACTCAGGAGTAACGCCAGGTCCTCAGGCTAGTGTTAGACAAGTGCCCTGCAAAGCTGCTTAGTCTTGTCTTGAACTCCAGACAAGGAAACAGGCCCGGCCACCATCAGGCTGCCTAAGTGGCCACCCTCTGCTGACTGTGTCCCTATCTGCTCTCCTTGATGGTCTGATCAGGGTCTTGGGGGATAATGACAAGTCAGTCACTAAGGAAAGCTGTTCCTAATTGCTCATGGTGGGCTCCATTTACAGACTCTGAGGATTTGGCAGGACCTCCAAGTGCTTGGCGCCATCCCAACTTTCCATGGCACCCTCTCTTCAAGGCACTAACTCTTAACTCACAACCTTTCTCCCTGGGAACAAGTCCTGCCGTTACTCCTCTTGTCTAACTCTGTAAACCAAGGATTGAAAACACAGAAACATAGGAGCGGAGCCAAGATTCATACTCTGGTACAGCGTCGAATGGGCTCTAAACTCTCGCCTGGGCCACTGTGGCTGCTCTTCCGACCTGGAAACTCTCAGGACTATGTGAGGTAGAAGGGCCTGGTATGAAAAGCCCTAACTCCTTCTCATGCCTCTCCTCCCCATCTATCTCATACCAGACCGAAAACCCGCCTCTCAGAAGGGCCGCCATTACTGCTTCTGCTTCCTGGGAGAACTGAGGTCAGCATCTATCTGTTGTGTTCACCTGCCCTCAGGGAACTCCTTTAGCCCTCAGAGCTGACACTGACCTAGGGCTCCATCAAGATCCCTCAGTGAGAGCTGCTTCCTTTACAGACTGGAGAACTCACCTGGCCCAGAGAAAGTATGATGAGGTGGTGTTTGAATACTAGCCTAGGAGCCCAACCCACGGGTACCCAACACCAAAGGGCATCAGCCCCTCTCATCGCAGAAGTCAGCCCCTCCCATCGTAGAAGTCAGCCCCTCCCATCGCAGAAGTCAGTCTGTCCCATCTCAGAAGTCAGCTCCTCCCATCTCAGAAGTCAGCTCCTCCCATCTCCGGGCTGCAATTCATGCCCCAAGATCCAATTTGGACCTGAAACTCTCTCTAAAAAAATGTTATGTAATACCGTGAACCTGTGTCCATACGTTGCCTTTGCCATTTAAAGAGGTAATTAAATGATCAAAGAGAAAGGTAATACAATACAGCTTCTTGGGGGTAAGAAAAGATTTAAGAGCAGATCTAAAAGCTGAATGTGGTAGCCTACTTTTAATCCAAGCATTATGAAGGCTAGAGGCACACTAATCTTTGTGAGTTCAAGATAGCCTGGTCTACAGAGGGAGTTCCATTACAGCCAGGGCTACACAGAGAGATTCTGTCTCAAAAAACAAAGAAAGAAAGAAAGAAAAGAAAGAAAGAAATGAAATGAAACCAAACAAAACAAAGAAAATCAAATCTAAGATTAATCACCAGGACTTGAAAGGGAATCATGCTGAGTCTTCTAGCTCCAAACCTAGTCCTGGGCAATAAGACTGCTAGGACTTCCCTTTGCTCGTTGGCATGGAGCTTTGCTGGCTGGCCTGGAGCCCTTTCTGTAGACCAGCCTGCCCTCAAATGTATTGAGATCTGCCTGCCTCTGCCTCCTGAGTGCTGGGATTTAAACCCACCTTAAAGGAGCTACATTTGAAGAAGACAGGTGCTTGATGGTGACCAGACGACATACCCAGAGACCCAGACGAGACAGGAACCAGCCAGATGACTGCGAGCATCAGGTCCAAAGCATTAGACTTAGAATACCAAAAGAAGACTCAGCAGAGGACAAGCCTCATACAAAGACCGTTCCCTGACTGAGTCTGATACAGACAACCAGACCACAACAGGCCATCCTGAGACAGCTCTGCCACCCTGTAGAACCACTGGATAGCCCTTCCCTGAACATCTGTTTCTAGGCTCCAACGGTGCCCTGCATATTGGCACAACTCTTCCCTCTAGACAATACTTCTCTAGGGTAGTGCCCTCTGAGTCCCCACCGGTCCTCTGACCCCAGCTCACTCACCCCAGCGTTATACAGGTCTGTTCCAGAAAGGCCCTCCTAGTCTCCGCAGCTCCCCAGGCCTCAGATGCTGGCTCCACCCTTCCACCTGTCTTTCCTCCCAGACCTCTCCTAACCCCACTTCTGCTCTGTGTTCTTTTATTGAGGAGGAGGGGTAAGAGGAGAAGTCTTGAGGACCAGGAAGAAAGAGGAGGCGAGCAGGAGGGAACTCTCTCTCTCCAGCTCCCTCCTTTCTGAGCCCTTATGCACTAGAATACCAGTCCTCACCCCAAGGAGGGGCTATGCTTACACACCTCCTGTGGGCATCCTTGAGTTAGTTTCTCCGAAGGCCAGGCACTTGGAATTTCCCTCCTAGGGAGCTGGAGCCTCCTTCTGCCAGTTGAACTTCCGCAAGTTAGCTCTGGGCCACTGAGCTGTATTAGGACAGGGAACCCTCCTTCAGTCTTCATAGTTAGTGAACATGTTAGCTGTGCAACTACAGTGTACCTACAGGAGTCCTGAAGCCACATGTGCAGATCCACCCAGAAACCCGTATGTACATGTTTATGGACAGACTGTCCATTATTGATCCAAGTAGAAACAAAATGCCAAGAGGTGGAGAAAAGAAACTCTTTCTCAGTGCAGTGGAGGACCATCAGCTGTGGTCAGCGAGCTGATGGCCGAGAGACCATGATCCTCTTCTCTTCTCAAGGGTCCATCCATTTAGGATTTTGAGTTGGGATTTATTTATTTATTTATTTATTTATTTATTTAGTTTTTCCAGATAGGGTTTCTCTGTGTCGCCCTGGCTATCCTGGAACTCACTCTGTAGACCAGGTTGGCCTCAAACTCAGAATTCCGCCTGCCTCTGCCTCCTGAGTGCTGGGATTAAAGGTGTGCGCCACCACTGCCTGGTTTGTGTTGGGATTTTTGCTTGTTTTTTGTTTGTTGGTTGGTTGGTTAGTTGGTTGGTTGGTTGGTTGGTTGGTTTTCAGAGACAAGTTCTCACTCTGTAGCCCAGGCTGGACTCAAACTTGTTATAATCCCCCTGTCTCTGCCTGCTGATTAAAATTTTGCGTCACTTTGCTAGACCCAGTTGGGGGTATTTCTAATTACGTGCTGCCACAAAGCCTGTTGCCTGAGAGAATTCTCATCCCTCACACACCAGCTCTGCCTGAAGGGTAAAGTTCAACAGTGTGATTATCTGTCCAAGGTCACAGGGAACACAATATTCAGGAACACAGTCCACTTGCCCTTGAGCAAGTAGAGATTACCCAAAGTAGTTCAGATTTTGCTATTACGGTTTCCTCCGTCTATGATGAAGGGTCTGAGGCCCTCAGCCAGGGGTCCCTTCACGATGACCCATGTCCACACTGATCTATCTTTCTGCTTGCCCTTCCGGGCCAATCAGTGCTCAGAGCTCTTCAGACTCTCAGACTTATGAAGCCCACCCTGAGTGTGTAGACAGGGCTTGTACAGTTCCTGCCCACTGACACCCAATGTCCTCACATGTGTGGGTCTTTCCTCCCTAAACCAAGGCAGACCGGCTGTTCTGCAAAGTTTGATTCATCTCTACTCAGTGGTCCCTCAAGGGTGTGGAATGCTTTCTTGTGGCCTCCTTTGTCTCTTTCTGAGACTGAAGTCTAGTTATAGGGAAGACAAGATAAGCAGAGAAACACACCCTGAAGGTGGGCGGCGCCATCCCGTAGATTTACAGTGTTCGTGGAATAAAGAGAAAACTGGAGAATGCCTGTTACTGCAAGCAGTCGAGGCAAGCAAGTCCACCCTACCTCAAACCCCCACGCCGTGTGCATGTCTGTGTCTATGTCTGTGTGTGTCCTGGCTGTCATGGTGTGTGCAGCCCTGTTCTTTTGACAGGGTTTCTCTGTGTAGCCCTGGCTGTCCTGGAACTCACTCTGTAGACCAGGCTGGCCTCGAACTCAGAAATCTGCCCGACTCTGCCTCCTGAGTGCTGGGATTAAAGGTGTGCGCCACCACTAGTGCCCAGCGCCACCCTGTTCTTTAACACTCACCCCACCCTCTCTGAGGACTGCCATCTCTGAAACTGTAAGTGAATCTTTCTTCCCTGGACTCATTTTTTCTCAGCATTTTGCCACAGCAATGAAAAGTCCAACTGAAGGTCAGTCCCACTGGGGGTGGAAAGACTGGCCCTTCATGACTCAGCAGCCCAGTGCCCCCAGCTTACCAGGGTAAGCTACATCCTCCGTCTCAGCACAGGGCCCGGTTGTTTCCCCACTCAAAGGATAACTCACTGGATTTCACTTTTAGCCTTGGCTACAGGAGGTAAAGGTCTCCTCACAGCATACTTAGAAGCTAATGGATGGTTCCTACTCCTCTGTCTTTTAAAACAGGGTCTGAGCCCAGGTGTGGTGCTTTAATTCAAGGCCAGCCTGGTCTACAAATTCCTTGGGATTGGGTCTAGAATATCCCATGGCTCCCAACATACATTCCTTTGTTCGTTTGTTTGGTTTGGTTTGGTTTGGTTTCTGAGTTGTTTTGTTTGCAGGGCCAGCGTCTCTCTAGTTAGCTCTGGTTGTCTTGAGGTCTACTCCCTCTGTAGACCACAGAGATTCTTCTGTCTTTGCGTCCCAAGTGCTGGGATTAAAGGCATGCACCACCATGCCTAGCTCCAACATGTATTTCGTGAGCTGAAAATGTAAATCTCTGAGCTCATTCTTTCCTTGTATAACTTTGTCCAGCAATGTTAGCCGGCCTTATGACATTCACTAGTTTCCCAGCCTTCTTTTATACCAGACAGTAAGTTTCTTGTGGCTTCCGGTGACTTCTTTTTCATGTCTTATTGCCAGCTCACATTGTAGACCATTGGTACCCTATAATCAGTCTGCATTTAGCCAGATTACAGACAATTTGCAGAGGTACTGAAAGAATTCAGAAAACTCAACCCTCAAATATTGTTCACATAGAAACAGTTTCAGCGCTCACATCCCCTTCTTGATCGCCTGAGTGTCTACACAAACCGCTATGCATAGTGATATGTTTATTTTCTGGTTTTTCTTTGTGTTTCCATTAGCGTGTATCAACTCTACATAACAATGTTCTTCATCATGAAATTTTCATACATGTTTACAATGTACTTAACAATCTTGATAGGTTCATTTATTTGGTTACGTGAATGAGTATTTAGCCTGGACACATGTATGTGCTTCACACACATGCCTAGTGCCCTCAGATGTATGAAGAGGGTATCAGATACCTGGAACTGGAGTGACAGACTGCTGTGAGCAGTGAAGATGAGCATTAAGATGAGCATTGGGAGTTGAACCCTCTTCGAGAAGAACAAGTGCTCTTCGCTGCTAAGTTACTGCTATTCCCTCTCTAGTAACCCAGGCTGTACTCAAACTTCTGATGTAGCTGAGGATGACTTTGAACTTACGATCCTCCTGCCTCCGTCTCCTGAGCGCTGAGATTACAGGCTTGTACCATCATGCCTAGCTATTGCTTACAGTTCTGAAGGCTGAGAAATTCAAGTTCTAGCTGAGCTAGAAGATCTAGAAGAAGACTCACTTCTTGGTTTACAAACACTGCTTCCTGGTGTGTTGTCCTGCAGGAACAGCAGGTCTTGTGCATCTTCTGTAATCCTGGTACTTCCTGGGCTGAGTAAGAGTTAATGCATTATTCCTATTCACAACTAACACAAGGAGTTTTTGTGCCTACTGCCTCCTAAAGGTCTACTCCTGGTACCATTATACTGAGGCTTAGGATTTTAGCATATTAATTTGGGGGTAAGATACAAATATTCATTCCATAACAGAAGTTATATAGATTAAGTCTTTTAAAAATATTTTAAATTTATGGGTGTGTGTTGCCTGCACATACATATTTGTACCATTTGGTGCTGTGACTTTGATGGCCAGAAGAGTGTCCTAGCTACAAAACCCCCTAGAATTGGAGTTATAGATGGTTGTAAGCTACCATGTGGGTATTGGGAACTGAATCCAAGTCCTCTGCAAGAGCAGTAAGTGCTATGACTTGCTGAGCCACCTCTCTAATCTCTCATTGCTTTTGAGACAGGGTTGCATGTAGCTCAGGCTGTTCTTAAAGTCAATGTATAGCTGATGACCTTAAATATTTGATTCTCCTCTACCTCCTGAGTGCTGGGGTTGTAGGCATATGTCACCATGTATGTGCAATGGCAGACACTGAATCCAGGGCTCCCGAATGCTAGGCAAGTACTCTTCCAACTGAGCTCCATCCTCAAGACCACTATCTGAATCACATAGTGGTTCTAGAAAGCTATCCCAAGTAGAAACAGCCCTGGTGATCGTAAACACACCTCAAGCAGGCAAGCACTTATCTCTTCAATGGAACATAATGCAGCTGTGTGGAGGAACTGTCCGTACACACACACACACACACACAATGACATGGACGAATGTCGTGAACGATATGAGGAGGGAACAAACTGAGACACAAAGCAGTGCGTTATGTGTCACTCAACAGCAAAGGAAACTAGAGGTGGTGACAGACTTGTGTAACATATCAGAGAAGGACATGGGTTTATGTTAGGAAGGAGGCCTGAACTGTTATATGTATTAGTCGTGATTGCGGTAATTACATGGTGTGTGAATTAATGAAATCAGTGTAGCTGTACCTTTTGTAGAACTTGGCTGTGGTCTCTCTGGGTTTCGTGAGCTGATTTCTCTCGGGGAAGATCTGAAACTAGGGATCGGGACCAGAGTCACTCTTTAAAGGGCAGGCAAGGACACTTAGACACCAGGTCAGTGTGTGCTCTGTGGGTGTGTGCTGATAATCACGAATTTCCCATCTATAAGACAAAGAGGATGGGGACTCCCCAGTACTCCCCTGCAGTGTGGTGGATCAAAACAAGACAAAAGCCCAAACCAACCAACACCACCACCAACAAAAAACCCAAATCTCTTAAGTAAATGGAAGAAGTTCTGCTGTATACAAGTCTCCAGGACTCTGGTTGTTGCAAGTAGCACTGTAGGCAGTAAGACTTTTTTTGTGCTGGTTGGCAACTGCCAAATGAGACTATGAGGCAAGGGATTCTGGTGGTTGGCAGCTGGCGGTAGCAGGAGATGGAAAAGTCTTCATGGACATAATCTGTTAGAACTGATTGTTTTGTACCGTATCTATCACTTACCACAAATGTCAAAATTATATAAACTGCATGGTTTCTAGGGTAGTAGAGAAAGCTGCCTTCTATTGTCAGAATACAAAAAGGGACAGTGCACTGCCCCTTCCTGGCCTCCTCCTGGTCCCCTCCTAGCCAGTGCCTCCACAGGGAAACATTTTGAAACAGGAAAATTGTGTCATACCCAGTCACTGTTAAACTGTACCTTAGTCGGCTCAAAAAAAAAAAAAAAAAAAAATAAGGTTCTGTCCCCAAAATTATCCACTTATTGCTTGCCCCTCCCCAAAATGGGTCTGGTTGGGGGCGGGGCACCCTGCAGTCCTCTGCCCCAGGCCCCTGCGACTCTAGGGTGGAGCCTCTTTGGAGCTGCCCAAGTAGAGCCCGAGCCACGTTTTCTAGGGCTGGGCTGCGTGCACACAGCAAGGCACAACATGCAGAGAAGGACTTTGTGGTGAGTAGGGGATCCCGAGGGAACAGGGGAGGTGGGGCTTCTGCCAGAGGCTGCTCCAGGATTCAGTAGAAACATTCCTGTCAGCCCAGGCTGGGCTGCTGTATAGGAAGACTGGAAGGGGGCTGTGGGTGGGAACTGCTTGCTTGCTAGATGGGGCCTTTGGATACCTCTCCCACTATGCTCTGGGGCTGAGAAAAACAGCTCCTAAGTCCACAAGGATGTTCACAATATGTCACAACCACAAAAGTTGGCTATTGAGGTATAGCCCTGCATACAAGAGACCAAGAACTGGTGGCTAGGGCAGAATTCTACAAACAACTGGCCACACTCTCAAGGCCAGACAGATGCCACTGTTAGTCCAAGGCCAGAGCACAGAGATCTATATCCTCTGATGGGATTGGGACTTTCCTTGGGCCAGATGACAGAGGAGTCTGTTCAAGATTCTAAGACAGTCCCGCAATGATACCTGAGAGCAATGCCAGCTGCCACCCGGTGTGGACCTATCTCATCACTTTAATGATGGATTGGCAGACTGGCTTGTATCTACTGGAAAGAGCCTGGGCCTTGGGTAACAGACTTCCTCACCTACAGTCCAGCTCCGAACAGCACCAGCATGAATGAACGCATGAACACCACTGAAATCTTCGATGGCATCCGCTTCCCAGGGTTCATGCACACCTTGGAGTCCCTGAAAGCGGCTTGTTCTTTCCAGTTCCAGGACACAGACATCCTCTTGGTAACGTTCCCCAAGTCAGGTGAGAGACAGGCTGGGACAAGGAGCTTGGACAGTCCAACACCAGGGCTTCCTTCCATTAACAGCGCCTCGGTCTGCTTCTTGGCACTATAGAGTAGACGTCTGGATCCTCTCTCTGCCACCCGTGAATCTGTTATGAGCTGTAGGGCTTCCTTTCTGGCTTGAGTCAGTACCAGCTCCGTGAAGCCCCCCACTAGACTCCTTGGCCAGCTATTCCTCTTTCTAGTAGCCTCAGAAGCTCAAGGCATCCTGGGCACCAGCAGCCCCCCTCCCCGTACCTTGGTCAGGTTCCCACAAACTTTTCATAATCTCTCTGCACTTGCTTGAACATGTTTCTGAGCCCATGGAAAGAATGCTGGAGGTGATATGGGGTGTGTGCTGAGAGCCCGGCTTTATCCTGAGGTGTGTGGTCCTTGGGGACGAGCTTTTCCTTGCCCCGACTCATGCTCAAGTGAATGGTGTACATCACCCCGGTGAAGTATGTTTATGTGGGGACAGGAACTCCTTAATCCCACAAGACAGCCTGGTCTACAGTCCTCCAGTGTGTTCAGGGTACCAGCATAGTTCTGCAGGACCCTGCATGACTCTCCTCTCCCCGTAAGGATAAGCACACAGGGTGAGGATCTTAACCAGGGGTAGTTTGCTTTTGTCTCCTGGGTATAATGCCCATTAATAGCAAGATCTGCCTCATGTGGCTTAGCCACCAGGGCCACCTGGACTACAGTGACCTAGGTAAGTCAACAATTCAGCAGATAGGGCCAAGTAATCTTCTTACACTCCACATTCCTGACGAGTCTTTCCCTTACACCAGACCTCCTTCCACTCTACCCCACATAGTTGTGCCACTTCCCAGCCCCCCCACCCCCTGCTCCCGGGATCAGACCCCCTAGTCATATATATACCCAGGGGCCTGGTCTGTGGGCTGGGCTTCCCACCAGAAGGAATGCAGTGGGTGGGCTGGGATCCATCAGCCTGGTCTACAGCCTCTCAGTTCATCTTCCTAAAGGACAGGACAACAGAGCTATGGGCCCTGCATCCTGGATCCAGGCCATCAGTGTCCCTGTATGGGGGCAGAGGTGAAGTCAGATCATCTCTCAATAACTGGACAAGCTTATCCAGACACAGCAAGTTCTGGCCTGTAGCAGGCAAGATACACTGCTGAATCTTATCACTAGTCCCTGAACTGGCACAGGCAGGATGGGAGGGAAGGGCCATGCTTGCTCTGACGAGCCTTTTCTGGTTTGCATTTTCTTAGGCTGGTTCTGTCTGAATTTTAAAAATGGTGGTAACCTTCTTCCCCATACTGGAAGCCAGAGAAGCTAAGGGAGGGCCCTGTAACCTTCCATTCCCATCGAGGTCCCTAGGATTTGCTATCTCTGAAGTCGACCTCAGGAAAATGTGGTTACCTGAGGGAAGTAGACACCCAAACAGCTCCCAGAGCACCCTCTCTCTGGCCATGGCCAAAGCTCCGTTTTGGATGTCTAAGGTAGAGAAATGGGCAGTGGCACAACCTGATGGGGTATTTGCTTGTGTAGCTGAGGGGCTGGGTTACATTCCTAGCAGAGAAGGCCATATGGGCTTTCTGGAAAGACCATCACCAAGGCTAGAATGTTCTGGAACACTCTGTTAGAAAGCGATAGTGAGCACTTCTTTAATCCTAGAATTTTGGAGGCAGAGGCGGGCAGATCTCTATGAGTTCAAGACCAGCCTGGTCTACAGAACTAGTTCCAGTGCAGTCAGAGCTACACAGAGGTATCTTGGCTCAAAAAACAAACTAGTGAACCAGAAAGTGGTACTCATTAGATGCTATGGAACAGGGACAGCAGACACGCACAGGAAGCCACCAGGAGCTGGGTGACAGTCCCTTGCCCAAATGCTACTCTTACTTCTCTGACCACCCTCCTCACAGTTCAGTAGCCATCCTTCCTAGGAAGGCTTCGGCAGATCTGGGCTACAGTTCACCCTCTTTCTGCCTCATCTCTCTCCTCTGCCTTGCCTGGTGGGGTCACCATGGTATCACACACACCAATGAGGCTCCAGACCATTCATACCGTGAGTGTCCATCTCAGATCAGGGCCCTCCAGTACCCCGCAGGAAGCGTGACGGTAGGCTAAGGACACACATCCAAGCAGGAAGCTGGCATGTAAGAGGCGGGTGTGCTCGGGTCAGCTCTGCCCTCTGCTTCCACAGTGGAGCCTCTCTGTCTCCACTGCCCTCACATCCCTGCATCTGATACCATCCTGGCAGATGTAGGACCACCTTAGCCTCCTGTCTATCCCTGTCATCCCCTGAACAGCAGCCCCAACATGTTCATAATCTAACCCTCACGGTGTGTGAGCTCATGTGACAGAAGGGACTTTGCAGTCATGATGAGACTAAGGACCTTTAGATGGAGATCATCGTGGATCACAGAGTCCAGTGTCATCACAGGGTCCCTAGGAAAGCAGTACCTAAGGCTCAGACATCAAAGGAGTTATGATGACAGCAGCAGGGGCGGATGGGAGTTGTGGCCGTGCTGTGGTGATGCTTTTGCCCTTGGATGAGACTGTTTGGAAGGAATATGGGAACCCCAAGAAGCCGGAGAGGGAAAGGTCGTAAGGAAATGGTGTCCTCAGCAGTACCAACCCCGCTAGCACTCTGATGCCAGAACTATAGGATGAGTTGCATTGTTGAAAGCCACTGGTTTGGTGGTTATCTGTAACATTTATTTATTTATTCGTGTGTGCGTGTGCACGCGTGTGCTCACGCGCACTCACTCACAGGCGCACTCAGGCACACACAGTGGCACAGCTGATATATGGAGGACAGCTGACAACATTCAAGAGTCAGTTTTCTCTCCCTATCATGTAGTTCTCAAGGGAGTTTATCAGGCTTGCTGGCAAGCCTCTTTACCCACTGAACCATCTCACCGGTCTAGCTGCTCGTCATTTGTTATAGCAGCTGCATGGGAGGAGATAGTGGTGGTGGTGTGTCCAGGAAGGTGCTTGACCACTGCCTCCACATCCAGGACCACATCTTGGTCATACCACACCTAGTACCGTACAGGTGCCAGCCATTCATGGTCAGGAGTAAACGGAGGCCTGAATGGGCTACCGTGTGGACATCCAACTGCTGAAGACCAGGTCTTGCTTAACAGAGCACAGGGGATGTGGGTATCTCTCTCCCCTCTCTCAGAAAACCTGCTTTTGCTTCTACTCTCAAGCTCCCAGAGGCTGACGGGATCTGCAGAATGGAACACCACCTAGCCCCCAGGAACACTCATACCTTCCTGCTCCAGTGGGCACAGAGCCAGCCTCAGCTTATCTTCATAAACAAAATGGGTGATGACTAAAGCATGCCCATAAGTCAGGAAGGTGGAAAGCCCCAGTGTTTCCTAGAAGCCACTCCTGCCCAGCGATGGGGCCATTTACAATCATGTCTCCTATGTCCTCAATAGCATTAGGTCTTACACTCAGTGCTTTCCCTTTGTTGGTGATCTTAGTCACCCATCCTCAGCATAAAAATATTAAAGGGAAATAAAGGGAAAGTTCTAGAAATCACTAACTCCTGTCTTAAATTGTGTGAGGAAAGCTCACACCATCTGCTTCCTCCAACCTGGGACGTGGCTTCTCCACTGCCTCCCTGCTGCATCCGTTACTGCCACCAATGAACCCTTATCGAGATTCCCAGTTATCAAATCCATGGCCACAGAATCCGGAATCCCTGTCCATGTTGCCCTCAAGCCTCAGAGCACAAGAGCTGACCAACCCAGACAGAGAAGCCAGAAAGCGCTTCACTCCCTGAAAAGGTACCCATTTTCAACTGAATAAGGGAAGGACAGAATCGTCTCAGGTTGCCAAGGTCTGTGGAAAAAAGCAATCTGTAAAAGTATGAGGAAGAGGGAAAAGATCCAAGCTGCTTTTGCTGTTGGAAAAGGTGAATGAGGTCGGTCGCGGGGCCAGGTGAGACATAAAGAGAAAAAAGGCACTAGATTATAGGTGGAACAAATGACCGATGGCAGCATGTTGTCACTAATCTTGGTATGTGCTGTACTTATTTATTTATGGGATTTTAAATATTTGTTTTGTTTTGTTTTGAAACAGAATCTCTCTATGCAGCCATGGCTGACCTGGAACTCACTATGTGGTCCAGCCTGACCTAGAACTCAAAGAGATGCAGTTGCCCCTGATAAGATTAAAGGCATGTGCCACATTGCCCCAGCCTAAGGTGTTTGTAGAATACAGTTTACAAAAGAAAAACTAAGGCTGGGAGAATGTTCCCATAACCTCTGTTTCAGAGCATTGTTACAAGTGCCGTGCATAATTGTTAAGCCCCACTGAGACACCACTACCGCAGTCACTGCTAGACTTCTCCCCCCCGCCCCCCCAAGGTAGGGTTTCTCTGTGTAGCCCTGGCTGTCCTGGAACTCACTCTGTAGACCAGGCTGGCCTCGAACTCAGAAATCCGCCTGCCTCTGCCTCCCAAGTACTGGGGTTAAAGGCATGCGCCACCACTGCCCGGCTTCAGAAGGAATTTTCTAGTTCACCACTCCACACTGTCCAGTTAGCACTTGGTGCATGTGAGTTTCCCTCACTCTGGAAAGTATCCACCAGAGTCAACATAGAGAGTTTACGTTGGCTCACAGTTCTGGAGATCCCAGTCTATGACCCAGGGGTACAATGGCTTTGGTCCTGTGGTCATCACGGCAGAGAGGGCTTGGCAGGGCAAATTCACTATGACCAAGAAGTGAAAAGAGGAAGGGAAAGGGAGGGAAAGGGACTCGGGTCCGGTGACAGAGCACGCGCATGCTGTGCACAAACCCTTGGATCTATCCCAAGTACAGAGAGTAAGAGAAGCACACTAGAGATACAGGAAGTTGGAAGAATGATTCCTAGCATGGGCAAGACCCAGGGGTTGAAGCCCGGAAACAAACAAGAGCAGGCATGGCAGGCAGCACGTGTCTGTAATCCCTGCTCTCAGATGCTCAGGTAGTGGAGGCAGGAGAATCAGAAGTTTAACATGAGACCCAGCTCAAAAGAAGGAAGAGAAGAGACTGGGGTGCTACTATCTCAGAAAACACTCCCCCACGATCCACAGACTTCCTGCCAGTCCCCATCTCCTCAGTCCCCCCTCCTCCCTCTAAGACGTAGGCCCTTCAGAGACATTCTGGATTCAAGCTAGTGCTGGCTAGCAAGTATTGTCAGACCTCGTCTTGCTTGCCTCTGAGCTTGAGGAAGGTCACTAATATTTTGCATTGAATTTAGGAACAGTCACTGTACAGGCATTATAAAGGAATCTACCACCAAGTGTGGTGGTGCATCTGGATCTTTGTGAGTTTGAGGCCAGCCTGGTCTGTGAGTTCCAGAACAGCTACATGGTGAGACCCTATCTCAGTAAAACAAAACAACAATGAAAATTAAAGAAGAATTTGCCCACTGTTTGCAATTCTCACACTTGGTTTATTCCTGCGGTGTGAAGTAAGATCTCGTGCTGTGTTTTGCCAAATGGCTACTCCGTTGACCCAAAGGGGTTGTCCTGCACCACAGCTTCGGGCTGCCTGTGGGAACCACATCTTGTTCCCCACTGAGCTCCTCTTGTATTCTGAGGCCCGGCTACCATGGGTTTAACGTCAGCACCAACGCACCTAAGTCTGTAGAAACCGAGGGCATTTTTATTGGAATTGAATTTGATTTACAGATTAATTTGGGAGAACTGGTCTGTTTATTTTGTTAAGACATCCTGTCTAAGGACAGAGGATTCTCCATCTGCCCAGCCCACCCCCACATCTTCACAGAGGCGGGAACACTCTACCCACATAGCCTTTCCCGTTCCTTCCTGTTGGTCTCTCTCACTGCTGCAGTAGGGTTTTCCCGCTGTTATACCTCAGAGTTGCTCTAGGGCCCAGGAGGGCAACTAATATTCTTTTTTTTTTAATTTAAAAAAGTTTTATTTATGATTTTTTAATGTATATAGGTACTTTGTCTGCATGTTTGTCTTTATGGTAAATGCCTGGTGCCTGAAGAGTCCCGAAGAAGTTGTCACACCCCCTGGAACTGGAGTTATAGACGGTTGTGAGCTTCCATGTGGGGAACTGAACCCAGGTCCTCTTGAAGAGCAACCAGTGCTCTTAACCACTGGGCTATGTCTCCAGTTCCGAGATTTGTGATTTTCTTCCAAAGTATACTTTTCTCTTTCTTTTTACCTTTCTTTTCTTCCCCTGTGATGCGCTGACTAAAATCTAGGGCTTCATGATATGAGACAAGTGATCTTCCAATGAGCCTATTCCCCAAACAAAACAAGCTTTTAAATAATGTGCTGGGGCAGTAAGACAGAAATTGACACTAAAACTGGGATTATGACAAAAAACAAAACAAAACGTAAGTGGGGAAGCAGGGAAGGGCTTTTAGGCGCGTGGCCACACACGCAATTCTGTGGTGAAGGCATCGGAAGAGGAAGTGGCTGGGATTTGGCTCAATGGTAGCGGTCTGGCTTAATTTATACACATCCCTGAGATTTACCTGTAGGACCCCAAGAAAGGAAGGAAGGGAGAAAACAGACATGAGGGGGGTTGTAGAGAAAGCCCAAGCTCTTTAGAAAACCCCTAAATTGAAGTTATCGAGCTGTGGCTGAGATGGGGGACTAGGAAACTCCTGAGTTCTCATGTACAGAATGTTAGCAGATGTGACGGTCACGCCTTTAATCCCAGCACTTGGGAGGCAGAGGCAGGCGGAACTCTGTAGGTTCAACGCCATGGTGATCTACATAGTGAGAACCAGGACAGCCAGGGCTATGGAGAGAGACCCTGTCTCAACAAACAAACGGAAGTAAGGAACATGGGAGAACAGAAGATCACTCGGCTGGACCAGGTTTGGGTTTCTGTGGTCTGTGCACGCAGAACAGTGAGAGAGGACTAGGCTTGCTTAATCTTCGAAAGGATTAGGGATGCACACAGTAAATCTGTTACTCTGGGGGGAAAAGAAAAACTGGGAATGTCTTGGGCAGAAGTAGCCACACCCCAACATCTGTCCCATGCCTGCCCCATGCCTTCAGGTACCACTTGGATGCAGCAGGTTCTGAGTCTTATCTTCTGTGAGGGTCACTTGTGGCCCATTCACCACCTCCCCAACTGGGCCCGAATGCCCTGGATAGAGCAAACTTCCTTCAGCAGCCTCCTTTCTAAGAAGAACACTTCCTGGCCTCGTCTGCTCACCTCCCACCTGAACGCCAAGGGGCTGTCCTCAGCTCTGATGAAGTCCAAGGCTAAGGTAAGGAACAGGCACCTTCACCCTCCTAAGCATTTCACGAGAGCCAAAATGGATTCAGGCTTGGGGGGTCCAACAAGTCCAAAGGATTTGACTTTACCTTCACCTCCTGGGGTGAAGGACATGGAGTGTGTGAGCAGGTAAAAATCACAGCAGCAGCAGCAGACTGGACTGGAGGTGAGGCAGGGTCTATACAGCAGTGAGTTTCTGCCAGGCCAGCAGTGCAACCAGGCCAGGAGGAGGAGGGCGGGTGAGCCGGGCAGGTTAGCTCATTTCCGGGTATAGTGAATGTCAGTGGTTGGCTCTGGGGAAGAGAGGTCCCTTCCTAACTTGGTGGGAAGGCCCTAGAGAAACTCGAATAGGCCTTGGAGACACAGGTCTACACAGACTTCCCAGTAGTAGAATTGATGGAACCTTGATAGGCAAGGCTAACTTACCCTGTGAGGTGATAGTGACCATGATGAGTAACAGTGTCCCCCCCAATAAAAATGTTAACTGTAATAATAAAAAACAAAACACGCCCCCAGGGGCCACCCATTCACTGGCCACACAGGACTCCACCTACCGTGGCTCAGTTATCAGGTATGATCTCAACCTGCCGTCCACCTCACCTCTACTGTGGTGGGGGCTGCAGGCCAGCATTGTGTGCCCCTTCCTACCCCCACTTCTAGCCTGTGAGCTTCAGGCTGAGCTTCAGGACTTTGTCTGCCAGGTGGTGTACATGGCCCGGAACCCCAAGGATGTCCTGGTTTCCTTCTACCATTTTCACCGGATAGCTGGCTTCCTGCCCAATCCCAGCTCCTTTGAGGACTTTGTGGATGAGTTTCTCGAGGGCACAGGTGGGTCTCAGGGACCGAGGTGGCTCTCAGAGCCCCCTTGTCACCCAGCCGGTGGGCAGCCTTGCTTCCTTGTTCCAGTCACTCTGAGGTCACCCTGCTCCTCCTGGGTCCCAGCCACATATGGCTGGGACTGCAGTACCTCCTCGGTTCCTCTTTGTTCAGGTTTCTTCGGCTCCTGGTTTGACCACGTGAAGGGGTGGCTGGGCCTGCAGAAGGACCTAACTTTGCTTTTTGTCACCTATGAGGAGCTGCATCAGGTGGGTACCCCTTTCACCTCCTCAGTCAAAGCCCTGGCGTGTGGCAACCCCAGCTCTTCCATAACATTCTGTGAATCTTGTTTTCCTAAGACAGGACTGCCAACCATAATGGTGCCTACAGAACTCCTAGCTGCTCCCATTCAGACATACTCTTCTGCCTGCAGCTTTCCAAAAGTAACAGCCATTGTAAGACTCGTTGGTAGGAATTTCAAGCAGTTTTTGCTTTATTTTATGTGTATCAGCGTTTGTCTTCATGTATGTCTGGACCATGTGGTACCCAAGGCAGTCAGAAGAGGGCATTGAATCCCCTGGAGCTGGAGTGACGGATGGTTGTGGCCACCACTGGGTGCTGGGAATCAAACCCAGGTCCTCTGCAAGAGCAATGAGTGTTCCTAACTGCAGAGACATCTCTCCAGCCTGAGTTTCAGGAATTTTTAAAATTTATTTTACTCCAGTGTCAGTGGAGGGCAGAAGAAGGCATTGAACCCCCTGACTGGAGTTACAGGGAGCCATGGGCTACTTGATGTGAGTGCTGGGATTTGAACCTGCATCCTCTAGAGGATCGAGAAGTACTCAACTACTCAGCCATCTCTCCAGCCCAAAGAGTTTTTAATGTACATTTACAGTTTTAGTACTGTGGGGCTGGGGAAATGGCTCAGTTGGTAAAGTGCTCCTAGGACATGTTCAAGGCCCTGCGATTGATTCCCTGTTTGGCAAAACATGTGGGAGAGGCAGGAACAAGCAGTCCCTGTAGCTCACTTGGCTGGCCAGCCTAGTCTGTTTGGTGAGTTGACGGCCAGGGATAGACCTTTCATCAGCAAAAGAAAATGGGCTTCTCTAAGGAATGGCACCTGAGATTTTCCTCTGGCCCCTACATGCACAGAAAGAGAGAGACAGAGAGACAGAGAGACAGAGAGACAGAGAGAGACAGAGACAGAGATAGAGACAGAGAAAGAGAGGCCCAAACACACAGACACACTGAGAAACAAGAATTTGCAGACCAACGAGATTGCTTGGTGGATAAAGACATTTGCTAGCCTGGTTTGATCCCTGGAACCATATGGTGGAGATAGAGAACCGACTCTTTTCTCTTCTCCCTGTGTGCCTTAAGTTATACATCCGACTAATGATGTCATTTTTGTATTTATTCATCAAAGTAATCTTTGATTCACATCTGACTGCACTTGGAAATATAGATAAGCTCCTCTGAGCAGCTTTGGTGCATGACTACAGGTACTTTATCTGCTTGTCTTTTCAGCCCCTGCACTTTCTAACAGAACAGACAGGCCCTGCGATTACTCAACCCATCCTGGCACAGCGAGCACACTGCATGCATAATGCTGGAGAACCTTGGGTTCTCTGAGCTGTTCCAATACTGTATGTAAACAGCAAGATTTTAACTCAGAATAACAAAATGAAATCTCCTTCTTCACAGTAGGTTTTAAATTCCATCCACAAAGCTGACCTTTCCTCTGCCTGCAGCTTCGGCTCCAGCTGTTGATGCTGTGTGTACTTAGATATTTTGGGGGATTCCAAGATCGTTGGGCCTTAGAAACTGTACACATTTGCTCCCAGAAGACGACATTGGTTTGGCCTCAAGACATCAAAACAAGAGAAACAAACAAGGTCCTGAACAGATTCACGTCGGAGGAGGCCTAGGCCTTTCCAACAAAATGAGTCTTGGTACCAAAATTAAAGCTCAATTTTTCAAAGCTTTATTAAAATCAAATTCTTTAACGATGCGACACCCTCTGAGTGTCAAATACAACATGACCTGAACACAGAGATATATCAATACTCGAGGTTTTATTTTTCAAGATTTTTATTCCCTGCTTCCGGTCCTTGGTGGTGTTGGCCTGATACTATTCAGCCTCAGGTTACAGACAGCTGTGAGCTCCGTGTGGCTGCTAGTAATGGAACCTTGTTGCTCTGCAAGAACCAGAGCTCTTAACTGCTGAACCATCTCTCCAGCACCCCACCCATGGATTCTTCAAGATTATGAAATATTCTGTGGTATAGACATAGCTAGAAGAAATTCCCTTTGTGGTTGATTTTATGCTGTTTCCAGCTACTTCCTATAACAGATAATACTGAATTGAGTATGTTTGTTCACACTTCGAGTTACTTGTACTATTTTTTAATGTATACTGGGGGGATGTGTGTGTTGAGGCAGTGTCTCTCTAGTGTGTAGCTCTGGCTGTCCTGGAACTCACTCTGTAGACCACTCTGGCCTCAAACTTACAGAGATCCGCCTGGGTCTGCCTCCTGAGTGCTGAGATTACCTGGATTATTTTTATTTTTAAATATATGTATGTGTGTCTATGTCGATATTTATGCACTGGGTCCCTTGGAGCTACAGTTCTGGGTTGCTGGAAACTGACCTTGGAACTGTCCCAAGAGCAGTATGCACTCTAAATCATTACACTGTTTCTCTCGTCCCTGCTTGCACTAAGTTAATGTCTTAAATATGTATCCATTCCTCTGGGTCCAGGAACCTCGCAGAACCATCCGGAAGTTAAGTGAATTCCTGGGGCGCCCCCTGGGGCCAAAAGAGGAGGACATCATCCTGGAGCATAGCAGCTTCTCCTTCATGAGTCAGAGCGACATGGTCAACTACAGCCTTTTGTCCAAGGACATCATAGACCAGAGCCAGGGCAAGTTCCTCAGGAAAGGTAGGCCTCCCTCCCAGCCCCCATTCAATACCCATGGCCCAACCTGGGGCCAGGCTACCCTTATCTTTTGTGTGTATATTTTGGTTTTGGTTTTGAGAAAGGTCCCTATGCAGTCCTGGCTGTCTTGGAGCTTGCTATGTAGACCAGGCTGGCCTCAGACTCACGGAGATCTTCTGCCTCCCGAGTGCTGGGATTACAGGCATTTGCCACTACTCCTGGCAGCATCTGATTACAGCCCCCAGCATACCCAGCCTACCTGCTTCCTGACTTCCTCATTCCTCCACAGCATCGATGTGATACTGAGGACACCCCCAACCCCTGTGCCATTCTCTTCTGGTGCTGCCTTCACAGGGGTCCCCTTTTGGCCCCAGGCTACAGCTCTGTCTCAGGCAACTCCACTTAGAGCGTCCCAAATTTCTGAATACCTCTCAGAAAGTGCCCCAGACTCCATCTCTGCCAATTCTTCCAAAAGTAGCTGACCTTTGCCATTATTACGGACAGCAAGTTCTAGCACCACCTGAGCCCAGCCCCGCCCACCCAGTTCTGAAGAGTGGGTAGTAGAGAAGGTCTCTATCTACCTGAGTACCTGCAGGATGCTTGGATGCATAAAAGAGAGGGGCAGGTGGATCCTCATGGCAGCTAAAAATATACCTTGCTATTGTCCCTGATAAAACCCCTCAGTGCACCAGAACCTCTGGCCTGGGTGTCAATTGGGCCATGCCTTTCTCAACAGTCAGAAGAACTGTCCTCAGAGTCCCCAACAAGACAAATCCTCAGGACAGGTCTTCGGCGTACATGAAACCAGACACTGGCCTTCAACCCCTAGCCAATTGTATAAACAGCAAGATTTTAACTTGGCCCAGGATAGGGCAGCCATGGTACCCATAACCACATCCTTGGCTGACATCCAAAGTACACAAACTAGGGGAAGTTCTCATACAGCCCTGGAGGTCAGGGTAAGGTATCCTTGGGCCATGCTCCTCCCTGCTTCTTTTATTCCTGTAGTGCCAGTGTTCACAGTTTCTAGCTACATCCCTTTAGGCTCTGTCTGGATTAGGGTTTCATTGCTGTGAAGAGGCACCATGACCACAGGTGCTCAGGTAGATAGAGACCTTCTCTACTACCCACTCTTCAGAACTGGGTGGGCAGGGCTGGGCTCAGGTGATGCTAGAACTTGTTGCCTGTAATTATGGCTAAGGTCAGCCTCTTTCGGAAGAGTTGGCAGAGATAGAGTTTGGGGCACTTTCTGAGAGGTATTCTTATAAAGCAAAACATTTAATTGGGGCTGGCTTACAGGTTCAGAGGTTCAGTCCATCATCATCATGGTGGGAAGCATGGCAGTGTCCAGGCAGACATGGAGCTAAGAGTTCTACATCTTGATCTGCAAACAGCAAGAGGAGACTCTATGCCACACCAGGCATAGCTTGAGCACTGAAGACCTCAAGGCCCGCCCCCATAGTGACACACTTCCTCCAACAAAACCACACCCACTCCAACAAGGCCACACCCACTCCAACAAGGCCACACCTCCTAATGGCACTACACCCTACAGCTAAGCATTCACACACATGAGTCTTTGGAGGCCATTCCTATTCAAACCACTCCAGGCTCTACTCTTAGACTCGGAGGGCACTAGTCACTAGATTAGGCCTCTCTTCCCTTAACCTTTCTAAATTAAGTCATGTTCCCAGGTGTCAGATGGGAGGTCCGCATGCCTCCTATAGGATGTAATTCAGAATGTGGTGATGGAGAAACAGCAGTCAGTCTCTCAGGAGTTAGCTGTGGTGTATCCTTGTCTTCTCTCCCTGCCTGACTCACACCATCTGCCCTTACTCTAGGTGTTGTGGGGAACTGGAGGGAATACTTTACTCCTGAGCTGAATGAAAAGTTCAACGCTGTCTACCAGTCCAAGATGGGTGACTTTGGCCTTTGCCTCCCCTGGACCATGGACTGATCCTTCCAACCCATCTAGCCTATTCACATGAGCCTGTCCAACTGTGCTATGCTCCTGGTCTAGCCTGTCCTCCTAGTGTGCTATGCCCCTGGTCTAGCCTGCCCTCCTTCTGTGCTATGTCCCTGGTCTAGCAATAAAAGCTCAGGTCTATGTTGTACAGACTCTGTCCTAGCTTCTGCCTGGACCTGTGTACTATACCCTTTACCCTGTGGGAGAAAGGGGACATACACTTCCAGGACCCTCTTTTTTTCTTTAGAGCTTGACCCTTTACTAGGCTGCAGTCCCAAAGCTTTCTTTAGAACTTCCAGATGAGACTTCCCTAGACCTTATACCCAGGATCATTCTTCCAGAGGGCGAGGGTAAAGAGGTAGAAAAGAGGGAGGAGCCTGTGGGGTTCCCTCGGAGACCAAATCTAGACCAGAGAAGTCAAAGCAAGCATTAGAAACAAACACCAACAAACCCAAGTAATAGGAAAGGTCTCTGCCCACTCACTGGGGCTCCCAGAGATGTGGGCTGCCTACCAAGATGGCCGCCATCCCAGTCACATGTGCACAGCAGCAAGCTTCTGCTCTGAGAAGAAGGGTTGGCAGCACTGGGCATAACAAGGCCCAAGTGGAGCCAGAAAGTCCCTTCTCGTCCTCCCCATCCCTGTGTGCTGCCCATCTGCCTGAGTTCCATGGAATACTCTAATGGCAATATGACAAAAATCCAGTCCTGGCTTAAAGCCAAGGAGTGACTTGATCCAAGGAGCTGGCTCCAGAATTGATTGATTCAGAGCTCAGTCCTGTTTTCATTTATAGCAGCTGTCTGCTCACGTACTATGATGAGACCATCCCTCTCTAGACCCTTGGGCCTTGGCTCAGCTACTGGAAAAGGCCCCTGACTTTTTTGCGGGACAGGACACACTGACTGTGCCACACTAGGTGTAGCTTGAGCATAGGAGCCCATCCCCACAGTGACACATTCCTCCAACCAGGCCAAGAGAATCCATGAGACCACATGAGAATGCAGACTCTTCGGGGTCTGAGTGCAGATCTGGAAGCTTCGCCCCTTTGTCTGTCCCAGTGTGGAACATGAAGGTATCCAGATGCCAGGAACATTCATCCTGAACATTGTGGCCCATATGTCCACTGCTTAGCCCCCACCATGGTCCACAAGCAGGGAGGTACCAGGTATGAGGCAGGCAGCTAGGGTCCTATGACTGGGAATCTTGGTGTCAAAAGCTAAGTCCAGGCTGGGCAGTGGTGGTACATGCCTTTAATCCCAGTACTTGGGAGGCACAGGCAGGCGGATTTCTGAGTTCGAGGCCAGCCTGGTCTACAGAGTGAGTTCCAGGACAGCCAGGGCTACACAGAGAAACCCTGTCTCGAAAAACCAAAAAAAAAAAAAAAAAGCTAAGCCCAGCTTGCCTGCCTCAGACCAGGGGCTATCAAGTTAATTTTGAAGGAAGGCAACCTAGAAATGAAATACAGAGGCAAACTAGAGCCTGTCCCGTGAGAAGCAGGGAAGCAGCATGCTTTGTTTCTGTTTCCTCTGGTGAAAATTTGGATGCAGATCCTCAACGGGCTTAGCAGTCCAGCCAAGAGGCCAGGATGACTCCACCCCAGTATCCAGGGGTAAGAGGAGCCCAAGGGTGGCGGCATCAAGCACACAGAACTTGGGTTGACTGCAGAGGGGAGGAAGACTGACTTGAAACACTGGACACTGAAGCCAGGAATGCTTAGCAAGGGTTCTACAACTTCTGGGTGTGGTGGCCCACTCCTTTAACCTCAGCATCAGCAAGCAGAGGCAAGAGAATCTCTGTGGGTTTGAAGCCAGCCTAGTCTATATAATGAGCTCCCAGACAGCCAGGGCTATGTAGAGAGACTCTGTCTCAAGAGGGAGGGAGAACTACATTAGAGCTCCAAGAAGGGTTTGTCTGTCTGTCTGTCTTGGCTGCAGTGTTGCTAAGGGCAACCCAAGTCCTTATACTGAAAGGACCATTGAATGGCCACAGCCGGGGCCTGTCCCCAGCCTTCATTGTAGACTGGCCACAGCCGGGACCTGTCCCCAGCCTTCATTATAGACTGGCCACAGCCGGGGCCCTGTC
>JADRCH010007346.1:296851-376154 GCA_019843965.1 Rhynchomys soricoides
TATAGACTGGCCACAGCCGGGGCCCTGTCCCCAGCCTTCATTATAGATGCTGTTTATAATGCCTGCTAACACAGCAGCAGCATCCTTGACTTTGGATCTTCAATGTGTCTCAGAATGGGAGTTCCTATGACAACAAGTGACTTTTCCAAAGACCCCATGAGCTGGGGATATAACTCAGTTGCTGAGATACTTGCCAAGTGTTCACAAAACCCTGAATATGATCTCAAGCACTCATAAAACCTAACATAGCGGTGTGTCCTGTAATCCAAACACTTGGGAGGAAGGGATAGGAGGATCAGCAGTCACAGGTCACCATAAGCTGCATAGTAAGTGGTCTATATAAGACTCTGATTCAAAATAAACAGCCTGATGTGGTGGGGCACACCTGTAACCCTAGTAGCACTCGGGAGACAGAGGCAGGCAGATCTCTGGGAATTCAAGGTCAGCTTGGTCTACATAGAGAGTTTCAGCTCACCGAGTGCTACTGGGTGAGATCTTGTCTCAAAACAAGAAAAACCCAGGAGGCCCCAATGGCCTCAACAGTGAAGCCTCAACAGCAGAGAAAGAAATGTAAGTCAAGTCCCAGTACTTGCCGCATGCCCGGAAGAGCTGAGAAGGCACAAAGGGTGGTAAGTGTTCTGGATGGGCCCTGCCTCCTGACAAACTGTCACCCTGGGGTCTCAGGCCAGCCTCCTAAAACTGAGTTTAGGGATGTCCAGAGCAGCCCCTAGTTAGAGAAGGATGCACAGCACAGATGCAATGGAAGGGGAACCTGCCCACCGTGGGGTGAGAGATACGTACGCAGAACACTACAGGCCAGTGAGAAGAGGGTCATATATACCATGATTACATGCACATAAGGTCCAAAACCTGGCAAAACAATCGATGACCTTGTGACCAGTTGGGGAAGTGGTAGCACCAGGGTACTCCCAGGAAGTGCTCCCAGGAGGTGCTCCAGACCACAAAGAGGCACAGATTCTTGTCTTGAGCCACAATAGCTAATGATCCAGGATGGATCCAGAGCTTTTCTGGATGAATCCAGCAAGGACTTAGGATGGTGCTGAGCCATCAAGAGCAGGCTCTCTTGGTAATATAGACTGGAATTGGGGATGGGATAGAGTCTTAAAGGACACCCTCTGCCAGACTCTCCTTCAGGGCCAGGAGCCTGGACTACTCAGTCTTGGGAAAAAAGAGAAACTGTGTGAGCCAAATAGAGTGCGCTCTGCGTGTGTATGTGTCTCTCTCTCTGTCTCTTTCTGTCTCTGTGTCTCTGTCTCTGTCTCTGTCTCTCTCTCTCTCTCCCTCTCTCTCATGATAACTGAGATCTTCTTGGTGTTTATCAGCCTGAAATCCCACCAAGGATCGCCTTGAAGTTTAGGCCTCAGGCCTGGCCAGGGTCAGCATTGTGGCCCTGGCTGAGAGAGAGCACTGAGAAGAGGCTGGATCTGGAGGTGTCTGAGGACTTGTCCCCAAGTCTCATCTTGACTGCTGAAGTAGATGCCCCCAAAGATAGAGCCCAGAGCAAGGGAAGATCCCCTACTGCCTCACAGGGACCTCCTTCAGCCCAGGGCTGTTTCTTGGGGATATTCTGTTCAATGTAGTGAGTTTAAGAGGATTTAGTCCATTAACCCTTGGCCATCAGATCCCCCACCCACAGACTAAAAGGACATGTAACTCTGAACAGATGGCTTTTCCCCCTACTTCCTCCAGCTGAGAGTCTGTCTTACAATACAATAGAACCTTCTAGGCCTGAGGGAAAACTCCATGCACCCACCTAATGCCTACATTTTCATGTGTATGGTAAGGGGCACAGCTCTCTCTTGCACTGGCCTTCAAGCCCCAGTGCCCATTTGCAAACTGGGCACAATGACACACCTGTTCAAGAGAGATACAGGCTCCACCTAGAGCCTGCAAATAACCTCTGTAAATCTGGACGTTGTTGGGTTAAAACCCCATAGAGTAGACCAACCCCAGAGTGGCTGGGAGTGTCTTGAAAGAGGCTTCCATAGTGAAAGTAACAGAGGAGTGTAGCCCTTCCCAGATGCACACATGCACACTCAGACACACAGTAAAACAACATACACATGCACATATTTGCATGTGCACAGACACACGCCTAAACACACATGCATATGTAACCAAGGCTCTAGGCTTTGCAGCCTGGAAGTCAAGCATGAAAGGCCCAGCTCAAGACTCTACTGTGTATTCTTGGTTAAATGGCTTCATTTCTCTGAGTTCAGCTCCCCCTTCCATGAAATGCACTCACTCACAGTAGACCATCACGTGGGGCTGTTGTGAGAACTCAACACAGCGGGCAATGTTTAAGCAAATGCTTAGGGAGTCCTGAGGAGGGAGGGATACTCCACTGTGTACAGGCACTAGATCTGGTGAGAGGAGGAGGGGAGAAGAGAGAAGAGAGGGGAGAAGGAGCCGAGGAGACACACCCCTAGGGCCTGCTGATTGCCCACCAGTAAGTGGGTCCACAAACAGAAGGGACACGCAAGGGGCAGGTGGCGAAGAGAAAGGCTTCACTCACAGCTCTTGTGTGATTGGCCGGACTGCGTGGGGCTTGTCTGACAGCTTTTCAGCCCCCACACCAATTACAGGCACTTAGTCACAGGTTCCTGCCCGTACTTCCTCTCAGCAGCAGGAGAAAGAACAGCCTCCATGGGGCTAGTCCTTCCCGCCCCCTCCAACCTCTGCCTAGCTTGGATGAGGAACAGGATAGGCACTAATCCAGCAAGGCAGAGCTTGGCTTCTGAGGCCCAGTGGGCTCTATAGGAGGGACAGTGGGGTGGGAACACATTAAGAACACAAAGGATGGACCTTCAGAAGCTGGCTCTCCCCTTAGACTAAGAAACTGGTACCCCAAATCAGACTGAATGCCACCCATCCTGCCCCCTACAAAAGACTACAATGTCAGAGTGCATGGCAGGTCAAGCTAAGGTGTGGTGTTCAGAGCATAAGAAATATGGATCCTCTCAATCAATTCAATAAGGTAGCTATGTGGTTCTGCCTGAAGTCTCTTCTCTCTTAACAGTGACATCAGCCAGGGCTGAGTCTTAGCTAGCTGAGAGAGGGGGACCACAGGGGTACTCTGAGGTCATTTATCTATTTATCCATGTATTAACTGCAGGGTAGAAGCCCACTGGGGCTGGGGGCTTATTCTCATGACACTGGCCATGGGCCTCTCCTGTCACGGTGGCCCCTGGGGGCTAATAGTTCAACTGAGCAGAACAGTACAGTGGTATTTGTAGATTTTTGTTTATCAGGACAGAGTTTCTCTGTGTAGCTCTGGCTATCCCGTAACTCAATCTCTGGACCAGGTTCACCTCGAACTCAGAGATCTTCCTCCCTCTCCTTCCTGAGTACCAGGATTAATGGTGTGCACCTAACATTTTTTCGTTTTTTAAACAGGGTCTCATTAAGTGGCCTTTGCTAGCCTAGAATTTACTCTGTAGACCAGGCTGGCCTTGAACTTACAGAAATCTGACACCACCACTTTCTGAGTTCTGGGACCACTTAGCACTTGGTATTTTAATGATCTAGCTATAGAAGTTACATTGGACCCCAAGTCCACTCAAGTTCAAAAAGACAGAATGTAAGCCTTCCTCTCAATGGTACACTCAAAGCCCTGTTAAGCAGACATACTCATCTCTGGCAGACAAGGAACAAGGCTCAGACCCCCTCAGAAGGAGGTGCCCCATCTCAGGCCAAAAGCTGTTAAGAGTCCACAGGTGTTACAAGCTAGAGCTGATTAGCCTGGCCAGCCAATGCCTCCAATCCTGCAGAGCCTGTGGAGAAGGGCTGACCCCATAGCATGCTTGAGTCAACCCTCAGGGTGAGTCCCAGTGGGGTAGGCTGTGGGGCCCATGGCCACTCTAGGACCCCTAGTTCAGCCAACTTGGAAATTCTTCACCCAAGGCCCTAGGGTCACTCCCATGCTATATGCTGGAGTGAGGCTCCAGCTTAAGCTGCAAGATTCCCCGAATCTCTGGGGACACACTCTATCTGCCTCAATGGGTTTGATTCACATAAGCTCCTCTGGATTCCAAGATTCATGCGCTTTAAGGTGGCAAAGGGGGTAAAAACAGGGACTTGGTCAATCAAGGATGTACTGGCCCTGCCCCAATCAGTGTCTGACTCAGGCAGGTCCCTCCATTAATCTGAGCCTTGATTTCTTTGTGAGGTGAGAGTCTAGGACATGCTTCTGGACCAGGTCCCTCAAGTGCTGAGAGAAACTCACTTTCTCCTCCTTGCTTTGTGATCTCTTGGAAGGACTGGCCTTTCTCACCCCTCTGGTTAGCAGCTATCCCAAGCCCTCCACACTCACTCTTCCTCCTCCTCCTCCTCTTCCTCCTCCTCCTCCTCCTCCTCCTCCTCCTCCTCCTCCTCCTCTTCCTCCTCCTCCTCTTCTTTTTCTTTTGGTTTTTTGAGACAGGGTTTCTCTGTGTAGTCCTGGCTGTCCTGGAACTCACTCTGTAGACCAGGCTGGCCTCGAACTCAGAAATCCACCTGCCTCTGCCTCCCAAGTGCTGGGATTAAAGGCATGCACCACCACTGCCCGGCCACACTCACTCTTCTACATGCATTAAACCTTCCCCCCATTCTCTTCTGCCTGCTGCTGCTGTTGCTGCTGCTGGGATCCAGGCTCCTCGGCTTCACCAGAGAAGAACCCAGGCAAATCTAGGAACTGTCAGGCTCTTGCACTGTGTGGACTGGATCAGACCCGGCCGACACCCTGGGCCCCCAAACTCCCATGCTGCTGGTGTCTCCTTTCTCATATATCCGTGGAAGGTACATTTCTCCCATGTCCTCTCTGTCCCCAAAGAGACCAACATCCACCGGCCCTTCCGGAATCGTAGCCAGGTTACCATGGTGATGCCTATTATCCGGGCTTAACAGGAGTTGAATCAGTAGCTAAAAATAGCCCCAGAGTGGATAGATAGATTGATAGGTGGGTGGGTCTGATTCAGGGTTGGGACAATTTGTTTTTCTCAGACAAGATAATTGAGAGGAAATCTCAATTAAAAATCCACACCACCACCCCCCCAGACAGGTGGAAGCTGCCCTCAGCTGACAGCTTGTGGCACATGATGAGTCCTGGGTGCAAGCCAAAGTCACTTTGGGCTGCTTTTCCCTTCTTGACACATCAGCTTAGGGGACTACCTAAAGCCCAGGGCCACAATCCTGACTGGTGTGGGTAACCTGGTGAGCCTGATTCCAGAGACTTTCATGTCAGATCCCCCGAAGCAAGAAAGGCACAGGCTTTGGGAATGAGGCATATTTTATTGCACCCAAAGCTGCCTCCCACAGCCCTGTAGGCCCCAGGGCTCCAGGTATGGCCACCGGCTGGAGTGGCACCAGATAGGACAGAGAGACTTACGGGGACAAAGTGCCTAGATATGGGTGTCCTCAGGGTTGGGATACTGCCTCTCTCCACATGATCAAGTGATAAGATTCTCTAGGTCCACCACCCTTTCCATAGCTGAGCTGTCAGAATTATGACAGGCGTGGTCCCACCCATCTCTCTCTGGGCCAAGTTGGGCTTGCGGGCTTTTCTGACTTGGTGCTTTGATTGACACCTGATGTGCCAGAGAGTGAGCTCAAGCAAGAAGGGGAGAGCATCTTTGTAGCTCCGATTCTTTCAGAATACCCTGCTCGGTGCCTGTTGGGTGCAGGGAGGCCCAGACATGGGGGAGTTGTTGATTTCTGTTATTCCACAAGACTTGGATTGCTTCATGTTAGGGAATAGGCCACTGACCCAGGGCAGCAGAACATAGGAGCAGGGCTGGGGGATAAGCTTCTGAGGGGTCTCTGGGGGCACCGGAGATGCTGTGGATGGACTCAGACCCCCCTCCCCTGACATCCTCATGGTGCTGAGCTGCCACCAGCCTCTCCAGCCTGGGTGCCAAGGCTTCGAGGAGGCAGCTCCTTGTGGCTGTAGTACTCAACCACTTGCTTTGGCACTTCGGCCAACACACACTTGGCCAGTGCTGCAGGGGATGCCTGGGTTCAGAGACAACAGGGTTACATCTAAGGGCCTTCTAGATCCTCATCCCCCTATCTGGGTCACAGTCCCAGGACTCAAATCTACTTAAGGGACATGTGACTTGGCAGTCAGTTGAGCTACTAAGGACACAGACTGGAAATACAGTCACTGAGCCCCTAGACTGTCCTAGCATTTAGCTGATGGAGGTGCCCACAATTGTCCCCAGTATGTCTGTGCTGGGGACATCTCTCCTAGCACTGCAGAAAATGACAGGAGGTAAAGTGGTGCCTCCAGGCACAGGGACACCCTCATGTTCTCTCATGAAAACCTTCAATGTGTACGTGCAATAGAGGCCATGTGACATGCTTACGGTTGAGTGGGCATAGGCAGCTGTGTGTCAGGTTCACAGAACCCCTGCTGCCCTCTCTGTGTCATAGATTTTAGAGTCAGGAGCTCACTGCTTAGGCAGTCATCAGGGTGGAGACTGACTAGGAGCCATCCCCAGGGCCTGCTCTTCCGCCTGACATAAAAAGTGTGGGGCCGTATCCTGAGCAAGGAAGCCATGTATGCAGGGAGCAGTGGGGACCACCCCCAGGGCCTAACTCTCAATGCCACCCCCTGCCAGCCACTTACGTTCTTGAGCTCACGGAAGGGCACAAACTGAACGATGTCTCGGAGTGCAGGCTCACCCCGTGGGGAACGCAGGACTCCATCATCTCCATCTAAGATTTGCATATCCGTGAAGTCAGCGTTGCCTACCCCAACGATGATGACAGACATGGGCAGGTGGGAGGCACGCACAATGGCCTCTCGGGTGTCCGACATATCTGTCACCACGCCGTCCGTGAGGATCAGCAGTATGTAGTATTGCTGGAGGCATCAGAAGGAAGTGAGGGTGCTGGTCCCTGAGTCCTCCCAAAGCTACACACATCATATCCAGCTCCATTCCCCCCACCTGGAGGAGCCCCTGCTGTGTGCACCTCTGCAGAGCCCAGGCTGGTTTTTTGAAGCAAAACACAACACTCACGACAACCTTAATCATAAATCAGTGCTGGCCACTATGCAGAGTAAAGCTTCTCCACCCATCATGGGACCGCAGAATCCACTTTACAGACAAGACCACCTAATTGGGGCTTGAACCCAAGTCTCATACCAGAGGAGGAGATCTCCTAGATAGACACGGGCCCCAACACCCTAACACTAGGGTGCCCAGTCTATGCTTCAAGACAAGAGTGGGAAGTGTTTCAAACAGAAGTCCATTCTCATTGTCAAGAATGCAATACCTAGGGGGCTGGAGAGATGGCTCAATGGTTAAGAGCACAGTCTGCTCTTCAGGTCATGAGTTCAATTCCCAGCAACCATTTGGTGGCTCACAACCATCTGTAATGGGATCTAATGCCCTTTTCTGATGTGTCAGTGACAGGATGCTCAAATATATTAAATAAATAAATCTTTAAAAAAGAATACAATTCCCAGTCAGATGTGATGGTGCACACCTAATCCCAGCACCAGGGAAGCTGATCCCTGAATTCCAGGCCAGCAGAGACATCAGAACTGGAGAGAGGGCTCAGTGGCTAAGAGCACTGACTGCTCTTGCAGAAAACCTAGGTTTGACTCTCAGCACCCACGTGGTGGCTCCCAACCATCTGTAGCTCCAGTTCCAGCAGATCCAGCGCCCTCTTCTGGCCTCTGTGGGCACTACATGCACATGGTGCACACTCATACATGCAGGCAAGAGACTCACACACATGTAATACATATTACAAAAAAATGTTAAAAAGCTTGGACAATGAGGGTTGAGGAGACAGTTCAGCAGTTAGGAGCACAGACTGCTCTTCCAGAAGACCTGAGTTCAATTCCCAGCAACCACACGGTGGCTCACAATCATCTGTAATGGACTCCAATGCCCGTTTCTGGTGTGTCTGAAGACAGTGACAGGGTACTTACATAAATAAAATAAATCTTTGGGCCAGAGCAAATGGGGCCGGAGAGAGCAAGGAAAAAAAAAAAGCTGTCCTTGATTTCAGGACATAGATGCTGATGTCTGATGGTCAGAGTTACAACCTGCTCTCAGAAAATTCACTGAAAGTTAACCAGCAGTGGTGATTCACACTTGATTTCCAGCACTCAGGAAGCACATACAAGGATTGCTGCAAATCTGAGGCCAACCTAGTCTCCAAAGAAAGTTTCAGGCTAGCCAGGGCTACATAGCCAGACTCTATCTTGATGAATAAACAAACAAACAAAAACTCAAGCTGACTGTAATTTGAGCATTCAGGAGGCTGAAGCATTGCAAGATGAAGCCTGAGATAAATAACAAGAGTTCGTCTCAAATGGACGTGTGTGTGCACACACAGGTGCACAAAATGCATGTGTGTGTAGAACTGAGAGGTGTGAAAGCACCATTCAGTCAAGACACATAAGCAAGCAGGTATAGAGTTTCCTTGTGAAGTAAAAAAAAAGAAAAGCTGAAACTCAGGGTGTTTGTGAAATGCATGAATGTTCTCGAGCCTCTCATCTGGGCATTTAGAAATATTGTAATCATAAATTTTCAATTGTATATGTTTTATCACAACAAAATAGTTAAACCAAATTTTTTCAAAACATAAGCAAAATGAAGCCCAGCACCCAGGACACAAAGCAGCCCTAGAAAAGAACATGACAGGGCTCTTGGCCATGTAGTTGGGACTTTCCTGTAAGTCTGAGATTAACTCAAGGTGAAAAAGTGAAAATGTTTAAGCTCAGGAACAAGAGGCACGTGGGCATCTGTTCATCAAGAGAGTGGATCTGTGGGAATCATCTGGCAATTTCTTAATTTTAAAGTTAAAAAAGAAAGGTTATCCCTGTGTGTGATGCACACAGACCCACATGGAGGTCAGGGGACAACTCTTCTGCCTCAATTCTTTCTCTCAAATCAAGAATCAAGTTCAAGATAACAGACTTGCATGGCAGGCACCTCAGCAGCCCCACTTGGCAATTTCCTGACTTTCAGAAAACATTATGAGACCTCAACTCTTAAAAAAAAAATTTCTAGCCAGGTAGTGGTGGCGCATGCCTTTAATCCCAGGACTTGGGAGGCAGAGGCAGACGGATTTCTGAATTCAAGGCCAGCCTGGTGTACAGAGTGAGTTCCAGGACAGCCAGGGCTATACAGAGAAACCCTGTCTCGAAAAACCAAAAAACCAAACCAAACCAAAACAACAACAACAACAAATCCAAGGAAAACAAAAAGCATAAAAATTATTGTTTAAAAAGGGGGTACACTTATCAGAAGACAAACTGGCTAGGTTCATCACATCTGTCCACTCTGGACAGCACTGCCTAGAACCCAGGACGATATCCGTTGGAGTCCCTCCTTCCTGGAGCACAGAGGAATTCTGACAGCCAGGCCTGGAGAGGGCTCCACTGCCGGTGGTGTGTAACAGTCCCTGACAGACATGTGATGTACACAAGACTCACCCTGCAGACATGCGCAGCATAGACATTTAAGGAGGGAGTGACACTATACTACGGCCTCTTAAATAGTTCAGGACACTTAATGCGTACATACATGGAGTGGACGGAGGCAGGAGGGGGTGGGGAGGAGGAAGAAGGAAAGGAAGAAAGGGGCAAGCTGGTAGCTACCATGACCCGGGGGATGGCCAGAAGTCATTCGCTAGTCTGGTCACTTGTACATATGATTTTTTTTTTTTTCAAAATGAAAAATTAAGAGAACCCAGCAGGCCAGCTGCGTCTCAGCCACACACAGAGGGCTACAAAGAGCAGAAGACAACCCTGAGGTAAATGTGCACACTGAGGATGCCTAAAAGAAAGCCCATATGTGATACCTGCAGAGGTGCAGAGAGACAGAGGGGAAACTGAGGAAAACCAGTGTCCACCCCAGATAGCCAAGGGCTGACTTTGAAGTGATTAATTCAGTCCTCCGCCCGAACTAAAAACGGACTGCCTGGGGCTTTGAGGGAGCCACCAGTTGACGACCCGAGCTCACCCACCCTCATCACACCCTGTTCCCAGTCACCTACAGAAGCCTCCCCTGTGCGCTCCTCAGCTGCTGCCATGCGGGCCACCTTGGAAATGATGGGTGCCACATTGGTGGGGCCGTAGAGCTGGACCTTCGGCAGGCAGTTCTGGTAGGCCTCTACCACGCCCTGGATTCCTGTAGGGAACAGAGGGGTGAGCCTGGCCCAACGCATCACCATGCCAAACCCATCTCCAGCTCTTACCTTCACACTCATCGTCCTCAGGGTTGAAATTGATGGCAAAGTCGTGGGATACCTGGTGGGGACAAGAGTCAGACAGGACCTTCCCAGGACACATTTGATTCCCACTTACTGGGAGAAGCTGGTTTGTTGCTTCTCGGGCCCATGTGGAAAGACCTCCATGGAAAGAAGAAGCCAAGAAGGAGGCAGGCAGACAGACAGACAGACAGACAAACTAATGTTGGGCAATTACTTTAGTGCCTGGATCCTATAGTAACTGCATCTTCTAAGGTACATTAAGCAATAAATCCCAGCATCTATGTAAGAAGTTGAATGTCACTTTCTGATATGAACATGCATCATGCTTAAAGCTCCATCCTCTAAGGGGCCAACAGTCAGTCTCTGACCCATAGGCCAGGGTCTCCCCTCCCTCCACCCCCACTCCAAAAGGTAATGATGGCAACCAGGGTTCTTATACCCAACACATTCCTTCCTGGGGAGGTGAAGGCCTACGCAGAAGAGTGAGAGAAAGGATAGGCGTCCCAGCCCAGGGGTCTCCTACCTCATACTTGGGAGGGATCCGGGCTCCAAATCCCAGAGCAGAAAATCTCTTGTCACTGGAAAAGAGGTAAAACCGATGGTTCCAGGAACCAGGTTCCCAGGTGACACTGGAGAAAGACTAGGAGGCCTGGGCCTTGCTGGGTCAGAAGTAGAGATTATAGGCATGCCACAGAGGGGAAACCAGGGAGCTGAGCTGAGATTGTCCACAGCACAGGCAGGAAACAGTAGAGTTGACACCAGAAGACTGGGAGCTGCTCCCTGGTTCTTTCCTCCAGGCCTAAGGACTCTGACCTGAGGTTGTAGCCCCCAAAGGGCACCGACTTTACTTCACTATACTCTCTGTTTTCCCATAGAGAAGGAGAGTTCCATGGGCAGGGAGCTCAGGATGGAGATCTGGGTCATGGTGTAGAGCTCAGAGACCAGACTATCTGAGTTTGCCCTCAGCCCCTTCCTAGCCAGTCAGCCCAACCTCCATGACTGCATTTTTCTGCCCTATAAAATGATTTCCAACCAACGCCCATGTTTGTGTCACAGTGAAGGGGTATGTGGCCATGGTAGAGACACAACCTGTCCCCCATCCATCCCCTGAAGGGTCTGTACCCAAGATCAGTTGAGCTGCGTTTCTACTGGGTCTACTGTCTGCCTCTGCTGGATCTCTGCAAAGATGCTCTCCCCCTCTTGTATGAGCTCACTCCTGCACATCAAGTGTCAATCAAAGCACCACTTCAGAAGAGCCCCCAAGCCCAACTTAGCCCAGAGAGAAGGCTGGGGCCACACCTGTCATAATCCTGGCAGACCTCACCCACTGCCACCAGTGCCCTCAGGTACTCATTGGGCTGGTATGGGTTGATGTGGTGGAGGGAGCAGCTGTTCCTTGGATCACCATTAGAGGCTGTGAAGTCGATGGCTACCTGCAGGGGCCAGGATGATGGACGTCATTGTGCACCTGGGCCCTCCCACACACACTGGATGGGCACAGGGTACCCAAGCCCAGCTTGATGTCAAGAGCCTGGCATCTCAACTTCCCCAGCTCTATGCAAGCTTTACTGTTCACTGGAACTACTCACTATACCCTAGGAGATGAGGGGTCCCCCAGACCCTGAAAATCCTAAGTGTTGCCCTTGGAATCCCAGGATGACATTGACCCTGTCCTCTGGGAGAATCTTTGAGCTGAACTCCTCTCAGAGGGACAAGGCTAATGGAAACATTCACTCTCTCTTAACTGCTATGGTCCCCTCTGTGCCTTCCACCTCAGCATTTCAAGGCCCTTGGGTGTGGCTCTCTGTTCAGCAACCCAGCATAGCTGTGTGTGAACGAAGGTATCAGAGTCTGTGGTGGACTCCCCTGGACCATCTGTGGTCTGTCCAAGGCTAAGCCAGATGGACTCTACAGTCCTCATTAGCTAAGTGCCCACTCCTATTTTCTTCTTTAAGGTGCCTTTTGTTCTTCCCCGGCCCCTATACTTTTGTAGAAGGTATAGGCCTGGATGCTGTTGTGGGAGGGGTGGCCCTGGGCTGGTCCCTAACTCCTGCATCCTTTCCGTCATCAGGCACAAAGGGAAAGGCACAGGGAAATGTAGATGAGAGCAAACAAGCTCCTAGAACCCGACCCTCTCTGTTCTCTCCTGCCCAGTTGGCTGGGGGCAACACGGAGGGCAGGACCCCTAGACTCACCGTGCAGTGGATCTGGCAGCCACCCATGATGTAATCCAAGAAGGAGTGGACCCTGTGGAGCTTCGAGGCAATGCGGTTGGCAAAGGCACTCGTGATCCCTCACCCCACCCTACTCCACCCAGAAAAGCAAGTCTGTATCAGTGTGGGAGGGAACCTATTGGGCATCTCTGCCCTAGACTCTGAAGTCTGTGGGAGCATCTTCCCCACTCCCTCCTCCCTCACCCTTCCCAGGTATTTCAAGACCCCACACACATCTCAGAACTGTACCTTTGAGAATCATCTGATAACTTGGAGAAGCTAATCCCACCAACTCATCTCCCTAGGGGCTCCAGGCAGGACCAAGGCTCACCTTCAGGTCTGACAGGACCACCACCCCAGAATTCTTGTAATTGCGCTTCTTCTGTTTGTACTTGGCATTCACACAGTCCCACTGGGCCTGGGACAGGGACAAGGACAGGCAGAAGCTCCACCCAGAACAGCAGTATTCAGGCCCCTCTCCCACAAGGGCCAGGAGCACCAGGATGTCCCAGTCCTGCTGGGAACCTCACACTCCACAAGACTGTCTCCAACAGTACGTACAAGGCCCGTGCTGCCCGTGGGGGCCAGAAATGGCCTCTGTGGGGACGTACCCATTTCACAGGGGAGCAGTCAAGCACACAGTGGAACAGAGAGGAGCCGCATAGATGAGGATTTGAGCAAGATAGGGGCCCAGGTTAGACCCTACACACAGTGCAGCCTTGGCCTATAGGTCAGCCATATTCTGAGCCTGTAGATCTTCCTTGGGGACACCAAGGCCCAAGAAAGAATCCAGGGCCGACTCTCCCAGCATACCCACCCAGCTACAGAGTGTTAGGCAGGCCCCAGGAAGGGTGCCCCTCCCACCTTGACACACCGAAGTACATGGTTGCTCACATGGTCACTTGCTTGCAGGCCCCCTTCTGGCCACGTGGTAGATGTCACTGCTCTTTATCACCTTCGTGCCTTCTCTGGGGTGGGGTAGAATGACTAGCCTCCCAGAGACCCACTAGAACAAGTCAGAACCTGTGTGGCCCGAGATGGGCCAGCAACTCACCCGCTCCTCCTCAAAGGCCTTCTGCATCTCTGCGAAGGTGGTGGTGAAGTCACCGATGAAGCTATGCTTTCCCCGGGAGTCACAGTCCCAGACCAGGCACTGGGGAGCCCAGGCCTCTCAGTGGGGGTGTTCCTCGGAGGACCTGAGGCCCCCCCGGCCCTGGGCAGGCTGTCACCCCCCTCCGAGGTCTTCCCTTAGCCACAGATCTTAACTCTCCAAAGAGCGGGTCTGGAGGAACTCGATACCTACCCATGGGCCCTGGCCCTTCCCCCAACCCCCCTGTAACCATGTCCCTAACCCCACCCACCCACCCTAACCCTGACCCCCATTCTCAATTCTGCTCCATACTCCATCCCCACCTTCAGAGGCCGTGTCTCCTCGCAGCTGCAGAGCGAATTCAGGGATACCTTGAAGGGTTCCCACACTGGGTTAAGGTTATTCTTCACTACCTGTGGGCCAGAAAAGACTAACCTAGGTGGGAAGCCCGAGGGAGTTAGGGCTCAGGGAGCTCAGGAATCCTTAGGTCATAGGTCCCTTAGCTGGGCTCTCAGGGTCTCAGCTGTGCAGGGGCACTTGGGTGGCAGCCTGCATCCTGCTCCATGGAGACTGGGAACCAGGAGATCAGACCTGTTTCAAGCTTCAAACAGAACTGGTGTAGCCCAGACACTCCGCTCTCCACTCTCTCCACCCCTGACCCTAATAGCTTCTGCCTCACGCCAGCCACCTGGGCTGTTTTCTCCTTAAATAGATTCTTTTCACTCAAATTAATTTGTCTCAAAAGGGAACTCTCCTCCTGCTGTAACTAAAATCCCATTTCCCTGCAGGAGGAAGCAGGTATCCCTAAAAATAGGACCGGTAACAACAAAGCTGCCACGCTAAATTTGGGCGGACAGAGAGCCAATCCAGCGGCTCTTCCATCCATCGAAAGAGAGTAAAGGGCCTTGGAAGTAAAGACCCCACAGCCACAGGATCGTGGTATCTCCCTGTCCCTCATCTGGGAGGATGCTGGGCCCATTTCCGATCACCTCATTTGATCCCTGAAGCCCCTCTATCGTCAGGCAGAGAAGCCCTCACCTCTGTCCTGTACACCAGCTGCTCACTCCCGTCGTCATTGACCCGATACAGCTCTAGGAAGGGGTCCGACTTGCTGAAGAGGTCCTGGGGCGGCAGAGGGTGTGCTGGCAAGAGGGCTAGCCAGCTGTGAGCCTGAGGATCGCTTTATCCCGTATGGCTGGATGCTGGCTTCATCCTTCGCAGATTAGTAATTCACCCCCTCCCCACAGCTCCAGTTTTCCCAGGCATAAAGTGAGCTCCCCGAGAGCCTGCCGTGATAAGGACTCACCATTCGGAGCCCTTACTGGCTTCACCCGTAGCCTGTCCCTAGGTGTGTTTCCACAAACCCCACCCTGCTCGTACTCACTCCTGCTGCCTGGTTGTCCACACACCACCCACCCAAATATCTCAGCAGGAACTGAGCATTGGGGTCCATAGCCTCATGGCCCTCTCTAAGCAGGCACCTGTGCAGAAAAGCCAAGTGTGAGTCTTGTCCCGGCAAATATCTCAAGGGAGACAAGGACCTACGCAGTTTCCAACCCATGAGAGGAACCAATGAACCAGGCTCAGTCCCAGTTCAACACAGTGATCTCTCTGTCCTCCCTGGGACTCTCTCTCTGTGTCATAAAATATGTACCCTGCTTGGAGGCAGTCTGAGGGTCACATGCCAAGGTGTGATGAGTGTGAGGCATGATTTGACACAAAGCTCTCTATCGCATATCGATTAGAGTGTGTGTGTGTGTGTGTGTGTGTGTGTGTGTGTGTGTGTAGCTGGGAGGCTGACAGCCATGTCTGTGATGACTGTAAAGTGTAACAGTTAACAATGAACATAGTGACCAGAACTGTGACAGCAGAGTGCCAACAGCTCCATGCACGGCTCTCCCATGGCTTGTTCTCTGAAGCTTAGAGGCTGGTGCCGAGCAGGAACTAGGTACAGTGAGCCACCTTGCAGGAGGCTCGGAGCCCAGCATGCAGGGGATCCTGGCCTCACCTTGTCATCCAGTTTCCAGGCCTGGAAGGAGAGTTCCACATATCCGTTGTTCCCAGAGATGTCCTCTGCTATCACCTGAGGGGTGTGTCACATGGAACCCATGGGCTCCAGGCCATCAGTCTCACCCCCTGCCTCAGCTGCCTCTGGTCCTGAGGGGGCTCTGGTCTCCCCTAGCAGCTACGCAGCTAGTCCATCTGAGGCCTCCCTTCTCACCTCCTCCCAAGAGACCTCTCCCCGAAGCTCTGGGTCTCACCGTGATGGTGGATTTGCCAGCATTCCTGCCGAATCTCAACAGCAATGGGCGTGTCATTTTCTTCTGGGCCACAATCTGCAAAGAAGCTAGGCAGGCTTAAAAGAGGAAGAGGACATCACTCGGCCTCCTGGGCTCTTTCTTCTGCTCTCATTGGCTCCCCACCTCCCCTAGCCTCTGGTGGTCCTTCTGCTGGTGTCTGAACATGCAACTCAACTTCTATCACCCCTGGGCCTTCCCTTCATTTGTCTGAAGAATACACACATACCACAAGGGGCACCAGAAGCAGATGCATTAGGACATTGACCATTGACCCTCAGCCAGGACTTCACTGTACAGCTGGCCTGATTCTACTCATTGGTCTTGGGGTGAGAAGCTTGTAGGGTGACTGGTTAAATAGCTCTGAGCTCTGGACCCCTGCTGTCCCAAATGAGTCAGAGTGACTGTGAGACAGCAGAAGACTCACACTTGGCCTGCTTAGAGAGGGCCATGAGGCTATGGACCCCAATGCTCAGTTCCTGGAGAGCTCGTCTCCCATCTTAGGCCTCCCTTCCTCGCTTGTCCCACTGGGTAGGCAGCTCACCCATAGAGCAATGCACCCCTAACTTAAGAAGGGAGACGACTTCACACAGGCCCAGGCTACACGTGGCATATCATCTGTCCAGTAGGGAACAGAGTCTAAGGGGCAAGATCGAGTGAACCCTTTTGGGTAACAAGCCCTGGTCTGAATAACAGGCCTTCATATCTCCCTGGATAAGGCTCTGTGTTTGAGGACCCAGGATGGTCTATAGGAGAGCTGTCACCTTGACACCCAGGAGTGGCCTCTGACTCACATTTGCTACCAGCTGATGGACACCAGGGGACCATGGTAAAAAGAGCTATGGATTGTGGCATCTGACCAGTCAGCCAAGCTGACTTCAGAGCCGACAGTGCATGCAGCTGTGTTCAAGTATGGCTATACGTGTATCCACTTGTGGTCATGTATGTCTATGCCTATATATGTTCATGTAGCTCAGTGCTGCCCAGACTGTGGTGCATGTGTGCACGCATGTGAAAGCATCTGTGACTGCATCCACAAGCATCTGTACCTGTGCCATCTTCTGTAAGAACCAGGAAGGGAGTGCGCCCCACTTCATCTCAGCCACTGTTACATAAAGCAGGGATGACAAAAGGATGTAAGAAGGAGCCCTGACCAGGCAGTGGTGAGGGTGAGTCACACACATGATGTCGGAATGGAGAGCCAGACATCCAGAACAGGCCATGTGTTTACCACACAGGAAACTCAAAATCAGAAACAGCCCAGGGCCTTGACAGAAAGGGCAGCCTGCAGGGTGACAGAAATGTCCACCTAGTCAGGTGACAGCCACATGAAACTGTCCATCTCAGTGCTTCCATGTTATCTATAAATTATCCCTTAATGTAAAGGACATCCTGTGGCGAGGTGAGAAGACTGTACCACTCGGCCCAGCACATGAGGAGAGTGAAGTCACATGGGCAACAGAGAAGGAAAGGCCAAGGACAGCGGCTCCTGGCTGCCAGCAGAGTCCCCTTGGGCTCCCATGGTTAACCACATGCACTGCTTCTTCCAACCCCAGCTGCAGGGAAAAACATGGAGTCTGCCCCTTGCCTTATGTGGGATAGAACCCAGAACCTCAAATGTTAGAGGCAAACACTGCCATTGGGCTGTGCATCAGACTCAGAAAGGCTTGTGTGCTGATGTGGAAAGACTCATGGAGAGAAGAACAAGGAGTGGGCAGAACAGTGTGTAGAGTGTGGGTGGGTGGGGTGGGGGTGGGAGACGGGGCGGGGGAGAGGAAGGGATTTTAAAGACAGGATCTTACTATGCAGAATGAACAGCAGCCCTCCTCCCTCGGCCTGCTGCAGGCTGGGATTATAGATGGGAGCCACTACAACTGGCTGTGATCTTTTTCTTTTTGTTTGCTTGGGGTTTTTTCCTTCTTGTGTTGATGTCAAGTAGCTTAGACTGGTTTAAGTCTTAGATTTGATATGTGTCTGATGATGGCCTTGAACTCCTGACCCTCCTGCCTTCAACTCCCAAATATTAGAATCACAGGCATGTACTACCATACTTGGTTTGTGGGAGGAAGTGTGTGTGTGTGTGTGTGTGTGTGTGTGTGCATGCTGCATGTGTGAAGGCCACAGAGTAGGGCATCAGGTGTCTTGCCTATCGCTCTCTTCCTTACTCAGTGTCCCTCACAGAACCTGGAGCTAGATTGGTGGCCAACAAGCTCCAATAAATGTCTGGTCTGTACCCCTCAAAGCTTATGGGTGCTGGAGATTTGAACTCAGGTCCTCCTGTTTGTACAATAAGAGCTCTTACCAGGTGAGCCATTTCCCAGGTTCTTTCTCCTTTTTTTGTCTTTAAAGACAGTCTCATTAAATGCTGGTTGGTTCTAAACTCACCACAGAGCAGAGGATAACCTCAATTTTTTTTTTTTTTTTTTTTTTTTGAGGCAGAACCTCTCTGTGTAGCCCTGGCTGAGCTAGAACTCACGCTGTAGACCAGGCTGGCTTTGAACTCACAGAGATCTGCCTGCCCCTGCCTCTCGAGTGCTGGGACTAAAAGTGTGTGCCACCACTCCAGATAACCTTGACTTTCTGATCCTCCTGCCTCTATTTCTTTCTGTGTGGTGTTGGGGACTCCAAACCCAGGGCCCTGTGAACAACAGGCAAACACTCTATCAAATGAGGTGCATTCCCCACCTGGGGATTCCATTTTAAAGGAAACACTGTTTGTTTATTCCCTCGTGTGAGAAGAGGACTCTGAAAATGATGAAGAGAGACTGGAGGAAGACGTGCTAGAACAGGCCTGTGGGAACCCAGGAGCACATCACCCAGCTCGAAAATACCAAAACAGCCTGGCCATGGTGGTGCACGCCTGTAACCCCGGCAACCCAGGAGGCAGAGGCAGGCGGATCTGGTCTACAGAGTGAGTTCCAGGAGAGCCAGGGCTACTCAGGGATTGTCTTGGAAAAAAAAATTAACTGGCACAGAGTTTCCTGCCTGAGGTTTCAGTGGTTGGAAGACAGAAGCAAAGGGATTCAAAATTCAACATCATCCTTGGCTATGTGGGTGAGTGCAGGGGTAACCTGAGCTATATGACATCCTGTGTTTACACACACTCTTAAAAAACAAACAGCAAACACTCTGAGGGCTGAAGTCGCGGCTCAGCGGTAGAGAATACTTGTTGCTCCTGCAAGAGGACCCAGGTTTGGCTCCCAGCACCCATATAGAGGCTAATAACTGTCTGTAACTCTGCTTCCAGAGACTCTGATGCCCTCATCTGATCTCCAAGGACCCATGAAAAATGTGGTACCCAGACATAGTTGCATGCAAACCACCTACATACGTAAAATGAACAAACCATTAAAAAACAAAACTGATAAGGCCCCTGTTGGCGGCATGCACCTTTAATGCCAACACTGGGGAGGCGGAAGCAGATGGGTCTCTATGAGACTCGGGTTAATGAGACTGTCTAAAATAAAGAGACAGGACAAGTAGTAAGGTGAGGTGGACATGCTGGTACACTCCTGTAACAGCAGCCCTCAGGGTCAAGGCAGGAGGAGCTCAGCTTCAAAGACAGCCTGGGCTGTCTCAAACAAACAAGTGCTTCTCTAAGGAGAAGCGGAGCCAGATGCTCCTCTGTGCAGAATCCCCGAGCTGAGGGCACCATTGCCCTAGAAGCTACTCCTGTCATCTTCCCGTCCAAGATGATGGGGTACTCACTTGACCCAGGGTACACTCCATACCCCCCAGGAAGTCATCATCCTGGCAACTCAGCCCACTAGGCCCGTGGGTGTCATACACCTCAAATCGTAGCTTTTGCACCTCCTCGAAGTAATAGTCGATAGTGAAGACCTTGGAGAACACAGGATGCAGGCTGCTCCTCACCACCTCTGTTCTGTCCACCTGCAACAAGCCCCATCCTATGAGCCAATCCCACAGGTGGGACCTCCCTACAGATTTGTCTGGGTTCCTGCCATCCCCCCCCCCACACACACACCACTCCTCTGTACCATGCCAAGCCTGTTTTCCATCCATGGGGCCCAGCTCCCACCTGCATATATAGGGCTGCTTGCCCAGAAGGGTCGTACCATACACCAGCGACACTTTATGCCTGGGATAAAAGCCCACCCTTCCCCTAGCCAGTCACAGGCTGCAGTTTCTCTGCATTCTCTCATCTCATGCCCTCCACTGCCTGCCTGTCTTCTCATTACAGATGGTAAAACAGAGGCTCAGGGACCAGCAGGGTCCTGCCTAAGGACCAAGATGTTAGGAACAGAGTCAGATTCTAGTCTTGGGCAGGGCAAGCCTAATGTGGAGACCTTTCTCCAGCACTCAGCTGAGTGATAAAGGAATTCCCCTGCTAGAGGGACTTGGGTTCACCAGTCTCTCCCACCGAGTTCAGCTCCCTCCTCCAGAACATATACCAATGACAAACCTTGGCTAGTAGACTATCAAGTCCCCTCAGCATGGAGGTTCTTGCATGTAAGACAAGGGTCAGCCTGTGCCCTTCCTGGAAATATATTCACCAGGCAGCAATCAAACCAAGCAGCGATATAGAAGGACTTGGGCCACAAGATGGACCTTAAACAACCTGCAGTAGGCAGCCCCTAATACCTTCTAGATGTGTGAGCATTTGCTTTTGGGCAAGTCCTTTATCTTCTAGGGCAGTGGACCACAGGATTTCTCAGACCCAGAGTCTCAGGAATACACTGAGATGCAGAGTTGATATTATGTGGGGTGCCACGCATCAATAGGGGGTCCCCAGGATATCTTCTCCCCTTCACTCTCTGGATTCCCTGCACATCCTCAGTGCCCTGGCTACCCCATGATAGTCACAGCATCTATCTGATACCTCTTTCCTGGCTCTCCTCCCATGCTTCCTGCACAGGACTACCACAGCCAAGCGGTGGCTCAGAGCTGCTGTTGGGGGGGGGGGGGGAGACACTCCTGCTTGAATAGAGACTCAGGTTCAAGTCTTTTATGCCTGTTAGGCCTCCCAGCTAAGGTGTGCCCCTATTTCCCACTCTTGAGATAAAACCAGTCCCATGGTAGTCGGCCACTGAGTAAGTGGTTTATATACTCCACAACACGGGCTATATAAAACACTAGCCCAGAAAACTGGCAGTACCCTTCTGGGGGCTAATGAGAGCTGGTGACTACGGAGAAGACCACTTTCTGAAGACCCTGGCTACCCAGGGTTTATGGTTGGCCAGTGGAAAAACCCCATGCAGGAGGCAGGCACTCAGATCTGGTTTGGCAGGGGGCATTAAGGATCGGGGAGGGGCTTTCAGTCCTCAACCGGAGCCACAGGCATGCAATTTGCGATTTCTCCTAAATCGCAGCGAGGAGACAGATTGTAGGCTGGAGAGTCCTCTAACCAGGGCGTCTTAAGTCTGAGCGATGGAGTCCCTGTCCAGCCCTGCCCAGCTCCATTCTACCCAGCCAGCAACGCCTAGCTCACAGCCCAAATACCACTGGCCATGCTGCTTCACCCGCGAGAAGCTCATGGCTACTGCAGCCAATAAAGGGGGACACCTATGACCTTAGACAGTCCCCATACCTGCCTCAGGCAGTGTTCCCACTCCTGAGCTGCACTCCCTCCTGCGCTCCTTAGTCTAACCTGGGCACTTCACTCCCCAGGCTGAGACCCTCGGCTGCACTTCTGAGCACTTTCCACCGAGGTTCCTTTCTGCCGCGTTCCCCTGCTGCCCTGCCCTTCCTCGCAGCAGGTGGACACCTCCTCTTTTGCCCTGGCAGCCCCAGTTTCAGAACACCCTTGCTAGCAACCCTAAATCTCAACTCACACTTAGGTCTTCAGGTGCCCAGCCCTAGGACACTGGTCGCCCTACCTGTAGCCACTGGCCCTGTGCCTGCTGCAGCAGCACCACGCTGGGGTCGGACTTGGTCAGCGGGTCCCGGTCCAGCAGGTGCCGGCAGCTCAGCCTCAGCTCCACCTTCGAGGCGCAGGGTGCAGGCACCACCCCCGGGGCCACCGTGCGCTCCGAGTCGCCGCTCATGCTTCAGGCTCAGCACTCGAACCGGTGGGCGCTGGAGAAATGGTGGCCGGACCAGGCGTGGCCGCGCTTCCCCGCACGCCCGCCCGGCGCGGGCACACGTGTCTCGGGCGGTCGCCACAGAGCGGGGGCTGTAGGGCGGCGATGCAGCGGGGAAGGGATGGAGGGGACCGCGGAGGGGCGGGGCCGGGGTGGGGCCACCGGAGAAGAGCACGGGGACCTGGCAGCGAGCAGATAGCCCCGAGAGCCGCCCCTTGGAGACGGGTTTCGATCCCCTCACTGGAGCTGAGAGCTAGGGTCTGGGTTGCACGCAAGCCGTGGGGTTGTGGTGTCTCTACAGGGTTCATCGGGTCTGCCGAACCTAGGCACCGGGTTTGCTTCGTCCAGACAGCCTCCGAGAGAGGCACAAGCCACCCCAGAGTCGCACCAAAGTCCTGTGTCCCTCTTGGGGTTGTCACCCAAATCAATGAGCAACTTAGTGGGTGCTCACTGTTCGCCTGGCGCGAGCTGGCAGCAGGAGGGGTGTCCCTGTTTCTCAGAATTTGTAGGCCAGGGGCAGGCCAGGAGAGCGCCTCACCAGTCTCTGAGGGTCAGAGAGGGACCAGGAGCGTTCTCTCCCAGACACTCTTACCTGGCACAACCACAACCATTCCCCCAGGTAGAAGGGAAGCTTCGTTACCCCTCTCACGTACCCTCCCTCTCCTTCCCAGAGAAAGGCACCCGGAAGAGGAGGTGTCGGCTCCTACAGCAATCACCCCCCCAGTTCATTCTCTTTGCCAATTTGTGCCTAAATATAGGGCAGAAACCGGACCAAAAGCCACGGCTGGGGCGGGGATTGAGGTGAAGGGGGCAGGAGATCCGGAATATAGGGCGGGGTGTATGTGCCTGTGGGGGTGCCGTGTGGCGTGGTGTGCTCAGCATCAACAAACAAGACTCTAGAAGATTGTGGGGTCAAAAGGGTGTCAACATGAAGGCAGGGATATACAGGGGTGAATGCGGGAGGTTAACAGAGCTTTCCCAGGGACACACTCATCTCATGAGCCATCTGCTTGTGGGCTCCAGCATCTAACCTCCATTTCCTGAGGCTCACCTATCAATCACCTCCCTGCTTCCCCAGCTGTTCTGGACCATCCTTCTCCAAAGCTGGCCCCAGTCAGGGCTCTTTCTGCTAAGTCCAGCCTGGGTAGCTCTGGGCTTCTCAATCCTACAGGGTTCGGAGAGCCCACCGTAGCCCACCGTTACTTGTGGGGCTGTAGTTGTGGCTTTCTGTTCACAGGGACTCGTGGTTGACCCAGAGCCTGTGGTTTCCTGGGGTTCTTCCATTCTGGGTCAGACTCTTGACCTCTTGGCCACTCAGCACTTAACATGAGCAAAGAGAATGAGAAATCCAAACAAAGGGTGAGGCCCCACAAAGGACCAGCAGTGCCCGCAGGGGCCCTGGACTTCCCAACAGGACTTTGGGGTTACTGCCCTTTGGGCTGTTCCCGGGTCCTGTTCCCAGTCCCCAATCAGACTTGTTGCCCTGATATCACAGAGTGTCCACTCACTTATCCCTCCAACACTGAGCTCTAGGCAGATGCTGGACCACACTAACCTGTGGATGTGCTCAACAACTTCATTTTAAAGGAAGAGCCGCCAAAAATTTAGCACGGGCTGACAAGAAGACTCAGTGCACAAGGTGCTGGCTGCCAAGACTCACAACCTCCTGGAACCCACTTGGTAGACGGAGAGAACTGATTTCCATGTGTACACACACACACACACACACACACACACACACACACAGAGACAGACACAGAGAGAGACAGACAGAGAGAGACAGAGAGACAGAGAAAGGGAGATGAATTTACCAGGAAAATTTTCACTTTAAAAACAAAAAAAACAAAACAAAAAAAAGCTGGGCAGTGGTGACACACGCCTTTAATCCCAGCATTCGGGAGGCAGAGGCAGGCAGATTTCTGAGTTCGAGGCCAGCCTGGGCTACAGAGTGAGTTCCAGGACAGCCAGGGCTATACAGAGAAACCTTGTCTCGAAAACCAAAACTAAAATAAAAAACAAAAAACAAAACAAACAAACAAACAAAAACAAAGAAGACAGGTGTGATGGGACACACTTTCAATCCCAGCACTTGGGAAGAGGAGGCAGGTGGATTTCTTTGCATTTGAGGCCAACCTGGTCTACATAGTGAGTCCCAGGACAACCAGGGTTACATGATGAGATCTTGTCTCAACACACACACACACACACACACACACACACACACACACACATCGTTAAAAACACATACTGCTCTTACAGGGGACTGATTCCAATTCCTGGAGCCTATGTCAGGTGGATCATAACCACCTGTTACTGCAGCCAGGGCTATCTGACACCTCTGACTGTCTCAGGCAGTGTCATGCACATGTATATGCCCACACAGAGACACAGACATATACACATAATTAAAAATACAATGAACTGGAAAAAATGTGTTTGGCAGCTGATCCAAAGTCACTTGCCTGTCTGGGGGACTCTGGGCTTCACTGACATTTCTATCACAAAGCACAGCTGTAGGGCAAGTGACAGATGGTCAGCCGGGGTGTTCGTGAGGGCGGGGGGGGGGGGGGGGAAGAAGACTTGAGGAGCTTGATAGCTGGAATCTCAGACCTAAAGTTGTAATCAACCTCCTGGAAGCTAACTCGATGTTTGCTGGCTCCTGGTGGCCTTGACTGCAGTCAGTACTAATAGACAAGCACATAAAGACTATGGGGGACAAGCTGGTATCCCTGCTGCCTGATCTACTTGATGCCTGGGTCGGTGACCCTGCCTCATTGCCTGTCCAATCGTCTAAGGGTCAGGGAGGGTGAGGCATGCCCCACCTCCAAGCACTAGGCAGCACCGAGTTCTTTCTGTTCCCAGCCTCTGCTGCCCCAGGATTTTCTGGGGCCAGACACAGGAAATGAGACCTCTCTTCAAATATATTTTGTTATTATATTATACAGGAGATAACACATGTCGGTGCTGAAATGTTAAAAAGCTGATCAGCAAGCACATTCTTTAAAAAATTGAGCACCCAGACATAAATGCCAGTATCATGTTGTATTTACCCCTCTAGGGTTGGTTTTTTTAAACGCAAAAATGTTTTCACTGGTTGGTGGTTTTGTTTCTTTGGCTGTAAAATAAGTTTTTCCTTTCTTTTTTTCTTTGACTCACTTTATGAGACAGGATCTTTATGTAGCCCTGGATGTCTTGGAACTAACTATGTAGATCAGGCTGGCCTCAAATTTAAAGAAAAATCCATGTGCCTCTGTCTCCCAAGTGCTGAGTTAAATGTGTGTGCCACCATGGCTGGGTGTTTTCTTTTTTAAAAAATTAAAAATTTTACCTGTTATGAGTGTGTGTGTCACACACACACACACACACACACACACACGAAGTGGAAATTTCTGGTTTCTTTGGAAAGTCAGTTATGTCAAATGATAGCTTGCTAGGGCACACAGGTCAAAGAATATCTTGCTAGCGGGGCAGTGGTGGCACACGCCTTTAATCCCAGCACTTGGGAGGCAGAGGTGGGTGGATTTCTGAGCTGGAGGCCAGCCTGGTCTACGGAGTGAGTTCCAGCACAGCCAAGGCTATACAGAGAAACCCTGTCTCGAAAAACCAAAACCAAACAAACAAAAACAAAAACAAACAAAAAACCCAAAACAACAACAACAACAAAAAAAACCCAATGTCTTGCTAAAGCAGACATGTGAGAGGACACATGATGAAGTATGACCTCACAGACAGCAGGAGCTAGAGCATTGGTTTGGTATTCATTGCTCTGCTTTGCTATTCATTGCTAATGGCACACATGTATTGGTTGCCTTGCATAATTCCACCTGTGGTAACATCACCATGGAGAGAAACTCACCAAAGAACCTGTGAAGTTCCTGTGGCAGCTTGCCACTTCTGCCACCTTAGGCCAGTTGGTGAGCCTTGTGGTTTCTTCAGGATTGACCTACAGCTGTCTAGAGGACTGGTCTGCAGCTGCTGAGTCGTAGTTGGTGTTTGCTACTGAACTGAACTGCTGGCAAAGAAGATCAAGCTCGACCCCCAAAGAACTATTGCTGAGCAGGTCCACTTCCCCCGTATCCTAGTAACTTTTCTCTTCCACTGACTCTGGCGGGTGGTGGGCTAGAGGAGAGCTTAAACATTTATTAAAAGTAGGTTGTAGGGGCTGGAGAGATGGCTCAGCGGTTAAGAGCACTGACTGCTCTTCCAGAGGTCCTGAGCTCAATTCCCAGCAACCACATTGGTGGCTCACAACCATCTGTAATGGGATCTGATGCCCTCTTCTGGTGTGTCTGAAGACAGCTACGGTGCACTCACATACATACATACATACATACATACATACATGAATCCTTTAAAAAGTGTGTGTTGCCGGGCAGTGGTGGCACACACCTTTAATCCCAGCACTCGGGAGGCAGAGGCAGGTGGATTTCTGAGTTCGAGGCCAGCCTGGTCTACAGAGTGAGTTCCAGGACAGCCAGGGCTATACAGAGAAACCCTGTCTTGAAAAACCGGGAAAAAAAAAAAAGTGTGTGTGTACCATTTCTGTCTTGTATCCTTGGAGGACAGAAGAATGCATTGGATCCCCTGGAGCTGGAGTTACAAGTTGTGAGCCCCCTTGTGGATGCTGGAGGCTGAATCTAGGTCCTCTGCAAGAGAAGCAAGTGTTGCTGGGGCTGAAGCAATGGCTCAGGAGTTAAGAGACCGTCAAGACTCAACTTCAGTAACTTCAGTCCCAGGGATCCCATGCTCTCTTCTGACCTCCATGGGCTTCTACATGGAGCACAGACACTGTACTGGCTGGTGTGTGTGTCAACCTGACACAAGCTGGAGTTGTCACAGAGAAAGGAGCTTCAGGTGAGGAAATGCCTCCATGAGATCCAGCTGTAAGGCATTTTCTCAATTAGTGATCATGGGGGAGGGCCCCTTGTGAGTGGTACCATCTGTGGGCTGGTAGTCTTGGGTTCTATAAGAAAGCCAGCTGAGCAAGCCAGGAGAAGCAAACCAGTAAGTAACATCCCTCCATGGCCTCTTCCTGCTTCCTGACCTGCTTGAGTTCCAGTTCTGACTTCCTTTGGTGATGAACAGCAACGTGGAAGAGTAAGCTGAATAAACCCTTTCCTCCCCAACTTGCTTTTTGGTCATGATGTTTGTGCAGGAATAGAAATCCTGACTAAGACAAACACTATGCATGCAAAACATCTGCACACAAAAAATTTTAAATTAGATAAAATAAACATTTTTCCTTTTAATATAGATGTATTTACAAAACTTTAGAAAACGATACTACAGAACAAATGTTTTATGTTTTTTAAAAAGAATTGTTCATCTTTATTTTATGTGCATGAGAATTTAGCCTGCATATATGTGCACTGAATGTGTGTCTGCTGCCATTGGAAGCCAGGAGAAGGAGATGGCACAAGTCATCATGGACCAAGTTACAGGTGGTTTGTACAAACCACAGTCATGTGGGTGCTGGGAACCCAACCCAGGTCCTCTGTAAGAACAAGTGATCTTAGCTACTGAGCCATCTCTCCAACCTTGTTACTGATTTTTTTTCAATGTTTTAGGTGAGCATCAGGACTATTATTTATTTTATTGATTTTTTTTTTTTGAGAATTTCATACATGAACACTGTATCGACATCCCTCCCTCTGCCCCTCCAACTTCTCCTGGGTTCTTCTACTTCCTCTTCAATGTTGGGTTTACAAGTGTGCACCACCGTGTTCAGCTCCAATAGACAGGTCTCACTTCATTGAATATCCCCAGGAGGCTTGAGGTGGCATCTGCAACCTGAAGTGAATGGCCGGAAGCAGTGGGACACTTAGCTTGGTCCTTTCACCCTCCAGGGCCACCCATACTTTACCACCTCCCTTGTGAGATGTTGTCTCTGAGCTGCTTTGATCCATGGAAATTCTGCGTGGGAGAGCGTCTGTCTTCGTGAGGGTTCCTATTGCTGTGAAGAGACACCATGACCACAGCAACTCTTACAAAGGAAACGATTGAATTGGGTCTGGCTTACAGTCCATTGTCATCATGGCAGGAAGCACAGTGGCGTGCAGGCGGATGTGGTGCTGCAGAGGCAGCTGAGAGCTCTACCTTTGCATCCGCAGACAGCAGGAAGAGAGAGAGTGAGCCAAGGGGCCTAGCTTAGACTTCTGAAACCTCAAGATCTGCCCCCGATGACACACTTCCTCCAACAAGACCACATCTAGTAGTGTCACTCCCTGTGAGCTTACTGGGGGCATTTTCATTTAAACTGCCACAGCAACGTGGGCATTTATCTCTCTTACTGCATTTGTTGGCAAGCAAAGGGTGCAGGTGTGTATTTTGCAGGACAACTTGTGGAAGTCAGTTTTCTCCAGCCACCATCTGGGTCCCGGAAATTGAACACAGGTTGTAAGGCTTGACAGCAAGTTCCCCTACCCACTGAGGCATCTCTCTGGTCCACTAATGGAATTTATAAAGGAATTTATACTGCTGGCTGCAGCTTTCAGTAACCAGGTTGCGACTATGCTCTCTTCTTGTCTCTGAGCCTCTGAATGACTGCAGTGTGCTGCTTTCCTACAAGAGCTGACATTTGTCTTCCTTTAGAAGTCTGCATGTCCGGCCAGGCAGTGGTGGTGCACTCCTTTAATCCCAGCACTCAGGAGGCAGAGGCAGGTGGATTTCTGAGTTCGAGGCCAGCCTGGTCTACAGAGTGAGTTCCAGGATAGCCAGGGCTACACAGAGAAACCCTGTCTCGAAAAACCAAAAAAAAAAAAAAAAAAAAAGAAGAAGTCTGCATATCCTTGTGCCTCATTGGCTGTGACAACACACCTTATTAGATCCTGGGGGACCGGTAGCACACACTCAGTGTAGAGAGTAGCAATGTACAATACAGACACATGCCAGGCACTTGCAAGCACACACAGACTTATGCATACACAGTGAACATGCATGCACACATATATTCAGATCACACGGAGACATACACAGGCACACCAAGAGACATCTGAACCCCGGCAGCACTGGAGTTGACACTGTCCAATAGTTCTTCCCCAACTGGTGCTGATGGAGTCTGGTCTTTCTCTTCTGAGAGGTGTGCTAGCAGCCACTCCTACACTCAGCTTCTGGCTGGTCCCTCCTGCCCCAGGGGACTGATGCCCTCAGATGCACACAGCTGGGAGCTCAGTGTATCATGTTTCCTAGCAGGTGACACCATCCATCCTGCTGGTCAGGGAGGGCTCCACAGTACTTGAGCTCTCACAGGTGACATCCCACCTAGATTCCACCAAACAGCACAGAACCCATTCTTTTGCCTTCTTTAACCTACAGAACCCCCAAATGTGTCTCCGCAGCCTTATTGCCCCCCCGTATCCCAGGTGTCTTAGTTTGGGTTTCATTGCTGTGAAGGTACACTATGAACGAACAAGATAACTCTCATAAATGAAAGCATTTTATTGAGGCTGGCTTACAGTTTCAGAGGTTCAGTCCACTATCATCATGGTGGGAAGCATGGCAGCGTATAGGCAGACATGGTATTGGAGCAGCTGAGAGTTCTACAGCTTGATCCAAAGGCATCCAGGAGGAGATTGTCTTCTGAAGGCAGCCAGGAAGAGGGTCTCTTTCCACACTGGGTGGAGTTTTAACACTAGAAGACCTCAAAGCCCACCTACACAGTGATGCATTTCTCCAACAGGGCCACACCTACTCCAACAAGGCCACACCTACTCCAACAAGGCCACACCTACTCCAACAAGGCCACACCTCCTAATAATGCCACTTCCCATGGGCCGAGCATATTCAAACCACCACACCAGACTGCACACAGCTCACCAGAAGGGACACCTGCTATGACGGGGCTCAGTCCTTACGGCTGCTATGGAGATGGTCCCACTGTCGGAAACCTGCCTGAGCCAGAACCAGCTCCTGGGTCTACTTGAGTGGGAATCCTCTGTGCCCAGACTGAGACCCTAGAATCCCAGGGACACGTGCCTCTGACTTCTGACTTCATTCTCCTCTTCTTCAGTCTTCCAGCTTCACATACTCATAAGACAGATGGAGTCCAGACTGAGCCAAGCCTCAGAGGCCACTGGGCCTGTACCTGATCATCAGGTGCATGAGCTGCACGAGGGGCCTGTCTTAGTCTGGGTTCTTTTATTGGTATGACAAAGCACCATGACCAAAAAGCAAGTTAGGGGGGGAAGGGTTTACTCAGCTTCACCAAAGGAAGTCAGGGTAGGAACTCAAACAGGGAAGGAACCTGGAGGCAGGAGCTTATACAGAGGCTATGAAGGGGCGCTGCCTACTGGCTTGCTCAGCCGGCTTTCTTCTAGAACCCAGGACCACCAGCCCGGGGATGGCACCACCCATAATGGGCTACCCCTGTCCCATTGAATATTAATTTTAAAAATGCCTTACAGCTGGATCTCATGGAAGCATTTCCTCAAGGGAGGGTCCTTTCTCTGTGATAACTCCAGCCTGTGTCAAGTTCACACAAAACCAGCCAGTACAGGTCCTTTGACCCACAGGGTCAAGCTCCTGACCACACCTAAGGTCAACCTAAATGTGTCTTCAGGTGGCAGCCATGAGCTTCTACCCCTTGGCACCTGTTCTTCTGAAGCTTGTCTTGGGAGCCAAGGACATTCTCTGCAAACACCCTGATCCTGTGTGGCTCTCCCAGTGTCACCGAATCCACTGGTAATTTGACATCTTCCTTAGCCCACTTAGGGACACAAACTCAAGTAGCCACCATTTTCTGGGACACAGGACAGGACAGGGTGGGGACTAGAGTTACAAATGGTGGAAAGGATTTCACACAGTGGCCACAAGGGGGCCCAGGAGTAGGGTTAGGAAGAGGGCAGGGCTGTTTGCTGAGGTTATTTACTGTCTGCAGGCTGGTGTGGTGAGCAGAGAGGCTAAGATCACTGTTAAGACAAACAAGACCTCACTGACATTTAAGTCTCCACTGTGGGGCTAGAGAGATGGCTCAGCTGTTAAAGGCTAGGCTCACAACCAAAAAATATAAGAGAGGAAATCGTGGACATATTACTTAGCTACTGACATTTAAAACGACATCAAAACACTGCAGCCATCACAAGGCTTACTGTCTACTGTGCTGTCCCCGTGCGAGAAGAGCCTTGACATGAGGTACAGGGGCAGGCCTCTGCCACCCTGAGATGTGGTGGGAAAGGCCTGCGTCCAGGATTCCTCCAGTGGGTGGGGTGCTTGGTAAGTAATCTAAGGTGGAAAGGGGGAGAAAGGGGAGAGAGGGGTAGCGACTGAGGTAGGAGAGGAGGAGAAAAGAGAGAGAGGAGAGAGAAGACTCAGAGAGAGAAGGAAGAAGAGGGAGGAGACAGGAGGGAAACAGCGTGAGAGGGAGAGGGAGGGACGGAGCCCCAGATAGCAGCCAGTCACTGCTATGACGTCATTTGTCAGGACTGCTAAGACCGCTTGGCAAAATCAAGGAGACCAGAGAGACTGGTGCTGTGGTAGCCATGGCAGCATGGGCCTAAGTGTCAGACAGGGACAGAGTCCGTGAGCTGCACATCAGGCAGAGTCTAGGTAATGGACATCCTGATTTTAGTCTCTCTTGACTTATCTGGAGCTTTGATGATATTCTTGGCAAGAGCCGTCCTGGACTGATGTGTGGATGTTTCTCTCCTCTCTTTTCTGTTTCATCAGTAACCTAGATTTTTTCCCCTCCTCTTCACAGATTTTTGTGGTAGAATGTTTTTCCATGAACCCATTTTAGGACAAACAGAAACAGTTTCTGGGATTTGAAGTGAAGTGTTTCTCTCTCTCTCTCTAAGTTAGGATGCAGCAGCCCTGGCTTTCCTGCCTCTTGAACTCAGTCTGTAGACCATGCTGGCCCCGAACTCACAGAGATCCACTTGCCTCTGTCTCCTGAATGCTGGGATTGAAGGAGTGCACCACCACCACCTCCAGGCAGACGTACACTTTTTCTTTTGTGTGTGTGGTGATGCTCAAATCCAAGCTCTTGACAATATTAGGTTGAGCTACCTCCATAGTCCAATTCTGTAAGTTATAAAAGAAAAATGATTTTAACATCCAAAAGCCATTATAAACAAAACAAAAACAAAAATGGAGCTACTTTTCAATCCTCCAGGCCACCAGTGTGCCAGGGTGGGGCTCATACTGGGTCTCCGATGTGGCAGAAACCAACATGGCACGGCTCTTGCTGCCTTTCCCTGCCCTGCCCTGGCACGATGGTGTGGGAACTGAGGCATTGCAGCAGGTCCACTCCTTGCACTGCTGTACAAATGCCCAGTGAGAACCAGCTGCTGAAATCTTCCTCAAGGCTGAGGTTCAAACTGCTGCAGCCAACACAGCAGTGGGAAGGGCTGAAGATGCCTTCTGGGCACCAGGATCCCCTCAGATGCCCTGTCCCTGTCCCTGTCCCTAAGGGAGAGAGCCCTCTAGTCTCTGCAACTTGGAAAATATTATACTTGACAGTATCTCTAGGGGCTCTTAATTCCACAACCAAGATCTATTGCTGAACCTGACTTTCAGGAGTGAGGAGTCCACAGAGACCCAGTCATGGCTTGTCCTTACCCCCCTCTCTGGCCATGTTGTCACCTCTCATCCCATCCCAAGTTCCCTTTACCATCACTTTGGTTAAATTAAAAAAAAAAAAAGTGCTTAAAAATGGAGCTACTGGGCTGGAGAGATGGCTCAGCAGTTAAGAGCACTGACTGCTCTTCCAGAGTTCAATCCTCAGAAGCCACATGGTGGCTCACAACCATCTGTAATGGGATCCGATGCCCTCTTCTGGCGTGTCTGAGGACAGCAACAGTGTACTTACATACATTTAAAAAAAAATTTATTTATTTCATTTATATGAGTACATGTATTCACATCCATCAAGTAAATAAATAATTTTTAAAAAGATTTATTTTATTTATGTGAGTGCTTTATCTGCATGTACATTTATATGCCAGAAGAGGGCATCAGATCCTATTACAGATGGTTGTGAGCCACCATGTAGTTGCTGGGGATTGAACTCAGGACCTCTGGAAGAGCAGTCAGTGCTCTTAATCCCTGAGCCATCTCTCCAGCCCTAAATAATTCTTCTTCTTTTTTTTTTTTCAAGACAGGGTTTTTCTGTCTAGCCCTGGCTGTCCTGGAACTCACACTGTAGACCAGGCTGGCCTCTAACTCAGAAATCCACCTGCCTCTGCCTCCCGAGTGCTGGGATTAAAGGTGTGCGCCACCACTGCCCGGCTAAATAATTCTTTTTAAAAAGTGGAGCTATTTATAAACTGTAGAAATATACACAAAAGAAAACCTTAGAATCAACCTTCTACATATAAGACTATCGACTTTACACACCAAAGGGATTTAAACAACCTAAAGTGACCACCCACCACCGTTTATTCCAGTTCTAAGGAATTCAGGATACAGAGTAATATATTTATATATAAAGACAGGGTCTTACCACATAGCTTCGCTGGCCTTGAACTCACATTGAGACCCCTGGGGCGCTGGGATTAAAAGCATTCCAGACTATATCTATTTGCATTTGTGGGGACCCCTTGGAGGGGCCAGTTCTGTGCCTTCATCACGAGGGTCCTAGAATCAAACTCAGATCATCAGTCATGAGCTTTCGTCATCATCCTCTGACTTTCTGTGGGTTCTGGGAAATGGCCTCAGGTACTCTTGCAGGGCCTTGGCCAACAGAGCTCCCTTCAGCCTCTTCCAAGCTTGAAAGTACTTCATAAAAGCCAAACATGCAGGTAGAGCCACAGAGGAGGTTAAGGTGGCAAACAAGAGTTCATGGCCAACCCAGATCACTCGTGAACTCCAGGCCAGCCCTGATGGGCTTCATGATAAAACCCTGTACCAAAGTAAGGAAAGGGGGTAGAGACGTGGCTGAGGTTAAAGGCGCTTGCTCTTAAGAAGATCTGCGTTTGGCTCCCAGCATCCATGTCTTTAAAAGATTTTATATAATATGGGTCTTTTGTCTACATGTATCTCTGTGCACATGAGGTCATTCTGCTTGCATAGGCTGGAAGGCAGCTTCATATCCCCGGAACTAGTTATAGATGGTTGTGAACCACCGTGCGGGCACTAGAAATTGAATCCTGGTCCCCTGCAAGAGCAGCTAGTGCCCTCAACCACTCAGCCAATCTCTTCAGCAACTTCACAAGTCTTTCTGCAGTTCGAGGGGAATGTGATGCACCTCCCTGAGCACCTGCAGTCACCCAGACAGGCTTAGTTCACCTCTCAGCAGGCCTATCCATTCTGCTACTGCAGAGGATCAGTGCTTCCCAGTGCCTATGTGCTAGTTTACAGCAAGCTCCTACAGGCCCAGAGTGCACACATATGCATGGAGACATTCACATGTTTAAAAATAAAAGGATGCAGGGAGTGAGAGCACACACCTGTTCCAGAACTTAGTCAGGCAAGCCTGAGCCTCGGGCTATCCAGGGCTACTACACAGGGAAGGCCTGTCTCAAACCATAAAATGAATTTAAAACATTTTTAAAATCGAAGGGAACAAGAGGCAGGAGAATCTGAGTTTGAGGCCAGCCTAGTCTACACAGCATAGCTAGGATACAGTGACTCTCAAAAAGGGGGTGAGGGGCAACCCAAAAGAAATGACCAAAACAGTTCACAGCCCCTACGGTACCAGAGCTGATCTGCAGAAGCGGCCTAGAGCAAATTCTAAGGATGTTCAATTGCACTCATAACCTGGTTATCAAGTTGTTTCCCACATCTGGGGCTGAAAAGATGGCCTGGTGGGGTAGCACACTTGCCCTTGCAGAGGACCCCAATACCTTGACGGTTGCTTATGATTTTAAATTCTTTTGTAGACACCAGATTTGTACACAGTACACACAAAGATATCAAGGCCTAACAGATGCCAAAACTTTCCAAGAAAGTTCCCATCTTCCACATCTGCAAGAGAAACTTCTGCCCCCTTGTGGCCACTCACAGGCCAAACACATACTTTGTTTTGAGGGCCCAGCCCCGTGTCCTCAAACGGGTAGGCATGTTAGTCAGGACTCTCCAAACCTCAATCCCTCAAACATGGGACTGAAGACCCATGTACACGGTGCTTTCCAGTGGTTAACTGCTTCAGGGGACAAGGCAGGCATTGATCAATGCCCCCAAATCTGGCTCTGGGGCTCTTCTTGATGCTTGCACGCAGTAAGAATGCCTCAGGCACAAGTGTTACACAAAACACCGGAGCAGAAGAGGGCTCACATTGTTCTAAGTCATTGTCAGTACCTAATCCTGGCTGTCACACCAGAGGTGCGGTGGCTGGGGAGGATTACTATAAAATCTAGGCACCAACCTTTCTCTGGGCTAAGGTAGATGAGCCAACTACAGCTACCGATACAGTAGACAGTGGCCACCCCAAGGCAAGATCTGAAATTAGAATTTAGGATTGGGCTGCGGGGTCTACCATGTCTGAGCTCAATAGCTGGTGTTAACAGGCCACCTCCTACCCGTACCTTGGTTAACCAAGGCCCACAATGCTGAAACTCAACCACATCTCTTAGGAATACCTTCTAACAAACCTGCAAAACACAACTATTGCTCAAGAAAAAAATTGCAGAAACCCAGCTTTGCTTTATGGAAAATTTATTGCAACTCTCCAGCAGCACATCACTTCTTCTTCTCAACGTCTTGCTCTGCAGCTTCCTTCGCCCTTTTTGCTCGGATGCCAAAGAGCCTGGCATTGGCACGGGCCATGCGGAGACTGGCAAAAGCTTTAAAGTTCTTCTCTTCTTCTGTAATGACTCTGGCCTTCTCCTTTTTGTACACCTGGGAAGAGAACAGAAGATCACCTACATGACAACTTGTCCACAGGACTAACAGGGCCTCAGCCCCCTGGGCACACCCACCCTGCGGGATTAAGTTACCACTCTGTGAGGTTGAGATAGGAGGGTCCTGAGTTTAAGACCCTCTTGGCTACAAACTGAGTTCTAAACCAGCTTTGGTTTACATATGAAATGTGAGAGATTAAGAGCCATGACTTCAGTAATGACACATGCTGGTGAGTTCACGTCAACTTGACAAAGGCAAAGTCATCACAGAAGTCATTCAATGAGTAAATGCTTCCATGGAAGATCGGGCTTGCCTTTAACCCTAAACTCAAAGCAGATGCAGGTGTGGGCTAAAGGCCAGCCTGGTCTACTGAGTGAGTTCCAGAACAGCAAAGGCTATAGAGAGAGCCTGTTATCTCTGTGTTGGCAGTTCTCTTAACCAGCCATTTACATGCACAGGGTCACCCCGCTGGCGGTTCTGGGCTCTTAAAGCAGCACCTCTCCCCATGGCCTCAGCTCCTGACCCAAGGTGCAAGTGTAAGCTAAAACTTGGTTTTGGTCATGGTATTTTGTATCACAGCGACAGAAAGCACAAGACACATGCCATGCCCCCTTCAGAGAAGAATATAGTCCCAAGCTCTCCAAACAGTAGGGCATGCTAAGTTAGGGTCAAGTACATTTCAAAAGGAACCCAAGCCCATCCTTTAAAACCTTAGGGTTAGTGACAGTGGTGATGAATGCCTTTCATCTCAGCACATGGGAGGCAGAGGCAGGCAGATGTCTGACTTCAAGGCCAGTCCAAAGCTACAGGGAAACACTTTCTCTCAAAACAGAATAAAGAAGGGGCTGGGAGGTTGTTCCCAAGTAAGAGGTAACGTCCTTCCACCAGCCTCCAGGGTCTGTCTGCCACAACACACTGTACAACTGCCCATCTCGCCGAGCCTGCATAAACAGTGTCCACTTACATTCCGGATAGGCATCACAGGTCCTGTCAGCTGCGTGGCCAATTTAAGTTCTTCAGCCTGTTTTCAAGAGTAAGAAAAAGTTGAGTCCAGCTTCTTTCTCACGCCCACTACTCACAGACCCCATTGCTATAGGTGTGCCAGCTTACTACGGCTCCACTGATGAAAGAGAAGAAAATCATCCTCTACCTCACAGTCTGGAAGCCCACACTTGTGACAAGACAGCCATCGGTCCCTGTCTTTACACTTCCAAATACTGAGATACTTTATGTCCCTGGATGACCTGATGGGGGCGAACGCTCTAGAGCAGCAAGTCAGGCCCCACGTCAATAGCTTCCAACGCTCACACACATGGGCAAGCCCAGGGACACCATAGCGCCAGTTCACATCATCTATACACCCGACTCCCCCAGTACGCTCATCTCCCACTGCTGCAGTGTTTGCAAAGGCTGCACTCATGTCAACTGGGCAGAGCTGATCAGGGAACCGGCCCTCCGACGCCCCGCAGCACTTACAGAACTGTCTCCCTTCTTTGGAGCAGAAGGCTTCCTCGGGAAAAGGATGAGCTTGGAGCGGTATTCCTTCAGGCGCTGCACGTTGGCCTGCAGCGATTCCGTGGATTTGTTTCGCCTCCTTGGGTCCACGGAGATGCCGATGGTGCGAGCCATTTTCTTGTGGATACCGGCCACCTGTCCAGGAACAGAGACGGGTCAAGCACCTCGCAGTCACCCGCCATGCTGGCCCTGCCGAGGGAGCTCGGTGTTCTCAGATGGAAAAGGGTTCAAACGTACTTTCATCAAGACAGTACAGCGATTCCGGAGAATGTCATCATCCCACCGAGCCAAGGGCACCGCCCAGACACCCTACCCTGCGGCGCTCACCCTGAGTTCCTCCAGGCTGAAGCCCCTGCCAGCCCGGACCTTGGTGTGGTATCTAACGGTAGGGCACCTCACGATGGGCCTGATGGGACCGGACGCGGGACGAGGGGCAATGCGACGCGCTTTCGCCTGCCGGGCCTTGCGTCTGCAGGCAAAACACAGCCGTTACCCCTGCCCCACGCGCGTCCACGCCGGCGCCCCGCCCTGGAACCCACGCGAGCCACACCTTCGGATCTTGCGTGCAGGCTGGTTGAACCAAGTGTCCACTCGCTGCTGCCAATCCTTGTGGAAGTGGGGCTTCAGGATCATGCCATTCCGGCTGGGCGCCATGGCTGCCTAAGGCCGCGAGGGAGAGGAGGGCGGCAGGTGAAGGCCAGAGTCCCGAGCCCCCGCCCCGGGTCCTCCCGCCCCTGCCCTAGCTCTGGCTCCATGCTGTCGGCGCCTAGGCTCCTCCATGGCTGCCGGGGCAGCCTCTCTTCGCCGATGGCAGCGGATGGAGCGCGATGGAGCCCGATGCAACACGATGGAACGGCCGGCGGTATAGACTCACCTCCTGTACAGGAGAACGGCCGAGCGGAAAGGACCGGGCACCGCAAAGCACCCTGGGGTTGTAGGGATTCCGGCCAATCCAAAGCACCAATCAAAAATCAGGTGAAGGGGAAATGACATCACGCGAACCCGCCCACCGGCGGACCATCGCCTCTCTAGCCGTCCTGTTGGATATTCTCGTTGGTTCCTAACCTTGCAGGGTTGGTATCTCCGGCGTGTCGGGGGTGGGGTGGGTGGGAGCCGCAAAGCTAGACCTATGAATTAAACACCTAAAAATCTTTCCTGGATCCAGTGTTCTTTCCGTGTTCACCCAGGAACATTTGTGCTTTTTACTTTCTCTTTTAAGAGGTTGGGGTCTGTGTTGCCTAAGCTTGACCGGAACTCATGCTTCCCCAGAGCTGAGGCATGCGCCACCATTCTAGACTTTATTTTTACTTTATCTGTATGAATGTTTCCCTGATTGATGGCTGTGCGTCGGATCCCCCTGGTACCGGAGATACTGGGTGCTGAGAATTGAACTTCTGAAAGAGCAAACAGCCAGGGCTCGTAACTACTAATTTCTCCCGCACCAAACTCCCTATAAATCCTTAGATAAATCCTTCAGCCCAGACTTAACTTCTGGGGGAGTGGGGGTGGGGATTAGGTGTGACCAAATGCAAATACAGCATTCCTATCCACAATGGCAGCAACAATAAAACATGAGGCAGCCAAGGCATACACTGGACCTGCACCTCACTCCCAAAGACCAGGTTTCTTCCTGATAAAAATTCCACTGTAAAAGCTGTAGGAATGGCTCAGTAGTTAAGAGAGCTATAACTTTAAAATCCACATTATACCCAGGCCCGCTGTCACAGGCCCATAATTCCAACTATTCTAGAAATTGAGACAGGACAATAGCAATTTCAATGCTTCTTGAGCAACTTAAATCCTCTTTCAAAATAATAAAAAACAAAGGGCTGGCAAGATGGCTCAGAGGGTTGAAGGTAGTTGCTGCCATCGTGTCTGATCATTTCATTCCTGGGACCCCACATGGTAGACGAAAACTGAGCTCCCCAAATTGTCTGCTGAGCTCCCTATGTGCACCATATTCTCTCTCTCTCTCTCTCTCTCTCTCCCTCCCTCCCTCCCTCCTTCTCCCCTACCCCCCTCATCCCTCTCATACACACACAAGAAAAAAAGTAAGACCAGGGATGCAATTCTTAATAGGATGAAAGACTAAATTTACTCCTCAGTAGGGGGTAGCCATTTTTTCTAAGTGGGTGAGAAGGCCAGAAACTGATGCTGAACCACTTCCCAGGCCCGAGGAAATGTCCATGGAAGGAATGCTGATTCAAGGTGCATTTCTTTGAAACAGTCACCTGGCATGTGTTTTCTAACATCTTTTCAACATTCCCAAGTACCTGTCTCTTTCTACTCTCAAAGATTACTTCCGTGCCCACCACCAACTGGTGGATGGACATGCTGCAGACTCGTGTGAAGGCCACTAACCCGCACCTGCGTTCCAGCTCAAGCTGCAGTCGGCTGTGACGTTAGTGGCTGTTAGAGACCTGAAACTGAAACACTGCTTAGAATCAAGTTAGGGAAGGGAGGCTGTGATCTGAGGAGCCCTGCTGCACAGAACCAGGATGGACACAGAAGTGAACAGTTAGGCAAAGGTGTGGCAGATGCACTTGCCCAAGCACTAGCTCCAGTTCCTGGTCTCTTGGGCAGACAACTCTGCAGACACAATTCTGCCCAAGAGCTTCTTGGAGAGCTTCTTCCTTGCCTGAGAGAGGTGCTGTGCACAGGCTCGCACTCTGCTCCTATAGCAGCCCCTCCCTTCCCTGTGGGTGCTTGGGAGTGTCAGGAAACTCCAGCATAATCCAGTAGTAAGCTTACCCCCACCCCCACCCCCCACCTTTTCTTTTTTTCTAAGACAGGGTTTCTCTGTGTAGCCCTGGCTGTCCTGGATGACTCTGGAGACCAGGCTGGCCTCAAACTCAGAGATCCCCTGCCTCTGCCAGTAATAAGCTTTCTTTCATTCATAATCTGAAACTCTTCTAGTCACAGAATCTTGATTCTTTTTTGATTTTAAAGATCACTAACTTAATGTTTATGTGTGTGAGCCTGCAGGAGCTGTGTGTGCCACAGTGTTCATGAGCTCAGAGGCCAGAAGAGAGCATTGGATCCCTCAGAACTAGAGTCACACAAGTGGTTCTGAGATGCCATGCAGGTGCCGGGAACCAAACCCTGGGGTACTTCTGCAGAAGCACTGAGCCATGATTTTATATCAGGTGGCAAAGTGTTTCTGGATTTGGTGGTGCACACCAATAATCCCAGCAAGCAGAAGGCAGAAAGAGGAAGATCATTGCAAGCTCCATGCCAGCCAAGACCAAAAACCAAAAAAAATTAGGGCTGGAAAGATGGTTCAGTGTTTAAGAGCATTTACTTGTTCTTGCAAAGGACCTGTGTTCGATGACCAACACCTACAAGGTGGTCACAAACACCGCTGTAGTTCTAGGGGATCCAGTGTTCTCTTCTGACATCCAAAGGCACCAAGCACTTGCACGGTAGTTCCAAGCACAGACATGTGGTATATATACATACATGCATGCCAAACATTTATACACAACATTAAAAAAAATCTTTAAAAAGAAAAAAATACATGCATACAAAAGGCATGGGACTGTAGGCAGATGGGACTGTTTCAATGGCTGACAGTTTCTACGTTTGTTTATTATTAGTCTTTTATTTATTTTAGAGGTAGGGTCTCAGTATGTAGCTCTGGCTGGTTTGGAACTCTGTAGGTCAACTAAGATCTGCCTGTTTCTGCCTCCCAGGTGCTGGGCTTAAAGGCTAAATAGGCCACCAGCCTGGCCTATTTCTTTTGTGTGCATGGATCTGGGCATGTGTGTGCCTTGGCATGAACTGGTCAGAGGACAGCTATAGTAGTCCAGTGACTGAACTCTGATTACTAGGTTTGCAGAGTTATCTTGCCTGCCCAACACTCTGCTTTAGAGAAATGAAAACCTAACTATGTGCTAATCTTTGGTTACAAACTAGAACGCAGTGAAATTCAGAATGTCCTTACAAACCCCTTCACTCCCCCAGCTGCTGCTGGTCCTGAAGCTGCTTCCCACTGCCCAGCAGCTTTCTCAGGTGCACTGGCAGTAAGAACAATGCGCTCTGACAGTTAGTTTCTGTAACCCATGATCCACAAGCTACTGCACAGCAAGGGTGGAGGCACCACAGGCAGGACTAGGAACCAGCAAACGCCTGTGGCTACTCTGCATGGTTTGAACGGTTGCATCGTCTCTTGCCAGTGAGACCTCGAAGTACAAAGTGAAAACAAGGCCCATGACTGCACATGTGTTTCCCTATCACAAAATGTGGGAGAAGTAGCAGTTATGGTGGAGGGAGCCAAGGCACACTACACAGAGAAAGGCGGGGGAGGGTCTCCACTTGCAGATGCACACAGCAGTAGGTGGCGGTATTAGAATCTTCCAGGATCCAGTGCTTGTTCTGACTTTGGCCCCTTCAATGAGGGAGCACTCTCATGAGGACAGTTGGCTCAGAGGGTCTTTCATCTTGGATCCTATTAGCATTCTGAAGGAATCCAGGCCACACTGCTGGGCTACTTTCAGAGCCACACACAGAGAAGGCATCTGAAGCTCCAGGGGCTCAACTCGAGCGCATGCACTTCCCACATGAAAAGCAATACACACAGAAAGTTCAGCTTCTCTGCAAACAATTTACTAATCATAAATCAATAAATAGATATCAGAAGTCTTCATCAGAAGCCAGAGAGCTGACAGAGGCTGAGATTCAAGTTCAGGTGAAAAGAATCCCGGAGGCAGTTACTGACAAGTTCTGTGCTACCCGCAGGTGCATGGAGGGAAGCCTGAGGCCGTTATCTGGGCCTTGGAGGGGGGCTAGGGAGCCGGAGCCTCCTCCTCCCCTGAGGCTTGTTTCTCCTTTTCAGCATCAATCCATTTCTGTGGTGCAATCATTTTCTTTGGCCCATGGGGCGGTGGGCCAATGAGAGCCTCAATGTCCTCATAGTTTATCACTTCCTTTTCCAGAAGGGCATTCGCCAGCTAGAAAGAACAAACAGGGCAGTGTGAGGGCCTGACAAAGATGAGAGAGGGCCTTGGAGAGCAGAGCATCAGAGATGGAGACCCATCCCACAGGATGCCTCTGTGTCCCAGTGAAGCAGGAGGGCTAGTCAGTGAGCAGAATGCCTCCGAAAGGCCAACTTCCCAGAGACACAGGCGCGAAGGCAGTCCTAGCAAAGAATTGCTCCCTGTTTTTACCCCAAAAGTGACCTGTCAGCTGCCAGCCTCATTAATTTTCCTATTTCCTTTCAAAACCTCTGTTTATTTCTGGCAACTGCCATTTCCTTCACCGAACAAGGTGTGTGTGTCTGGGAGAGGCAGGCAGGATGCTGAGTAGAGGCTCAGGCTTGAACTGTGGAGACAGGTGCTGACTGACACAACGGGGGAGGGAGTTCTGCTGCTCGGATATAGTCCTGAACATCATCATTTTATCCCCAGACAGGGTATCATTCAGGCTGACTTCAAACTTGCTATGCTCCTGCCTCAACTTCTTTTTTTTTGGTTTTGTTTTGTTTTTCGGACAGGGTTTCTCTGTGTAGCCCTGGCTGTCCTAGAACTCACTCTGTAGACCAGGCTGGCCTCGAACTCAGAAATCCTCCTGCCTCAACTTCTGAGTGCTGGGATTACAAGCATAAGCTACCATGCCCATCCCCGGCCCAGAAAATATTTGTATCCTAAAGGTCCTGTGTCTGTGGCCATATTCTGCTACTTCTTGCTATTTAAGAAAACTCTTCCTAAGCTGGGCATGGTGGCGCAGGCACGCCTTTAAACCCAACACTTGGGAGGCAGAGGCAGGCGGGTCTGTGAGTTCTAGGACAGCCAGGGGTCCGCCGAGAAGCCCGGAGGTGGGGTGTTAGGATAGGGATATTGGCAAAACTCTCCCAGAAGCTGTGTGTGGAGGAGCACATCTCTAGTCCCAGCACACGGAGGAAGAGGTAAAGGCACACAGGTCGGGGGCCAGGCTAGTTCCAGGCAGTATGGGTGACAGGTGAACCCCTATTTCAAAACAACAAAAGCAAGCAAGACTCTTCTGACTCAGTGTGAAGGGTGCTAGTGCTGCATGAGCAAGGGTGGAGGAGACTCTCTGCTGAGCTGGCAAGAGACACTTATCGTAAAAAGACAGAAAAGCAGGTTCTAGCTCATGTGGGCTGCCAATACTGGGCATGCTGTCCCCTAAACTTGTAGGGCTCCTGAGATGCTTGGTCCCACATGTCCTCACCGCCTGCAGCTTGTCCAGGTTGTCTAGAAGCACCTTCTCAGTGTGTCTGTAGGCTTTAGCCACCAGCAGTCTTGCTTCCTGTAAAGGAGGAAGTAGGTCCATCATGAGAAAGGTATGGACACTGTTCACAGACTCACTGGCTGCCACTTGAACACCAAGGTGCAGAAAGACAGGCTCATGAAGAGGCCCAACTTTCACGATACACAGCAGCAGTGTCTCCCTCTCTCTGTCTGAGAAGCCCAGGCCAAGATGCACCTCCACCAGCCACCTTTCCCTTAGAAAGAGCGACTGAACAACCTTCAGCTGGCTGCAATGCATGAGCAAACTGCAACTGGCCCTGAACAGAGCCAGGCACCATGCTGGCCCAGCTTGCAGGCCATAGGGATCGTGTACACAGACAGGCTCTACCACTTGGTATCCTTATTTGACATTTTTTCCCAGTTCTACATCTAGTTTTATTTGGACTCATTCAGGTCCACATTCAGGAGAACACAACAAGTTCAAGGCCAGAATAAAAAGCCCGCCCACATTAGGCCTTCAGGGCATGCTCATCTGAGGGTGCAGGCTCCTACAGTAGACCCAGATGCTTCTCCCTATGGGCAGAGGTGTACAGCAGTAAGGCCTGTGCCCACTCACATGGTCCATCATCTGCTGGAGGCCCTGGCTGAAGGGACGACGTCCAATGCCCCCGAGGCCCTCTTGTGCCTCGGGGAAGGATACCGGCCCAATGCTGGGAGCCATCCCGAACTGTTTCACCATGGAATAGGCAATGCGGGTAACCTTCCTCAAGTCATCCTGGGCCCCTGGAATCAAGAAAAGGAGGGATCCTGAAGAGTGCATGTGCACAGGAGCACCCGTCACAGTCCGAGGAGCAATAGCAGACGTCCCAGATCAGACACGGGGCACGGGGCCTTGCTCTCTCTCTGCTGCATTTGCTTTCACTATGTGTCTGCACACACATGCAGGACTTGGTTCCCTGATTTCACAATGAGGTCTAGGGACTGAACCCCAATCAGCAGACCTGGCAGCAAGTGCTTGTAGCTGCTAAGCCATTTCACTGTAACTGCTCAGGACGCTGGCCTGCCTTATAGTGACGCACTCAAGCCTACAGCCTAGGGCGAGCACCACCACCTCTTGGCTTTGTTTGTTTTAAGCATGCCACTCTTCAGGTACAATGTCCTGAGACCCACTGTGACCTTTCTGGATATCTAGTGAGTGCTTTAATATCCAGTTTGATGTAGCCATAGCCATGAGCAGTATTAACCAATCACATCACAGTCCGCATACATGCGTTTTAAGTATCTGCCCATAGCTCTGCCCTGAACATACCTTCCGCCAGTCTCACCCTGCCAAGTGCACTGAGCACCAGGACACAGGCATGACAGTGCCCACTCTGACAGTTCCACCCAAGGGCTATCTCCTCACCAGAGGTGACCCTGCTGAATGAGATGGCTTCAGCTGCACGACCGCCTAGGGCCATGCACATCCTCTCGAACAGCTGATCCTTGGTGAAGAGGTACTGGTCTCGAGGGAGTATCTGAGAGAAGCCCAAAGCAGCATTTGTTCGAGGTGCTATGGAGACCTGCAGCAGAACAAACAACTTACCGGGAGCATGTGGTCTCAAAGAGAGGCGGGGCCTCATAAAACCGTCATCACAGGTTGCCAAGTAGCCAGCCAGGCAAGTGTGCACATCCCATTCTTAAAAAAAAATCCTCATACTGTAGAGGCCAGCTCATGCAAACAGGAGTTTCTGTATGGAATGTTCCTGATAGCACTGTATGCATGGGAAGTCAATGTGACAGGTCTCTTAGAAGTAATCCTAAGGTGTTAACGGCAAATTCCACCTCCTATGCCAGATGGTACTGATCCAAAGCAAGCTCAGAACGAACCCAAGGAAGGCAGGCAGGTCCTCCTACCCTTGCCTTCTCTCCCTATAATCCAATGCCAGATATTTGAGGAAGAGGCAGGACTCCTGCTCCAAAAGGCCAAGAAAAACCTGCTTATTACACAGGTTACCTGTGAGCCCCAGCTAGAAGCTAGCATTAACATTCAAAGTCAGGGCTGTAACTACAATTCAGTGTAAAGAGCTTGTCCAGCACATGCAAGACCCTGGGCTGAGTCCCCAGCATTACCTGAAAGAAAAGAAGTCGGATGCTGGAGAGAAGGCTCAGTGGCTAAGAGCACTGGCCTCTCTTGCCTGGGGCGCTGAGGTTAAGTCCCAGCACCCACACAGTGGTTCACAGCATCTGTAACTCTGCTTCCCAGGGATCCACCCAGTTCCCACTTCTCACTTCCTTGAGTACTAGGCACATATGTGGTACAGAGACTACATGCAGCCAAATACTTGCACCATAATACAAAGAATGTTTTTTGTTTGTTTGTTTTTTGAGACAGGGTTTCTCTGTGTAGCCCTGGCTGTCCTGGAACTTACTCTGTAGACCAGGCTGGCCTCGAACTCAGAGATCCTCCTGCCTCTGCCTCCCAAGTGCTGGGATTAAAGGCGTGCGCCACCACTGCCCGGCACAAAGAATGTTTTTTTTTTTTTTTTTTTAGTTTTTTGAGATAGGGTCTTTCTTTGTAGCCTTGGGTCCTGGAACTCAGTCTGCAGACCAAGTTGGTCTCGAACTCATAGACAACCGAGTGTCTCTGCCACCCCAGTGCTGGGATTAAAAAGATGGTTTAATAAGGACATCTGTGGCTATGACTAGTCTTGACCACAGATCACAGTGACTGTCAGACCAGTAACAGTGCCTTCAGTTTCTTTCCCAGAACATAACCATGTCACTGGCTGGCATACATAAAAACCAAGGACAATTCTGAGAACAAAATGAAATCTTGAGTTTAGTATTTGTTTGGATTTTTTTTTTTTTTGAGACATTATTTTTCTTCCCTACTGAGTTCATTGATGTCTAGTCCCCACATCAGCGACTGCTAAATATGCCATGGGATAGCAAATAGAAATGAATGTCCTGCCAATCCCAGGGACACACAAGGGACTGCTCCACCCACTCTGCTTTCAACAGACCAACCAATATGGACTTTGCTCTTAGCTCTGTAAACAGCAGGGGAAACTGAGCGAGAGTATACACACAGACGGTTGGCTGTCTGCTGCACTGTCTCACACTGCACAGCTGGGGTGGGAACAGCAGTACCACAAAGCCCCCTGCTACTTACCAGCGATACTTAGGCCTCCCTAGCAGGTAACCCAGATGCCTCTCTTACCCATAACCCTGGACTCTGTGCAGTCTACATCATTTCGGGAAACTATCTAAAATAACCATTTGCCACTCTGAGCAGAAGCAAGTTCAGCTCTCCACCATGAGGCCCAAATGGGCAAGAACAGAGGCCATGACATGGGAAACTTTCCTCTCAAGCCTGCTGACTGAGGCTGTGGCTTAGGACCTACTCCTTCCTCTGCATCTAGTTCTTGCCAGGGACTACAGCCAGAGTCGTGCCAAGTTGGTGGTAATATTTTCTTTCACAAAGTACAAACACACATGCTATTTCCCAGACCAGATGGGTAAGGCCTACGGAGCTCAGGCCTGCCATTCACCACAACTTACCTTCATCACAGCCTCTGTGTGCTCCAGCAGCCAACCAACCAAGGCATGGCCAGACTCATGAAAAGCGACCACTCTCTGCTCCTCCTTGGAAAGGATCTTACTCTTTTTAGCAGTTCCTGAAAGAAGTCAAGGAAGCAGCAGGCCTTGGGCGCCATCCAGGCGCTCTCTTCTTGCTCAGCACTTCCTTAGCTACATCGGCACACACCTCTCTCTACACTCAAACTGAAGGGAGCTCTAGGGAAGAGTGGCTCGGAGGCTGACCTACTGAAACCATCAATAACAGTGCCTTAGGAACTGATAGTCTTCAACTTCAGTCAGTCCTTCCCAGCCCTACGAGTGACACTGACTTTGTTACTGACAGGATGAGGAGAGGTCCCTTTGCTGCCATGTTCTGCTTCCATTACTGCTGAGACACCTCACACCTCAGTGGCAAGTCTACTTAAACTTCTTTGCTCGGTTCTGGTCATCTACCATTCCAACCTTCTTCTTCTTTTTTGTTTCCTGGGGTTTGGGTGGTGGGGGTGGTCTTGAGACAAGTGGTTCTCTGTGTAGCCCTGGCTGGAACTCACTTTGTAGACCAGGCTCCTAGAACTCACAGAGATCCACTTGCCTCTGCATCCTGAGTGCTGGAATTAAAGGCGTGCACCACCAGTATTTGGCCCAAACTTAGTTCCCATTCTGTGCATCTTTCTGCTGTCGCTGCTGCTGCTGGCTATTAAGACAGGGTCTAGCTATGCAGCCCAGGCTGTCAAGTGCAACCACACCTGACCCTGATTTAATGCTTAGGACACACATCACAAGGTTCCCAAGGCTGGACCCCTAGAAGCAGCAAGTTTCTAAGGGAGGGGCAAACAGCTGCTGTTACTACCTGATCTCTCCATGTCAGTCGGCAGAGTAAAGAATTGAGGCTGCCTATATCTTACTAAAAGATGGTTTCGTTCAGGCAAGGTGATATACTGCTTTAATCCCAGCACTCAGAAGACAGAGATAGGAGGCCAATGTGAGTTTAAGGCCATCATGGCCTACACAGCAAGTTCCAGGCCAACCAGGGCTACATAGAGATCCTGCCTCAAAAAAAAAAAAAAAAAAAAAAAAAAGAAGAAAGGAAGAAAGAAAGAGAAAAGAGCAAAAGCAAAGCTAAGCTTCTGGGTAAGCACCATCACAATGCAACCTCATTCACTGGACCTTATGATGTCTGCTTTTAATTCCAGCACTTGGGAGACTGAGGCAGGTAGATCTTTGTGAATTCAAGGCCAGCCTAATCTACATGGCCAGTTCCAGGCCAGCCAAGACTACATGATGAGACCCCCATCAAAAACCAAAACAAAACAAAACAAAAAACAAAAAACCTCCAAACAAAAACCAAAATCAAACAAACAACAGCTCCATCTTCTCAAGGAGAATGAGGCTTCTGCCTTGTCAATCACCAGAGCTATTAGCTTCCGGAAGATGAGAGTCAGTGGCAGTTTTAACTCTCTCCCACAGACCTACAGGTGCCCTTTGGGGGCAGCAGCCTCTACCTACATCAAACTTGGCTGGCTATACCTCATCTGGTCCAAAGTGGGCTCAGCCACTTCATGGTCCCTGGGATAATCTATGTCATAGACGGAGTACAGAAAACTTTTTTGAGGGGGGGTCTTGAAATAGGTTCTGTCTACAGAGCCCTGGCTGTCCTAGAACCACTGTGTAGACCAAACTGGCCTCAAACTCACAGAGATCCTCCTGCCTCTGCTTCCTGAGTGCTGGGATTAAAGGAGTATGTACCATGGCTGCCTTTCTTTACTCCGGGCTGGCCTGGTACTCAGTATGTAGACACTGATGACTTGCCTGAGGAGCAGGTTCTTAGATAAATTTACAGTAAATTTTCTCAAATGGAGAAAAGGTAACAATCCCTTTGCTACTTAAGAATATTACATTCTTAGAATATTACATTAAAACACAACATCAGAGCCTGGGCCTAGTTTCACCTACCCACCCCTAACTTGTCTGAGCCCTAACAAAGGCTGTGGTCCTCATACCAGCAATGACACGCTCCACAGCATACTCGAAGTTGAACGTGTGGACGGATGGGTGCCCCTCCCGTGCAGCGTGCAGTGCAGCCTCATTGCAGATGTTGGCGATGTCGGCACCTGTCAACACAAACCACAGGCAGAGATGGGGAGTGCTGCTAGCTCTCTCCTGTCAGCATTTAGGAAAAGGAGAGAGAAGGAGAGAGGCTCAGCTTTTAATGAAGAACAAAGGACAAGAGCCAGAAGGGAGCAGAGGCCTAGGTCGCCCTTGCTGGGGAGGCAAGAGGTCCACACGCTCTAGGCAAGCAGAGTCTACACAAAGGAGCTCTGTCTCAAAATAGCAGACCAGAGGACAAAAAGGAAAGGGGAACCGAGGGAGGGAGGGAGGGAGGGAGGGAGGGAGGGAAAAAAGCTGCCAGTGGTGACCTGCAGTGAGCAGGAAGGCAGGCGGTCAGCACTGTTCCCTGAGGCTCTCACAGAAGCAAGCTCAAGTACAGCAGCCTCCTGCTCCTCTGGATCCCGCGGTCCTTTCCTTCTGCGCTGTTTTGTGTCACCTGACAGAGCATGTGCGTACAATAAGGCAGGCATGGCTCTCCTGTCAACAGAGCCACTAGCGCTGAAGGGCATGTGAGAGGGCTTTTGTTTTAATTTTAAGACAGGGCCTCAGGCTGTAGCCCAGGCTGCACTCGAACTCCTGCAGTCCTAATGCCTCAGCCTCCTCTCAGGTGCCTGGGATTAAGGCACAGCCTGGCTTTAGGGAGGATTTTAAATGCACGTTGGCCTTCAAAATGAAAGAAAAAAAAGAAAGGAAGCCTAATTGTGATTTCTAACTGGAAATCACTTGGGGACTGGGAGGGGGCGGCCTGGTGGGACAGTCTCAACTGGAAAATGTTCTCTGTGTAAACACAACACAGAGAACACAGTACACAGAGAACACAGGCAGACCGGCTCACAACGCTCTGATGGCAGAAGCTCTAGGCTTGTCATAACAGCTTCTGCTACTTTGGTGGAGACATCGCAACTGCCACCTGAGGAGTCAGTGTGAGCCACAGCACTGCTTGCTGCTGCTTCCACCATCCAAGAGGAAGAAGGTCCCTCTTTTCTGTCCCTCCTCTGCTGCCTGCATTCGAACCAGATCTCACACAGGCCCGCACAGACTCAGGCCTCAGAACAGGGACAGCACTCCCGTGGGGAGACCGAGGCTCTCCATCACAAATGTGTACTAAGGTGGACGTCATACCACTGAATCCAGGTGTCAGCTCTGCCAGCCGCTGGGAGTAAAAACTGCTGGACTGGGTCAGCTTGAGGCCCTTCAGGTGCTGCTCAAAAATCTCCCGCCTCTCCTGTCACAAACGGGAAGACAGAGTTGAACTTAGATGTGCCTGACAAGACAGCTGCCATCTCCCACAAGCTCTGTGAATGAGCCTTGCTGTCGGTCACAGCAACACTGGTTTTACCACGGTTGATATTCTCAGTCACACCCATGATGTGGAAACCAACTGAGAGAGAGAGAGAGCCCCAAGCAGCAATTTAAAGATGCCAAGAAGAGAAATTGAGAGACTGCAAGTAAAGCACGCCGTGCATAGCGAAGCTTTAAACCTCCCCAAGTCACATTCTGGATCCTGAAATAAAATGTCTGACACTGTCAGGAGACAGGCAGCTTCTCTCATGTAAAGTGGCAAATTCTAAGCTGGCATTAGCCAACTACCCAGCCTCTAGGTTTGCTCTCCTTCCTTCCACACGACCCCTCTACCCACACCCTCAATCCCTGCTCTCAAGACTGTAACGAAGGCTCTTAAACCAAGGAGCAAGCAGAAGCCTGTGAGGAAGAGGCTATCAGGCAGAAAACCCTGGTTTCCAGGGCTTTCACCAGACAACACACTTCTAGGACAAAGTCAAATGTAGTTAAAAGGCAAGCTGGTTGGACGCTGGGGAGATGCTCAGGTTAGGGACGCTTGCTGTTCTTTCAGAGGACCCTGGCTTGTTTCCTCTTATGCAGTCAGTGGTTCACAACCATTTCTAACTCCAGTGGCAGGGGATCCAGGGAATCTGGTACCTCTTCTGACACCTGCACTAGGCACACACATCATGTACATACACACAATCAGGCAAACTCTTTTTTTTTTTTTTGGTTTTTTGAGACAGGGTTTCTCTGTGTAGTCCTGGCTGTTCTGGAACTCAACTCTGTAGACTAGGCTACCCTCGAACTCAGAAATCCACCTGCCTCTGCCTCCCAAGTGCTGGGATTAAAGGCGTGCGCCACCACTGCCCGGCAGGCAAACTCTTATATACATAAAAATTCATAATTAAATCTAAGAGGGATGAAAATCCCAAGATTTCCCACAAAGTCTTCAAGATGAAAGGAAGAGATGCCTCATCTTGATTTGAAAGAATTTATGATAAAATGCAACTTAAGCTGGGCGGTGGTGGTGCATGCCTTTGATCCCAGTGCTTGGGAAGCAGAGGCAGGTGGATCTCTGGATAGCCAAGGCTACACAGAGAAACCCTGTTTCAACAAACAAACAGAAAACAACCCTCCTCAACTAGACCAGTGCAGTCAACTGCAAACATTCAAGGATGAAGACAGAACACACTAGGCAAACCTTAGCACACTGAGAAACTAAGAAAGAACAGCGAGTAGGTACCAAGCAAGCCACATCACCAGGGCCCTGGAATCCCAGCACTCAAGAGGCTTAAGCTGGAGGATCATAAGATCAAGGTCAGCCTGGGGTACAAAGGAAGACTCTGTCTCAAAACCAAACCAACTCCAAAAGGACACTAGGCATAATGGTAGCCAGAAGGGCATGGACACTTGGGCCCCAAGAGTCTCAGCAGTGTCACTGCAAGCCTAGGTCCTGGAGGAAAGAACCATGACAGCTATAAAAGCAGAGCTTGCTGTCCCAGGCAGAGGAGGAAGAACTGCGCTGTGGAAACTGACTGGCCCATCCTCCCCAGCAGATCTGACCTGGAGAGTGGGAAGATCAATGAAGACATGCCTGTCGAGCCGACCAGGCCTCATCAGAGCATTGTCCAGAACATCAGCTCGATTGGTGGACGCCAAGACGATGACATGGTCTGTGGTGCCCATTCCTGAGAGAACAGAGCAGATACAGTGGCCTTTGGAGTAGGGATTTCAACAATGGCTTTTCCCAGTGACTACTGCCTTCAGGACACAGAAGGGAAAAAGCAAAAGCCCAGGAAACAAGACATCATTACATTCTTTCTGGACAGAGTGATGAGGTGGAGACACCTTCACAATGGCTTCCAATCAAAGTCATGCCAAAAGTGTGCTGTTGCTTGTTCCCACAGCAGCAGTTTCCCTTGGCCATATGTGGAGGCAGAACTGCCCAAAGCCCCCGGAGCTATTGTTCTTGCTGAGCGGCAGCCATCTTTACTGTGTGGTATCTAAACACTTTAAGGTCTGGGTTTAGGGTGAGGTTTTGTCTAAAATGTTAGAAGTGGGGCTGGAGAGAGGTCTCAGGTTAAAAACAGAAGAGCCAGGTTTGGACCCCAGCGTGCACATCAGGAGGCTCACAGCCATCTTCACCTCCAGTTCCAGGGGATGTGATACTTTCCTTCTGTTGACATCTGTGGGCACTGGGCACACATGTACACACACACATACTCACACACACACACACACATACACACACACACACACACACACACACACACACAGGCAAGATGCATAAAACGTGGCTCAGGAACCACCTCAGATCCTGGACTGGATTTGACTGGGGAAGAAAACAAGAAACAAAACAACAAACCCAACCACACAAAAAAGGTTTTAGCCAGGTGTGTGGCCCACACCTTCTTTACTCCCAGCACCTGGGAAGCAGAGGCAGCAGGATCTCTCTGAGTTCTAGGTCAGCCTGGTCTATATAGCAAGTTCCAGGACAGCCAAGACATAGACCACATCCCCCTCAAAACGAACGAACAAACAAACAAACCCAAACCCAGAAAACTTTATAAAGAAGCCGAGGAGGGGTTAAAAAGGTGGTCAGTTGGTGGGGTGTCTACCATGCAGGAAGCCCTTACTTCAGTCGTCAGCACTGCATAAACAAGGTGTGCGCTGGTGCACACCTGTAATACGAGCACTCTGGGGGCAGCAGGATCTGAGTTCAAGACTAGCTTAGGATACATGAGACTCTCTCAAAAAAAGAAAGGAGGGAAGGAGGGAGGGAGGAAGGAAGGGAGGGAGGGAGGGAGGGAAGGGGATCATATCCACCCTTTCACACTTCAAACTTGACAAGCCATGACAACGACAATAATCCACCGAGCCTCAAGACAAAGTAAGGCAGAGGGTCACCTTCCCAAAGCCAAGCAGATGCCTAAAAACAATGTTGATGTTTAAAAAAATGAGCTTAGACTCAAACAGACAGCAGACATGGCTTTCTGCCACAGCCCAAGGTTCCTCTAGACACCTGAGCCTTTGGTAGGGTGATGACAGAGCAGGAGCCAAGAAGCTTCAGAGTGAGGCAGCTAAGAGATCCACACAGAACCCCCTGGAAGCTTCAGAGTGAGGCAGCTAAGAGATCCACACAGAACCCCCTGGCTGAAGACCTGCCTGGCTTCACGCTCAGGCTTCTTTTGCTTTAATAAGACACCATCTCTCTTGTAGCCTCGGATGGCCTCAAACTTGCTGAAGAGATGAAACTGGCCTTCAGCCCAAGAAAGACCTGCCTGCCTCTGCTTTCTGAGTACTGGGATTAAGGATGTGCTCCACCACACATAACAAACTCATGCTTCTTGACTGCCTTCTGTCCAGAAGCCTTAGAACTCTAAAACACAGAACATACACAATAATATAATAACATGCGAAAGTATGCCAGGCCTGCAGGTACCTGGAAGGCTGAGGCAGGAGGATGGCAGTTCAAGGGCGGCCTGGTCAGTTTGTCTCAAAATAAAGTATAAATGAAGGAGCCAGATATGACAGAACAAATGTGCACCCCCAACACTTTAGAGGGTGACATAAGAGGATCAGAAGTTCAAAAGCATCCTGAATTACATAGGGGTTCAAAGCCAGCCTAGACTACATGAGACCCTGTCTCAAACACACAACAAGCTAGGCATGATGGCGCACACCTTTAACCTGCATTTTGGAGGCAGAGGCAGGTGGATCTCTGAGTTCCAGGCCAGGCAAGGCTACACAGTGAGACCTTGCCCCACAACTTACCAAACAAATAAATAAAACTAAACAAAAGAGATACAACAGGGCTGGAGAGAGAGCTCACTTAGGGCACGACCACACACTTGCTGTGCAAGCATGAAGCCTGAGCCTGAATTCCCAGAACTCCTGTTAAGAGCCAGACTCACGGCACGAGCTCTATAAACCCAGCACTCCTGTGGGAAGGCAGGGCGTGGAGGCAGAAGAATCCCCTCAAGCTCTCAAACCATCTAGGCTGGCTACAAGGTTTGTGTGGTGGCCCCAGTAGCCTCCTGCTCTACATAAAGAGAAACTGACCACACTCTGACAATGTGGACATGGAGTAACAGGCCATTATTAACACACAGCACCAATAAACAGCCATCCCCATACAGAGTGGAGGCTCACTCAGGTGCTCACGTTTAACCCTTGGTCTGGGGTTGGGGATAGCCATTAGCTGTGGCTACATGTGGAAATGGCTCTCAGCAAGGCCAATGCTGCTATCTGGGGCACAAACGGAGAGTTCCCAGTAATGTCAATAAGCTATCAAGCCTGGCGTCACCCAGACCTTGGCCTATAGTGACCCCACTTAAGGGTAACAGCAGTCTGAGTGATCAGAAGACTCTTTGCTGGTAGGGTATGACAGCAGCTGAGTCCCAGGCTGAGTTTGACACAGTTATGAGGAAATGCATTCTGCCAGGGCACAGCTGTGAAAATATGCTCCCTGCTGCTATGAAGACGCTGCCTAGGTGCAGTAAGAGCCATGAGGAGGCTGCCCTTGAGTTCACAGAGATCCACCTGCCTTTGCCTCCCAAGTACTGGGATTAAAAGTGTGTCCCCCCCATCCTGGCCCTGCAAGGATTTTGTAATGACTCTTCTGTGGAATCAGCATTTACACTCTGTTTGTTTCCAAAAACATAAACTTGTGCATATGCCACAACAGACCACTGATGCCAGCAGCCCTTTCTCCAGGACACCCATGGCCAGGTGACCTCGTGGTAAGCAGGTGGGGAACAGGTGCTGGCCCAGGCTGGCTTAGATAAGTTTACAGTCCCACAAATGCCCACAGCACCTGTGCTGGGACCTCCGTGACTAGGGTTTCTCAGTCCCTTGGTGAGTTTCCCACGAGCAGCACATCTGCTCAACTCCATCCACGACACTTCAATGAACAGAAACTGCTCTTCCTGAGGAGACGACAAAGACTAGTCTCAGTGCATCTGAAGGAGCCAGCGTACACAGCTGTGAGCGCACAAAGAGACTTGTTAGTGCTGGGCCAACTTGACAAGCAACGGGTTCCTCAGCCAACTCTTGGGGACAAACAGCTATTTTATGGTAGTTCAGAGAAATTCAGCTCAGAAAAATGTCATGCTTTCTAGCAGACTCAAGACTCTTGAAAAAGGTGGCCTCTGTCTTTAAACTGTGGGAGGTAACAAACCAGTTAACAGATTTTCAGTATAATTATTTGAGTACTAATGTTATGAAATCCATCTAAGCCCTTATTTAAATAAAATATCTCTTTGAGGTACAGGGCGGGGCAAGAGCTACAGGAGAAGGTTCACTGGAGTCTCCTCCATGCCACAGATGCCTGGCCAAGGTTCAGAGGGACGAAGGACACTAACCACAGAGCCATAGCTGAGACAAGAATGGCCTTCATGCCAGGTCCCTGGGCTTGGTCCCCAGGACCCCTAAGTCTGCTCTTCACAGGGACTCCACCCAGGTCTCCTGAGACATTTAGTGCTCTGGAAACTTGACACAGAGTACTTCGTTGGCATGCAAAGCAGCTGTCAGAGTCTCTGTTGCTCACGCAGTGGGCTCTGAACTAATATGCTGATGGACAACTGGACAACAAAAGGGACAGAAAATAGGAGGGTTATGGAGCAGCTTCAGATGTAACCTTCCTCATGGTGCCTCATCCATGCGATCCCTCCCCTTGTCATTAGCAGACCATCCTTTGCTCTCAGTAAACTTGTAGCAACTTTACAGTTCATGAAATAATGTGCACCAGCCCATCTGACAACAATAGCTAGGAGGGGAACTCTTTTTTTTTTTTTTTTTCGAGACAGGGTTTCGCTGTGTAGTCCTGGCTGTCCTGAAACTCACTCTGTAGACCAGGCTGACCTCGAACTCAGAAATCCGCCTGCCTCTGCCTCCCGAGTGCTGGGATTAAAGGCATAGGCCACCACGGCCCGGATCTAGGAGGGGAATTCTTACATGCACATGAGAGAGTAGTGTACACTTACACATGTGTGCATGTGTGCAAGTATGTGCCCATGTACGAAGGCCAAAGAAGAACATGACGCGTTCTCTACCACTCTCCACCACGAAGCATGCAATGTTCCGTGCCTTGAGAGCCATCGTGTTACTGAATGCTTCCTACCAAATGCATGCTCCACCTGGCCTTAAGAACATATCCCAGGTCTGGGCAGTGCTGGTGCACATCTTTAATCCCAGTGTTCAGGAGGCAGAGGCAGGCAAATCCCTGTGAGCTGTAGGCCAGCTACGTGAGCTATAATGAGTCCTTGTCTCGAAACTAAAATAAAAAACAAAAACTGGCCATGGTGGCTCATGTTTTTAATCCCAGCACTTACGAGGCAGAGGCAGGTGGAGCTCTGAGTTCGAGGCCAGCCTGGTCTACAGAGTAAGTCCCAGGATAGCCAGGGCTACACAGAGAAACCCTGTTTCAAAAAACAAAAACCAAACAAGCAAGCAAATAAACAAAGCCAAAACAAAACTATGAGGTTATAATTGGCAAATTTATGTTTTTAATTACAAAAATGTTCACAACAAATAAAATCAAAACACAGAGAGAGGGGAAAAGGGAGGGGGGGGGAAGAGAGAGGGAGAGAAAGGGAGAGAGAGAGGGAAAGACAGGGAAAGAGAGGGAGAGAGGGAGAGAGGGAGAGAGAGAGAGAGAGAGAGAGAGAGAGAGAGATGGCTCTACTGGTAAATGCTCTTATGGCCAAGCCTGATGCTTTGAGTTTGATCCCCGAGACCCATACAATGAGAGGCACGAACCAACCCATTTGCGGTTGTCTTTTGACTAAGCCCGCCATGGTGTAACCCTTTCCACACACAAATAAACTATAGTAACATAATTTTCAAAAAAATCTTTTAAAGAATCAGTCTTCAAGAAACAGCTCAAAATACAGTCCACAACTTCCCCTTGGGCTTCTCCATTACAAAGAAAAGCAACACCACTGAGGTCTGTCCAACAGTCTCCTTCACAGATCACACATTGGCAGCTCCTTCAAGACTCTCCACACTGTGCTCAATGCTCCCCTCCAAGGGCAGAGAGCCGCATCCAGAGAAACTGAGGGACTATAGCCCGGGGCCGCACTCTCAGCCCCCGTTTCCCTTTGACCAAGCCTGACTCCTGAATTTCACCGCGGATGAAGACAGTGCTGAACATGTGAAAAGCCTTGGTTTTACTCCCCAGTACAAAAAGGAAAAAGAAAAGCTGAATTCCCTTTCCATTTACTTAATGTGTATGATGAATGCTTTGCCTGCAATTATGTTATGTGTACCATCTGTGTGCCTGCTATCCACTGTGGCACTGGATGCCACAGAACTGGAGTTATGATGGTTGTGAGCCACTACGTGGATGCTGGAAACCAAGCCCAGGCCCTCTGTAAGAGCAGCTCTTAACCACTGAGCCCTCTCTCCAGCTCCCAAAGTTGATGTGTTTTGTTTTGTTTCTGATGTGTTTGTAGCCCTGGATGTCCTGGAACTCACTCTGTGAATCAGGCTGACCTTGAACTCAGATTTGCCTGCCCCTACCTCCCAAGTGCTGGAATTAGAGGTATGTGCCACCACCGCCATCAAGCTAAGCAGACTTTCTTAAAGGTAGCAAATCGGTGGGATAATCCTTAAGCTGATTTGCTATTACATGTTAGCATCTAGAATATTCTGTGTAATGTCCTCATTAGGGCAGGAGTGGACAGCAATACACAATAGTGACTGAAGGAAAAAATAATACCCCTACTAGTGACACTCTAGGTACTAGAACAGAAAATGGGCCCAGATTCATCTGCCCTAAAGTGATCACTCTGACAGGGTCAGAGTCTCCTACTGGTGTACAGCATATGGTGAGGCATGCCAAGCACTGACCGTCCATCTCAACGAGGAGCTGATTGAGGGTCTGTTCCTCTTCTGTGTTGGAGAACCCAGACATGGAGGTGGAACGCTTCTTTCCCACGGCATCGATCTCATCAATGTACACTATGCAAGGGGCCCTGGCTCTGGCTTCCTTGAAGAGGCTGCGCACTCGGGCAGCTCCCAGGCCTGAGGGAACACAGTGTCAAAGGATAAGACAGATAAAGGAAATCGAATCCTATTTTTGGGTTACAGCCAGGCAAAATCTTCCACCAAAGTTGCCTCTATCTAGTGGCTACTCTACAGATGCAGGAGTAGCCAGCATCATGCCATCCTGGCTTCCCAAGCCACAAGTGAAAGTGGAATCAAGGCACATAACCACGAAGTTGATATGGACCAAAGCTTATTTTGTGGTTTAAGATAGTTGTCTCTTAGAAGTGTAGCCCTGGCTATCCTGGAACTCACTCTGTAGACCAGGCTGGCCTTGTACTCAGAGATCCACCTGCTTCTGCCTCCCAAGTGCTGTGTTAAAGGGGTGTGCCACCGCCACCACCCTGCTTGGACCAATATTTATTTGAGCTGGGGCTGTTTGTCCTTCCACGCCCCACTCGGCCCCTCGTGTTAGGGACGGTTATGTGGACAGCCATCCCAGGCACCAGGACAATGAATCTGCCCACACTTTCAGCCCACACCTACCTCCAATGACCTCCACAAACTCTGGGCCAGCCATTGCTAAAAAGGGCACCTGAGCTTCCGTGGCTACTGCCTTGGCCAAAAGTGTCTTCCCACAACCAGGGGGCCCCAGCAACAGGGCACCCTTTGGAACCTTGGCACCGAGCTGAAGGAAACGCTCTGGGCTCTAGGTAGGAAAAGACATGCGACACTAAGTACTCAGCATTTAACAGAGAATGTTTAAGTGACTCATACGAAGAATAGCCTATGATAGTCATGAACCAGCTAGAATTTCAGTGTGTCCAGAAAAAAAGCAAAGAGCTTCATACAGTCACAGCTCAAAAAGAATAGATGCTCCAGTTGAAGTGGACTATTACACTCTTCTCTTCTAATGGACAGCTGGATACTGGCATTGTTGGTTTACCAGGTACAGACACATACTTACAGTAGCCATGAGATGACAAAGTCACCCTTAACCCATTCCATCTCCCCTACAGAACTCCAGTCTCAAAGTAAAAGTGTCTGCTTACCATAGCCTTCCTTCTTGGAGAGAAGACATGTCAGCACCACTCACACCTCTCACTGGCTGAACACACAAGTCTCACTCACCTTCAGATAATCCACAAACTCTCGGACTTCCAGCTTGGCTTCATGCATTCCCGCCACATCTTGGAAGCTGACTCCTTTCCCTGTCTTCCCATCCACAATGGTGAAACGTGCCATTTTAAGCTGATTCTGTGCAGAAAGAGTCAGGGAACTTACTTTTGCATCCCTAGCAAAACAGGGAAGCAGCAGCAGCAGCTGCTGCTATCTGTCTGACCTGACACAAACCTCTACATCCATCCTGGGTGCAACTGCTTCTTCTTACAGCCCAGGAGGACCAGCCTAAAAGCTTACTCCTGCAGTTATAATGCAGGTCACAGACCACTTCAAACACACAAGGGGAAATCTTTTGGTTTATATTAGGAAGAAAGTCATGTAGCAATTTATCTTTTAGAAAACAGAGCTGGAGGGATGTTTCAGTGGTTAAGGGCACTTGGTATTCTTACAGAAGACTAGATCAATTACTAGCACCCACATAGAGACAGTTTTCTTATAGAAATTGTCTTCCAGATGAATTCCAGGAGACCGGACACTCTCCTCTGGCCTCTGTGGGCACTGCATGCATGGGGTGTGGGGTGCCCATGCACGCAGGCAAGAGACTCATGCACATAAACTAGACTTTAAAGAGATAAAGAAGAACAAAAAACTCTCTTCAGGCAATGGTGGTTCATGCCTTCAATCCTAGTACTAAGGGTAGAGGCAATGTAGACTTCTGTAACTTCCATGTTAGCCTGGTCCACAGAGTTCCAGGCCAACCAGGGCTGCATAGTGAAATCCTGTCTTAAAAAAAAAAAAAAGAAAGAAGGAAGGAAGGAAGGAAGGAAGGAAGGAAAACAGACACAAACCTCTCCTCAGGGTAAGGAGCACAGCCCAGTGGTGGAGCATCCACCTAGCAAGTACAAAGCTCCAGGGTTAATTACCAACCCTACCCAAGAAGAAAAAGTATTCTTTAGCTAAGGAGACAGAAACATGCTTGCACTCTGAGAAAACCGAGTGTCGCTCCAGGGTAGAAAGGAGCTTCCTGTACCCCAGCCCAAGCCTGAGGGATGAGAAGCACACTTTCTAAGGTGTAGCCCGAGGGGAGACGGGGAGATTTCCTATGCTATGGCTATTCTTTAAGCTACATTTAATGTTTCTCTTGTTGGCTAATAAGAGAAATGAGAGAGAGACAGAGACAGAGAGAGAGACAGAGAGAGAGACAGAGACAGAGACAGAGACAGAGAGAGACAGAGAGAGAGACCGAAACCACTCCCAGCTGGTCAGGGACACAGAGAACACAGTTCCCTATGCAGAGTGGGCTCGGTGGCCCCCATGTCAGAAAATGTTCTTTCAGTAACTAACACTGGCTATCCTACACTCTCCAATCAGCCAAGCAGGAGAGATGGGGTGCTGATCATGGCTTCTATCTAGCCACTGTAAAAAGCTCATTTTCACTGGTGAGTGGTGGCCCACGTCTTTAATCCCAGCACTGGAGGCAGAGATAGGAGGATCTCTGAGTCTGAGGCCAGCCTGGGGACTGTAGCATAGACTGTCGGGAAGGCCTCAAGCTTTTATACACCAACACCCAGCAGCACAACTTACAAAAGCACTGAATCCGCCTTCCCTTCCGGTCATCCCAGCCAGTCTGAAAACATACCACAGGATGGCCAAGCCCACTGCTGTCATCCCCAGGGCGTAGAGGGCACTGGGTAAGAAGGAAAGGCAGTTATGGGGTTGGAGTCATTGTCAGGTAACTGAGGAATTAGAGCCTTAGCAGTCAGGACCTCCAAGTCTGAGGCCAAGGCAGAAAGCAAACGTTATGCAGACATGTTTTCCTGTCCCACTGTCACGACTTTCCTCTTACACACAGGTTTTCAAGTGTTTAGATTGAATGTCCACAGGCTCACCTAGTCTGCTATGACAATGCCCAGCAAAAGCAGGTCCTCTATAGCTAACAGATGATAGTTTGCCAGTTCAATTAGTAAACCAAAAACAAAAAAGACTTGACAGAATTAAGTTCTATGATTAGGTTCTCAACATGAGAAGGAAGAAGAACCACTGTGTCCAGCCTCCCTGTCACCTGCCTGTCACTTAACAATAAACCAGTCAGCCTCGGGGTGGGCTTGCATCACTGTTGGTCTGGCAACACCTCTGGCTTCACGGACTCTCACTATACCAGTGCTAAGACGCCTCTGAAAGCACTTCTATCTACTAGCATCAGCCTCTCTATCCCTTCTTTTCCGTTTTCCTCTGTAGAAAACAGCAACCTCAGTGTGCTCAATTAAGAACTCCTGCAGACAGCTGAAGACAGCGAAAGTTCCAGCGAACTGCACGTCCACCCCTGCACTCTGGAATTTCTGGAACCTTCACAAAGGCGGTCAGTATGTCTCACACTGCAGTCAAGCGGGGTTAGGTTAGGTCCACAGAACCACGTACTTTCCAAAGAATCCTGTCCGCTTGTAGGATACGGGAATCCTGTCCTTGCTCTCAATGTTCAGTTCATCTTCAGCTGCTCGAAGCTTCTCTTCAAATTTGTCAATGTTTGCAACCTGCATCCGGTACATCAAGGCCAGCCGCTGAGAGCCAAAAGGAGAGCAGACACAGAGAGGGTGAGAGGCCAGCACTGAATGCCGGCACACCATGAGGCAACAGTGTTCCAAAGAGGGCCCTCGGCAGACCGTGCCTCCATGCCTAACGAGTTCTAGCTTTCTCAAGTACAGCCTAGAATGACAGTCTCAGGAGATACCTTTCCTGATGGAAATGCTCTGCACTAAGTAAACCTTTGCCCTGCCAATGGGACTCCCCATAGGGACAGGCATCTGCAGAAGTCACAATCATCCCTACGGCCCATCTGGGTCACAAATCTCAGGTTCCACTATTTTTATTTTTATTTTATGAGACAGTAATATTGTTGTGTGTTCAGGCTGGTCTTGAATTCAAAATCCTTCTGAATGAACCACCCTGCCCTTACGCACTTCCGGACTTGACTTGAGCCAACAAGCAATGATACCACAGAGCAGCCCTCACACTGCCACGGCTCAGGGTAAATGGGTGCAGGTGTCAGCAAGGAGACCATTAAGTACCTCAGCCACCATTTGCACTCCCCCCTCTGACCATCAGCCAAGCATACTTTCAGGGTTACCTTCACTGACCCGAGATGTCTGACCTGGGCTTTTCCAATACATCAAGCCACACAAGGGCGAAGGGTTGAAATGGCCTCTTAACCGTGCCAGACTAAGTGTCGTTGTTCAAACCCTACATTATCCGCAGCGCTCTTGGACCTCCTGGACCTGCCTCATCCAGGCACCTCAGCAAAGCAGAGCACTCTGTGTGCCTTTGCTAAACCTTCCAGTAGGTGCTTCTTGTGCTGTTCCTTCATCTTTGTGGCTAGATGGATTTGGCTTGTATTTGACTGTGTGTGTTGATCCCATGTCCCCAGTTCTTATAAATTATCAGCACAAAGCTAATCTAACAGAGTTTGCTAAGCCGATGACATTCATGCCACTCACATGGAGGTAATAAGAATCCCAAGTTGTCCTTTTGGGGTACAGAACAGGTCTGTTGAAAAAAAATACAATATACTGGAAGAATAGGCTCATTCCAGTCAGTAGAGACTGCAGCTAGAGCCTGTGCCTACAGTGCGGTGTGGCTCCGTGGAGCTTGTAAAAGCAGGGTGACCACTCAGTACATTCTCCCGCCACCCAATTTCAAATAAAACATGAGGAGATAAAAGAAAAAAAAAATCAGGGTTCACTGGCTAAGTGTGATAGCACACATCTTTTAATGCCAGAATATGGGAGGCAGAGACAGCCTAGTCTACACAGAAAGGTCCAGGAGAGCCAGAGATACACATTTAAGGCTCTATCTTTAAAAAACAAAAACCAAACTAAAACAGAGTCCTAATGAATCCTATACTCAGATAGTTTCAAGGCTCACTCAGAAATAGCCAGCAAAGATGGGCAAGAGCTCCATCGTTTACTGTATTCAAGACAACATCTCTGCCAGTGAGCTTTCAGGACTTTAATGGTTACGGCACTGGGGGAGACGTAAGGGACACTCTAAGAGCAAAAGGGTGAGAATCCCCTTCACCTTGGCTGTCCTCTGAGACCAGCCCCCACAGCTTCAACTGACTACTCTCACCCTGGACGGGGCACTTCCCTGCTCTCTGACACTGAGCCTCCTGATGATCTGAATCCTTCCCCTTCCCCATCTTCCTCCAGGGCTCATGAGCCTGCCATGAGCACAATCCCTCATTGTTCTCTCTGAGTTCTAGGCCCTCACCAATGCCTGTGTGCATGTGTGACCCTCATGTCCCTCAAAGGGCAGACCTGGCTGTGGGGTCAGCAGGCCTCAGACTGACAGATCATCTACTCTGCATCCACCCCTGCCAACCATCCCCATAAGAGCTGTGCCTCACACTGCTCGCCACCTCCACCTCCGCTCTCCCGACCTTAGTGACCAGAGTCAAAGCTCCTCCCCTCTGACCTCCCTGCCAGCCCTGCACATGCCCAGATTAACCCGGCACCACTTCAGGGCTGCGGGTGGCCTCATTCTCACCCTAATGTCAGGCAGGTACTGTCTGGAACCAGTTTACTCATTTTCACCTCTTCCACCCTGACCCACCATCCGAGCTGCTCTTCCCTGCCAAGCATTCCTGTCACCTCCCTTAGGGTCCACCTTAACAGGCACTGCCCAAGCCCTGCCCAAGCCTTATTCTGTACATTGTGCCCAAGCTGAAGGGCTGATTGAAAGGGGGACACCCCCAATTCTCCCAGTCTCTCCAATGTATCCCCCCGACTCACAGGCCGCCCAAACACCACAGCTCCGGGATGCAGATAGACTTCCACCACGTCACTCTCAGGCACCACCAGCACACGCTGCACCTCGCCTTTAGCCAGCATCTCGTTGACAAAGTCAGCCCAGGAAATACTGCCCCCACTTGTGCTGAGGGAGTTCAGCAGGCTCATTATAATAGCAATGATGAACAAGGTGCGCAGCCTCTCTCGATACATCTGGTCTTCCCGCTCTTTTCGCCTCTTCTCTTCTGAAGGGAACACAGGGGGGACAGGCACATCAAGAGTCAGCCCAGGCACACGGGCAAGCTCTCACATCTATCTCCCTCCTTAGGAATTCTCAGCACTGGAGGGAAAGGTCTGTGTCCTAATGAATCCTGAGGTGTTTTTTTTCCCAAGTTACCCCACCCTTGCATGGTAGTGCACACCTTTAATCCCAGCACTTGGAGACAGAGGCAGGAGGATCTCTACGAGTTCAAGGCCATCATGGTCTACATAGAGAGCTCCAGGACAGCCAGTACCACACGGAGAGACCCTATTTCACTCCACCCCCAAAGGAGAGATACATTTGACAAATGCTACCCACGTGCTGTCTGCAGGCACTGGGACTTTATTCCCTGAAGTCACTTCCGAGAAAGTAGTGGTCCCTACTGCTAATGGCATGTAATAACTTTTAAAGTCAAAAGTCTTCCTAGGAACACCATGCTATTGCCTTGTAGAGAAGGCTGTACACTACAAGTCCAGAAAAGTTGTAGGCACAGGCACTGAAATGCACACTGTGAGCTCCATACCAACACAACACTGCAGCATATGGGGGTATCAGGCACAGCCAGCACCTATTGTCTCTAAAGTCAACATCTCCCTCATCCACTGAAGAACCCACTTCTCCCTCTACCCAAACTTATTTATTAAAAGGAGTAATATTTAAAAATAAGTTGAAGTTCCAGGACAGCCAGGGCTACACAGAGAAACCCTGTCTCAAAAAAGAGAAAAAAAAAAAAAAAACCAAAAAACATATAAAAATAAGTTGATATCAAGTGTAGTGGCACGCCTTTAACCCCAGCACTGGGAGGCGAAGGCAGGAGGACCCAAAGCCCTTACTCTCTACCAGCACAGCAGCTGCACACACAGGGTATGGATGATACCAACACCTGTGAAGAAGAGACAAACGGATCTAGGTGCGTTCCGGCCAACAAGAGCTACACAGTGAGACCCTGTCTCTAAAAACAAACCAGAAATCAAACCTCACGACCACACATGCTTCACACACTGTTACACACACACACCACTCCAGAGTTGGCAAGAAGGCTCAGCCAGGAAGGGCATTTGCTGCAAAGCCTTGTGACCCACAAGGTGGATGGACAGAACCAACTCCCATAAGCTGTTTTCCAATCTCCAGAAGCACTCTGTGCCATGCATGCCCCTGCCCCGTAATACACAAATAAATAAATATAATAAAACTTAGAACTCGGGGCTAGAGACATGGTTCGAAGGTTCAAAGTACTGGCTGCCCTTCCTGAGGACTCAGCACCGTCTGGCAGTTCACAACCATGTATTACTCCAGCTCCCGGTCCACGTCCACTTCTGGTACTGCATGCATATGGTACACCAACATACACGCAGACAAAACACCCATACACAATGGGTGTAAAGATGAATGGGTGTACATATTTCATAAAGATGAAATATGTATCGGTAACACATTCCTGTAATGCCGGTAATTGGGAGGTAGTGGGCAGAAAATCAAGAGTTAAGAAATCCTTGGTTACACAGTGAGTTTAAGGCCAGTCTGGGATACACGACATTGTCTCAAAAATACCAACACAGAGCTGGGTTTGGCAGCACACACTTTTAATCCCAGCTCTCTGGAGTACTGATGCAGGTGGATCTCTGTGAGCCTGGTCTAACTACATAGTGTGTTCCAGGGCAACCAGAACTACACAGTGAAGCTGTCTTAAAATGAGAAGAAGAAAAATAAAAAATAAGTCAGAGCCAGGCATAGCTGCATCCACCTGCAAGCCCAGCACTTAGGAGTGGAAGTAAGGGCTCATGAGTTGAGAGTTCACTCACCAGTTCAGAACACTGGCTGCTCTTCTAGGAGACACAGGTTCAGCACCCACATGGCAGCTCACAACTGTTTGTAATTACAGTTCCAGGGGACCCAACATTCTCACACAGATATGCATGCAGGCAAACACTAACGTACATAAAGTAAAAAATGCATATATATCGTCCTCAACTACAAAGTGAGTTCAGAGAGTGGCTGGGATAGGCTGGAGAGACAGCCACTAAGACGAAACACGTTATGTTTCAACTACGCCTGCCACAGGACTCTGTTCACACACCTACCATCAAAGTCATGAGCTGCCCCTCACGAGGACCTCCTCATGCCACCATTCCCCAACGCCCAACACCTCTAACGGCCTCTAATCCAGTCATCGTTGCAGCTACCTCCATCTTTGGAGGCGGTACTACCAAAATGGAGAGTCATACGGAATACAATGCTTGGTAATTCAGCACTCAGGAGGCTGAGGCCAAAGAACTGCAAAAGTTTTAAGGCCGCCTGGACTACACAGTGAAAACCAGGCCAGGCACGGATACACAGCAAGCCCTTTCTAAAACAACACACAAAACAAAAAAAAAACAATCTTAGTGAAAGAGAAGAGAGCATAAATTTCCACTCCTAGTCAGGAACCTATCTGCAATTCAGAGCCGCTACAAAGAGGAAATCAGGCTTCTACAAGGAATGACCCTGGGTACATGCGCCACACTCCAGAGCTGGACCAACACCTGGCTTAGCCAGCCCAGAACAGACTACTATGCTTTTGCTTTGTTTTAAAAGAGAGAAAGATCATGAAGTTGGATAGGTAGGCAGGAGGGTCTGGGTGGAATTGGGGCAAAGGAAAGACTATGACCAAAAATATTTTGTACTGGGGCTGGAAAGATGGCTCAGTGGCTAAGAACACTGGCTGCTCTTCCAGAGGACCAGGATTCAATTCCCAGCACCCACATGGCAGCTCACAACCGTCTGTAATGGGGTCTGACGCCCTCTTCTGGTGTGCAGCTGTACATGCAGGGAGAACATTCATACATAAAATAAATCTTTAAAAAATAAAATTAAAACAACTCTTTAGAAAGACAGACAGACAGCAGGAAAACTGTGCTGAGGCAGAAGGACCAGCGTGAGTCCCTCGGATGCTGAGAGCTATGTGAGGCCAGCTGGATCTGTACAGCACAGTGGTTACAGTGCTTGCCTGACTTGGTTCCTAATGCTGCATAAAACCTCATTGTACCAGAGGTGGTGGTGCATGCCTTTAATTCTACCACTCAGGACGCAGAGGTAGGATTGATCTCTGTGAGATAGAAGCTAGCCTGATCTACAGAGAGTTCCAGGACAGCCAGGGCTACAAAGAGAAACAAAAACGACAATACAAAACCAAAACCAAACAAAAAAACAAAATCAGTTTCATAAGAAATTCCAGCGGCTGAATTCAAACTTTGATCTCTACATGCTTCACACTCCAGGATGGGTCTTAATTCTAGAAAGGTGACACCTAAGACATAAGGACTTAGATTCCAAACTCGAGGTTGTGACCTTGAACTGGGTAGCATTAGCAGTAAATGGTGGCGATCCTGCCCCTGCAGACCTACTCCGCTCACTGTCCTGTGCTCACAGATCTCTGGGCTCATGTCACACACCCAGGAACAGTGAAAATACTAACCAGTGTGCTCGTGAGGCTGGGCTCACCAAGGTCCCCACTCCCAGAACATGGGGGTAGATCTAAGATTTACCCATTCTGTGCAGAGTCACAGAAACTCTGCCTTCAGACATGCCTGACTGTGATAGAGAGACCTATGTGTCTACACAGGCATCTCTGAAACACAACAAAGGACTCTCAGCAATCACAAAAGTAGGGCAGTTCACACAGGGACAGGCGATCAACTGTGCCTTTCTTAATAAGCCTCGCCTGCTAAGAGGAGAGCACAGGAGGCACAAGACGGACAGGCATGTTAGAACACGAGCCACGCATACCTTCGTCATCTTCAGGGGCCTTGCCTTTGGGCTTATCATCATCTTTATTCTTCTTCTGCTTCACCCTTGAGGTGTTAAAATACAAAGTACTACCTATAATAAAGAAGACAAAAATCAAGTTTGCTATTTATGTGCACAAATAGCATCACAAAGCAACCTCAGAGCTCTGCTGAGAGCGGCTGCACCCGAGATATTACAGCATGTCTCTCTGTGCATCAACACTATTAGTCTGCTAAAGACAGAATAACGGGCTATTACTGATGCATAGACAAGTGTCCTTGCTACTCAAACTGGACAGCTAGTGACTGGAGCACACTCTCTTGCAAGAGGACACCAAGCCTGGCAGATCACAGCCACATGTAACTCTAGCTCCAAAAAAATCCACCCTCTTCAGGCCTGTGGGCACCTGGATATGGGGACACACACACACACACACACACACACACACACACAAAAAGTTTTAAGTCTTTAAAAAAAAGTAAAATGGGAAGCCGGGCAGTGGTGGCGCACGCCTTTAATCCGGGCACTCGGGAGGCAGAGGCAGGTGGATCTCTGAGTTCGAGGTTAGCCTGGTCTACAGAGTGAGTTCCAGGACAGCCAGGGCTACACAGAGAAACCCTGTCTCGAAACACCAAAAACAAAAACAAAAACAAAAAAAAAAAAAAAAGTAAAATGGAGCTGGAGAGATGGTTTAGCAATCAAGAACACGGGCTGCTTTTGCAGAGGATGTGGGTTCAGTTCCCAGCTCCCACATAACTGCTTATGGTTATGCATCCCTAACTTCAAGATCCATCACCCTCTTCTGTCTGCTTAGGGCAGCAGGCACACATGTGGTACACACACAAACATGGAGGCAAAACACTTATACATGTAAAAGAAGTAAATCTAGAAAGTGCTTTAAAATCAAACAATAAGATGGCTAGCCAGGTACAGTAGCCCACGCCTGTGACAGTAGCACTGCGAGGGCTGAGGCAGGGGGTTGATTTCAAGGCCACCTGGGCTACAAAAGAAGTTGTACACAAGCCTGAGCTACATGAGACTGTCTCCAAAAAGGAAACAAAAATTAAATTGTTTAATTGGCTTATGTGAGAGAATAAAACAATTATAGGATATAGTTCAATGGTAGAACACGTGCTGGGTTTAATCCCTAAAAACATCCCCCACCCCCAAAAAAAGTTACAGACATAAGTTTGAAAATAACACGAGCTTATTAGTAGAGAATGATTTAAATCTGCTTTAAGTGAATTTAAACAGACAAATGACACAACAGTGTTGGCACCTGAGGTAACAGCAGCACCCCAGGTGCCACTGCCAAGGACAGGCTGGCAGAGGGCGGCACGCATACCAGCAAAGGCCTGGGCTTGTACAAAGTCTCAACAGATCAGAGAGAAAAATCACCATGACATCAAGTCTGTTTCTTTTCTTTTCTTTTTTTAAATAGTTTTAGCCAGGTGTGGTAGTGTATGCCTTTAGTACTTGGGAGGTAGAGGCAGGCAGATCTCTGAGTTTGAGTCCAGCCTAGTCTACAAAGCAAGTTCCAGGAGAACCAGGGAGATTCAGAGAAATCCTGTTACAGACAAACAAATGAACAAAAAATTAAAACTTAATTAAAAACCTAAACACCAAATTTATGAGTATTTTGCCTGCCTGTTTGTGTATGGATCATGTGCACGCCTAGTCCTATGGACTCCGAATCCAGAGTCACAGACGGTGATGATGTGTTGGGAACTGAACTCAGATCTTCCAGAAGAGCAGTAAGTGTCCTTAACCAGGAGCCACAGCTCCAGCCCCAAGTCGAATTTTCTTCATAAAAACATTAGCAGACTGTCAGGTGTGGTGTCACATGCCTTTAATTCCAAATCCCCACACTTGGGAGGCAGAGGCAGGCAGATCTCTGAGTTCAAGGCCAGCCTGGTCTACAGAGTGAGTTCTAGGACAGCCAGAGCTACACAGAGAAACCCTGTCTTGAAAAAACAAACAAAGGAGTCAGAAGCAAAACTGCCTTCATTTCCATTAGAAGTCAACACTGAAGTTTTGGCAGGTGAGGTGAATTATGTGCCCAATTTACATCGGAGTCACAAAGCATGGGAAGAAATTCAAATGCAACTCAGCAGGTGAGCCCATTCCAATTAGGGTCGAGGCATTCCACTGTTCCCCATCCTAGCTGGACAAAAGAGTGAAATTATGGCACTAATCCCAAGTGTCCTTTGAGCTAAAGCAAAGGGTCTGTAGAATTTTAATCCCAGAATTTGGGAGGTAGAAGCAAGACCCGTTTCTAAAGACAGCCTGGTAAGTGAATTCCAGAACAGACAGGGCTACACAGAGAAACCCTGTCTTATAATAAATAAATAACTTGCTTGTTTTTAAAAGTAATCCAGAAAGAACAACAGCAACAACAACAATGAAATACAACTTAATGTTTTATTTATTTTTTAAGATGAAGCAATTTTTATGTGTGGGTGTTTTTGCACGTATGTCTGTACACCATGTGTGCAGCACTTGTGAAGGCCAGAAAAGGGGGTTGGATCCTCTGGAATAGGTATTACAGATGGTCATGAGCTGCCATGTAGGTTCTGAGAACCAAACCTGGTTCCTCTGGAAAAGTAGCTCTTAACTGCTGAGTGCTGAGCCATCTCACTAGCCCACACTACTTAAATTTTGTAAATGAAGGCTAATAAGACGGTTCAAGAGGCAAAGGGATTTGCTGCCAAGCTTGATTGATGATCTAAATTTAATTCCTACAACCCACAGGGAGTATCCCTGCACTCTGCAATCATATTCTCTCTCTCTCTCTCTCTCTCTCTCTCTCTCTCTCTCACACACACACACACACACACACACAGAGACAGAGAGAGATACAGAGAGAGAGAGAGAGAAACAAAACACTTAAAGTGAGCAAAAAGTCTAGGCCTGGTAGCACATACCTGTAATCCCAACACTTAGAAGGTGAAGACAGGAGGATTCTAAGTTCAAGGCCAGTCTGGACTGTAAATTATAAATTGAATACCTTGTCTCAAGAAGACAAGAACAAATAAACCATAGCAATACCAAACGGCAAACCCCAGGTGAGGAGCGGCAGTCCTATGTCCTCCCACTGAGAAGGGACAGGCAGGATGATCAAGGAATGCTCAGAGTCCCTTCTATACTTCAGATTATCCCAGGTCTAACAGGGCTCACCACACAAAGAACCAAAGGTTACAATGAAGATACAGCTTAGTGGTTAGAGCCCTTGCATACCACATACAAAGTCCTGAGTTCAATCCCTAGCTTCATATAACACTGGGCACAGTGGCAAGTACCTGTAACCTCAGAACTGGAGAGGGTCAGAAGTTCAGGTGGTTTGTTTTGCTTTTTAAAAGAATCAAAGGTATTCTTAGTGGCTGTTCCTAGTCTTCTGGTCAGTGTCAAACTAGTGACGTTCTCCTAATGGTCACTTGTCACCTGCCAATGAGCCTCTACTCTTAGACTACAGTGCATGCACACAGACCGAGATGGCGGATTCTGCTGCACACCGGCTCCTAGGCTACTCTAATGAACATCACAGCAGCAAGCTGTGCTCACAGGCAATCCAAAATCTTTTTTTTTTTTTTTTTTTTGGCGGGGGTTGGGGGAAAGGAGGGCGGAGGGCGGAGGGCAGAGGGCAGCAGAGTTTCGCTAGCTAGTTCTAGCTGGCATCCAACTGGCAGCCCCCTCTTTTAGTGCTGGGATTACAGGCATATAAGACCATGGTCCTCTTCTACTGTGCTCTTATAGGACTACAGTAAAGCCTGTGTCCATCAGTAATGGGACATGCAACGCATACATACACACCTGAAAGCTGCCACAGTCTGACTGCAGTTGGAACTATATGCTGTCTCAGTAACAATCCGCTAATACCGTCAAAGCTAGGGGTCAGTATTCGCAATACCAAGCTCTGTAAAAAAAAGAAAAGGACTGAGGTAACACTAAGACCACACACCAAAACAACATAGGTCTGGAGATATGGATCGGTTGGCAAAGTCCTTGCCTAGCATGTAGAAAGCTTTGGATTTTCTTTCTTTCTTTTTTCTTGAGACAGGGTTTCTCTGTGTAGCCCTGGCTGTCCTGGAACCCACTCTGTAGACCAGGCTGGCCTCGAACTCAGAAATCCCCCTGCCTCTGCCAACCGAGTGCTGGGATTAAAGGCGTGCGCCACCACTGCCCGGCTTGAAAGCTTTGGATTTGATCCCCAGTAGCCCCTTAAAACTGGGTATAGTGGCCACGCCTATAATCCCAGTGCTTGGGAGTGGATGTGGGAGCATCAAAAGTTCAAAGTCACTTTCAACTATACACATTAACTTGTGTTAAATGTTTGTTTGTTTGGTTTTCCCTTTGTCTCTTTGTGAGACAGGGTCTGGCCTTAAACTCAGCCATCCTCCTGCATCAGCCTCCAAGTGCTGAGATTACAAACATGGGCCATCAACAGAGAGCTTGTTTCTTTTTTGGTTTTGTCATTTGTTACTCCTTCAGATGGCTCAGGCTGGCCAGAATTTACTATGTAACAGAGAGTGGCTTTGATATCCCGGCCTTCCACCTCTGCCTCCCAAATATTAGTGTTAGAGGTGAGCTCCGCAGTATTAGTGTTAGAGGTGAGCTCCGCAGTTGGCTTAGCCTTTTACGTTCTCCCCCTCACAAGACAGGCTCTCACTATGGAGCCCTGGCTAGCCATCCATGGAACTTTATATGTAGACCAGGCTGGCCTTGAACTCAGAGATCTACCTGCCTGAGTGCTGGGATTAAAGATGTTCACGACCATGACCTACCACCAACCTTTAAATGTTAAGATCAACCATCCAATTTGACATTTCTGCTTCCTGGTCTAGTGACAGCTAAGAACTGGAGCCCTGTCATTGCTAGGAAGATTATCTGTACCTTCTCGGAGCACCATTCTCAGCAACTTCAAATGGGGTCCCACTAGTGCTGATAGACTGTGAAGCCACTCATATCTTCACTACCGTGAAGAAAACTGGGACCCAATCCACAGGTGGAGCCAAAAGGTCAACACCTCCGCCCCACTACTGAAGCTGCCATGTTTGTGAACTACGAGAAGTACAGCTCGAGCATCAGCAACGCCTCCTGTTCCACCAGTTGCTTAGCCCTAATGGCCAGGGCCATCAGTGTCAACTTTCATGTCCTGAAGGGACTCATAACCACAGTCCATGCCATCAACACTACAGGGCTCTCCAGGAAACCCAATGATGGAGATGGAGCTGTCCAGAACATCATCTTTGCATCTACTGGCATTGCCAAGGCTGTGGATGACGTCATTCCAGAGCTAAAGAAGAAGGAAACTTACTGGCACAGCCAGTCACGCCCAAAGTCTGCCCTAGAACCTGGAGAACGTGGCCAATCATATGACACCAGGGAGGTGGTGAAGCACTCCTAAAGGGCATCCTGGGCTACACTGGCGATCCAGTCGTCTCCTGAGACTTTGCCAGTGATGCCCACTCTTCCATCTTTAATGCTTTGGCTGTCATTTAACTACTATTCTGTCAGATTCATTTACTGGTGCAGTGAATTTGACTACATCAACAGGGTGGTGGACCTCATGGTCTACACTGCCTTCAGGGTGTGACAATCCTGGACCACCCATTCTGGCAAGAACACCAGAAGAAGAGAGTGGCCCTCCACTGCAGAGGAGTCAGGTGTCCCATGAACATATTATTGAGACTCTTCCCCTCCTCAGTTTCTATCCTAGACCTGCCTCCCAAGAAGGGGAGGAACCAAGGGAGTGTGTCAATCAACTCCGTCAATGATTTTCACTGTACTCAGTCAAAAAAAAAAACAAAAAAAATTGAAGAAACAACAAAAGCCAACAACTTTCAACCACAGACCAAGGATCACACCAAGACCAGTTTCAGTCTCCAATTCACAATCTCCCTGGACGCATCCTACCAGCAAATACTGAAATTGCAAGTGTGCATCACCTTGCCCTGCTTCCAAAAAAAAAAAAAAAAAAAATTGAAGTGCATATTTATCTGTAATATTTACACTGCTCTGAAATGTGACCATTTGGAAGTTTAAGATACGATTAAGGGCTGGAGAGATGGCTCAGTGGTTTAGAGCACTGACTGTTCTAAAGTCCAGCTCTGACTCCAGAGGTCCTGAGTTCAATTCCCAGCAACCACACGGTGGCTCACAACCATCTGTAATGGGATCCGATGCCTTCTTCTGGTGTGTCTGAGGACAGCTACAGTGTACTCACATACATAAAGTAATTAAATCTTTAGAAATGATCAAAACCTCATCGTCCTGAGATGGGGGGCCTTAATGTAGAACACACAGCCTTCCCACGTGGAGCTCAAAGAATTTCACAAACTACACTACATACGTAGCTATAGGGTTTCCGCTCATGCAAAAAGCTTCCGACTGTTCTAAAGCCAACAATTTCCTGAAACGTAAAGGAACGTAAAGGTCCAGTCCAGCCAATTATAACGCCACGCCAGACACTAGTGAAATCATCCAGGTATGGTGGCCCACACCTGTAACCCCAGCTAGTGCAAAGATGCAGGCAAAAGGATCAGGAGTTCAAGAGCTGCTTTGACTACACATGAAATCCTGCCTCAAAAGCAAGAAGAAAAGGAAGGAAAGAAACTGGCGGACAGAACTCAGTTTTAAACCGCCCGGGACTACGGTACAAGGCGTCTCTCTCACACACGCTAGGGCTAGAAGAACCACCCGAGGCAGATGCTGCCTCACGTCCCGGGGAGCCCGCACAGCCCTCCTCCTGCACCCCACGAAGGTGCAGGCGCACATCCGGTCCGCGCGGACCCGCCACACCCGCCGCCGCCGCCGCCGGGCTCCGAGCGGGTTACCTGAGGGGCGTGGCCTCCAGCCGCAGCCAGGCCAATCGGAGTCCCACGGACCATGTACGGCCGCCTGCTCCCAGCCCCGGACGAGAGGCCTGGGCCCCTGCCTGAGAGCAGGCCCCACAGCCGTCGGGGCCCGGATTCTGGGCTGTGGCGGAGCGCGCGAAGCAGCAGCAACACGGCCGCCATGGTGCCGAGAGCGGCGCCCGCGTAGTAGGGCTCCGGCCGCCCTAACGGTCAGGTTTTGAGGGCGGCCTCCCTTTGCGCTTGCGCGGGGTTGAAGGTTGTACGCTCCTCCCGACGCCTGCGCGGTCCGCGCCTTCTGGTCTCCGCAAGGTTAGCTGCTGAACCTCTGGTGTCAGCAGGGTGCGCAGCGCGAACGCTTGCAGCCCGCAGCTCGGCTCGCGGGTTCCCGTAGAGATGGGCTACGGTTACCCGGTATTTTTCTCGCTTCTGTTTTATTTACAGTTCAAGTTGCGGTTTTCAGTGCTTGGCAAGTGGAAACGTGATTCGGTTTTCACGTTGCCTCTTTCTTTGGGGTGCGATTTGGTGGTTCCTATTGGCCACTTTCTGCCCTCCTTTATGTATTTATTTTGTTGTTTTTCCGAGACAGGGTCTCTCTCTGTGGTCCTGGCTGTCTTCTCTTTGTAGACCAGACTGACCTCGAACTCGGAGATCCACCTGCCTCTGCCTCCTGGGCTTTGGTTTTTGTTTGTTTGTTTTTAAAATACAGTATCTCTGTGCAACACAGTCTGGCTTCAAACTCAAGATCCTCAAGCTCTGCCTCCTGAGTGCTGGCCTGACACGCATGAACCAGTTTTTTCTTAACACCAAAGATCCTGAGGATGCTCCTGGCTGGCTACAGAATCGACTTACAGGTCAACGGTGTGTGGGAGCAGAGTGCAGCAGCTACACACAGAGTAGGAAACCCGTGCTCTCAATCTGAGAGAGGAGGGAGGGGAGCTCTTAAAGTCGGAACTGGAGGGGCTGGAGAGATGGCTCAGCGGTTAAGAGCTCTGGCTGCTCTTCCGGAGGATCCAGATTCAATTCCCAGCACTCACATGGCTGCTTACAACCATCTGTAACTCCAGTTCCAGGGGATTCAAAAACCTCACACAGACATACATGCAGGCAAAACACTGGTGCACATTAAATAAAGCATTTAAAGTAGTGATTGAACTCAAGTCTTCTGGAAGAGGAGACAGTGCTCTTAACGACTGAGTCATCTCTCCAGCCCCCCATCCAAAAAATTTAAATATAATATAATATAATCTCTCTCTCTCACGCACGCACACACGCGGGCGTACAGAAGAGACAGACATACCTTTAGAATATTTTCCTTTTTTTTTTTTTTCTTTTTTTCTTTCTTTCTTTTTTTTTTTTTTTTTTTGGTTTTTCGAGACAGGGTTTCTCTGTGTAGTCCTGGCTGTCTTGGAACTCACTCTGTAGACCAGGCTGACCTCAAACTCAGAAATCCGCTTGTCTCAGCCTACCGAGTGCTGGGATTAAAGGCGTTCAAATATTTTTCATAATCCCCCACAAGGTTCTTCCCACCTCCTTTACAGCCACTAGTGGTCGGTCTACTACCCATCTGTCCAAATCCCTTACCATCAGGCAGCCACTGAGAAACTTTGTTTCTGTGTTTATGATCAGATTTAGGGCCTTCTTAATTATAGTTACTACCACTGAGGAGCACCCCTCATCCCAAGCTCCATACCATTTGGCACTGACAGTTCATTTTGTGCAGAGACAGAAGGGAGGATTTGCTGTCCCACCCATGGACAGCTGCAATTCTAGGTCCAGGCAGGGTCACTGCTATTCACTCAGCTCAGGCAAGGGCCGCTGAAGCTCTGAGTCCATGCTAGTCCATGCCAGGCTAGTGCCTGGTAGTCTAATTGCTGAAAGCCTCAGAAATGAAGTCACGGTGCCCTTCCTTCCACTCTGTGTCCTTCTGTACTCTCCAGGTCTCTAAACACTAAATAATTAAAGCAACAACCCTTCTTGGTGCTGACTAGTGCCTGGCTTCATGTCCAACAAACTCTGAACAAAAAAAGACAAATAAAAATTATCTTACTATATAACCCTAGCTGGTCTCAAACTCACAAGAGATCTCCTGCCTCTGCCTCCTCAGAGCTGGATTAAAGACATGCTCCCACTGTGCCCCGCAGAAATAAAAGTTTAAATCATTTAATGTTATGTGTGTGAGTGTTTTACTTGCATGCATGTAAGTGTATGTGTGCCTGCCTGGTGCTCTCGGAGGTCTGAACGGGACACTGCATCCCCTGGAATGAACCACTGTGTGCGTGCTGGGAATCGATCTGGGTCCTTTGGAAAGGCAACAAGTGTCAGAGTAGAGCCACGTTTCCAACCACATAAATACTTTAATTAATTTACTGATTTTAGATTTATACGCATGGATGTTTTGCCTGCACGCAAGCCTGTGCACCTCGTGTGTGCCTGGCGCCTGTGGAGGCCAGAAGAGAGTATCAGATTCCGTGGGACTGGAGTGGCATATGGTTGTGAGCCGCCATGCGGGTGCTGGGTATTAAACCCAAGTCCGCTGGAAGAGCAGCTGATGCTCTTAACTACTGAGTAAAGGATGTCTGTATTTTACAGAGTTAGAAAAATTAGAGCCAGGAGTAACAATTGTAATCCCATCACTCTGGAAGTGGATCTAGAATTACTACCATAAGTTAAAGTGAGCCAGGCCATCTTAGGGAGAGCTTGTCTCGAGATTAAATAAATAAATAAAAAATATTTTAAAATAATTTTTAAAAACCAAACAAGCAACAGACTAGGGAAATGGCCCAGTGACTAAAGCGTGTGATGAGAGACCTTCCATCTGAATTCAGTCTCCAGAAACAGTGAAAACTCATGCATTGTAAACATCTGTCATTCAAGTCTCCTACCCCAAGATGAGAGGATCAGCTTATAACCATGAGCTTTTCCACCTGTGCCCCAGTCCCCAAATAACAACTCAAAGGCTTAATATTATCAATAAATGCCTAGGCCATAAGCGAGGCTCGTTCCCCGGCTAACTCTTAAGTTAATATCCCATTTATTCTAACCTGAGTTCTGCTACGTGGCTGGCTTCCTCTCCTCAGCTTCATGTGTCCATGTCCTGCCTCTCTCTCCACCGGAAGTCCCGCCTCCTAATCCTGCCTCAGTTTACTGGCCATCAGCTTTGTATTGACAGGTGAAGCTTCCACACAGTACACAGGAGATTAGCCCTACATCTCCCCCTTTTAGTCAATAAAAGGCTTTTTCTCTTAACATCAATATGCTGTATATAATGAAAACAATGATGAAAACTGTCAGGTAAGATTACATTCACAATGTCCAGTCTAAATGTATTTGGCAATCTTGCGGAAAGTACTCTACTGTTTATCCTATCTTAGTGAGTCCAAAGTTCTTACACCTAGATCATTTTCTATCATAACTTGTGTTTATCAACCTATAGATATCTTTTTAGACCTCAAAACATTTTAAATCCTAAACAACTTCAGGTTAATTGTGAGACTATACCTTTCTAGTCTTCAACCCTATCAGAGACCTGTGAAAGGTAAATATTGCCTGTGTAAGCAGGAAGTTCAGAGCAAGCAGCTTACAAAACTACAGAAATAGCAGCAGTTGTTGGCTACCTCCACAGTCACCCAAGATACTTCTGCAGGGTTGGACCATCATCTATAGCCTTCAGGCCCGGAATAACTGACAGACTTTTTCTGAAGCAGGAATTAGGAAGGACTGACAACCTTGTCTTAGCAAAGCGCTGCAGTCGACTTTCCTGCATTGTCTGTCCACAGCTTGGACAGCATTCTGTCTGCAGTTGAGGCAGTGTTAGCCTGGCATGTTTGAGGCAAACTCCATACGGAAATTCTTTTTTTTTTTTTAATGAGTCCACTGTCGCTGTCTTCAGACACACAAGAGGGCATCTGATCCCATTACAGATGGTTGTGAGCCACCATGTGGTTGCTGGGAGTTGAAATCAGGGCCTCTCTGGAAGAGCAGCCAGTGCTCCTAACCACTGAGCCATCTCTCCAGCCCCATATGGAGATCCTTCAATGCGCATCATCTTCTTTCATGTGGTGTGGGGGTGCTGCCAGAAGCAGACAGGTCTCAGTGTCAGAAAGGCCTTTTATTACTAAAACATCTGTGAAAGCAAACATCTGTGAATGCAAACATCTGTGAAATCAAACATCTGTGAATGCAAACATCTGTGAAAGCAAACATCTGTGAAT
>JADRCH010007346.1:376164-427541 GCA_019843965.1 Rhynchomys soricoides
ATGCAAACATCTGTGAAAGCAAACATCTGTGAATGCAAACATCTGTGGATGCAAACATCTGTGAATGCAAACATCTGTGAATGCCGTATCTATACATGTCTGTAGTTTTTGAAGACTGTATCTGAATGAGCAAGAAGTGCTGGTTTCTAGATAGTTACTATCTGATTAATTCTGAAAACCTCTACAAGAGACTAAGTAAAGCTTATATTTCTTTAATTAACTAGACTAGTACATAACAGGCACATAAATTTGATTAACTGACTAACCCTGTATTCCTTAGTTATCCCAAACAGTTTGTACTAGCAGCTTTCAAAAGGACTAGAATGTAACATTGCATTTTTTTCTTTTCTTTCTTTTTTTCGAGACAGGGTTTCTCTGTGTAGCCCTGGCTGTCCTGGAACTCACTCTGTAGACCAGGCTGGCCTCGAACTCAGGAACCCGCCTGCCTCTGCCTCCCGAGTGCTGGGATTACAGGCGTGCGCCACCACTGCCGGCAACACTGCATTTTTTATTAATTTCTTTCTTTATTCACTTTACAGCTCAATTGCAGCCCCTGCCCTCCTCTCTTCCCAATCTCACCCTTACAAACCCCTCCCTCACTACCCCTTCTTCTTGGGTACCACCCTGCCCGGGAGGGACATCCAGTCCCAGCAGGACTAAGCACAACCTCTCCCACGGAGGCCCGACCAGGTAGTCCAGTTAGGGGAAGGGTTTCCAATGGCAGACAACAGAGTCAGAGACAGCACCCGTTCCAATTGTTAGGGCCCCACATGAAACCAAAGCTGCACATCTGCTACAAACGTGTAGAGGTCTGGGACCAGCCCCTGCGTGCTCTTCAATGGGCGGTTCAGTCTCTGTGAGCCCCATGGGCCCAGGTTAGTTAGTTGACTCTGTAGGTCTTCTTGCAGTGTCTTTGACCCCTTTGGCTTGATGGGTCCAACCCCACCCCCACCCCCCATTCTTCCATGAGCCTCCCTGAGCTCCTCTTACATTTGGCTATGGGTCTCTGCATCTGGTTCCATCTGCTACTGGATGCAGCCTCTCAGGAGACAGTTATGCTAAGCTCCTATTTGCAAGCATAGCAGAGTATCATTAATAGTGTCAGGGGTTGGCTCTCACACATGGAATGGGTCTCAAGTCGGGGCAGCCATTGGTTGGCTGTTCCCTCAATCTTTGCCCCATTTTTATCCCCGAGTATCTTGTAGGAAGGACAGATTTGGGCTGAAGGTTTGGTGGGTGGGTTGATGTCCTCCTCCCTGCACTGGAAGTCCCGCCTGGCTATCACACTGCATTTTTAAATGAGTTGCATGGGTAAAATACAATATACAAGAGTTGAAACATATACCCAGTATATTTGTAGCAAAATATAATCCTAAGTCTATCAATAGACAAAGTCCATACGAATGTAAGATATTCGACCTGTTAGTGCTCCGTAGTCTAAATGTAGATTCAGTAATCCACCCTGTTATTCTGTCAGGCCTGTGTCCCCCCCTTTTTCTTCCATTGCATCTCCCCCTTCCCTTTCCCCTTATCACTAGACAGAAGAGAATGAGGCTAGAAGAAAGAAAGAAAAAGAGATCCCTGAATCCAACCTTCCTTTGTTTCCTCCCTGATGAAGGCCATGACAACTTGTAGCCACCCCTCTTAGATGACAACAAACACCCATCAGCCACCGAATGACCAAAAACCACCCACCTAACTCTTGGGAATGGGGCATCATTCTCTAAAATTGCTTCCTGCTATCTGGGGACTACACCCCTTTTGAGGGCTCTAAGATTTGGGATATTATCTTTGAGAAAGCTTGCTGTAACATTTGCTGTCCAGGCTCTGTGTGATGTGAAAGTGCAGGGCTTAATGAAGTCCTGACTGGACCGTCTGAGAGGCTTGAACAAATGGAGTCAGCTGTTTAGAAGAGGTCCTGGAAGCAAGTTTTGATGAAACATCTACTGAAGCAGTCTGAGGTTGGATGGAGCAGGATGTTGGAATAAATATGTCTCAGCATCTCAGCACCCTTTGCATCATCCTTGAGGGTGAATCTTGTCCAGGCTGCTGTAACTTCATTGGTGTCTGGTTGTTTTTCTCTGTGAACATATGCAGTTTCAAAGGTAATATACATTTCTTCATTAATGCATGCATGGAACGTGCGGTGTGCACAGTTCAGCCCATGATGGTTCTCTGCTCTTAGTTTGAGCAGGTACGGCATCTGTCTTTCGTTACCAGTTAGTTTGGGCTGTATAATCAAAGTGTAACATAAAATTTCATCTGTGCCATACGAAAGGATGGCACGGTAAGTCCTGAGGACTCTGTAGCCAACCAGATTCATTGGCTATGCATAGCTGACATCCTGGCTGGAGACATCCATGCCTAAGCCAGTCTCAGAGCTGTTCCCATGGAGAGGGAATGTATGCTTTACCTGTGTTGCTCTTCTCGGTTTCTTCCTTTATGTGTTCAGCATAGATCTTCAGGAGGCCTCTGCCCATCAAATCTATTAATTTGGATGGAATCTAGAGTTTCTTTTCTCCTGTTGAAACAAAGGCAAAGCCAGGCATAATGGTGCACAATTTAGTCTCAGCAATCAGGAAGCAAAGGCAGGCATATTTCTGTGAGTTTGAGGCCAGCCTGGTCTACAGAGTGAGTTCCAGGACAGCCAGGGCTATACAGAGAAACCCTGTCTTGACAAACCAAAAAGAATCAACCAACTAAAATGAAAAAAAAAGACAAAACCTCTTCCCCAACAAAACACATCACTTGCCTTCCATTCTGAAGTGGTAGCATCCTTAAAACAGATAGGCTGTCCTAATTCACAGCGTTTTTCATAATCCAGTGTCTCTCAGCAGTTGTGTTGTCTGTCTCATTGACATTCAATAAGGCATTATTTAATCTATGGGAGATCCCATATCCCCCTTTTGTTCTTTGAGCATGTCTGTGAAGTACAATTATATCTTTCTACAATTACCTGACCTGTAGGATTGGAAGATATATCTGTAAGGTTTTTCTGTGCCATAATGTTTAAAACATTGTTGCTCTTTACTGGATACATATGTTGGAGTATCGTCAGCTTCCCTCTGTAAAGACCTTTCCAAGATAGCCATCATCCGTAAGAAGTGAGCAATCTTAGAATCATCCTTTTCAGAATGTAAGGCAGAAACCCATTGGGATTTTGAATGTGAATCAGTAGTACGATGTATTAACACATGTACACACTTTAATTTTCAAACTCTACAAAATAAAACACATATCGTATTGTGTGACATTGCTCCAAGTGACTCTATTAAGCACACTCTGAACTCTTTATTTGGTATTTGGCATCTCTATGGGCTGCCATTCTAGCTCCTCAGGTCTTTGTGGACTTCTCATCTGGAACTACCCTTTTTGCTGTCTTCGTAGGGTCCAGACTGTATTCTTTTGGAATTCTTTATTCTGATGAAGGAAACCCTCTTTCTCTGCTGCCCTACAACCTCCATCCTAACACTAAATGTTCTGGTTGTCTCTTTCTCTAAGCCCACCTTCTTTCTGATCTCTCTTTAAAAGGATATAAAAAATTGTTACTGAAAAATAATTATTCGTATTCGGATAAGCGAGACAAGCCATATGGGATCCAGATGTGTCGTGTCATTGCATTTCTCTCCAGTCTTACCATAGGAAATGTTTTTCTTTTTTAATCTCCAACTCTTTCCTTCCTTCAGAGACTTTCTCCCTGTAAGTTCCCCCCTCCCCCTTTGGTTTTTCGAGACAGGGTTTCTCTGTGTAGCCCTGGCTGTCCTGGAACTCACTCTGTAGACCAGGCTGGCCTCGAACTCAGAAATCCACCTGCCTCTGCCTCCCGAGTGCTGGGATTAAAGGCGTGCGTCACCACTGCCCGCCGACTTTCTATATTCGATTTCTCTTTAGCATTTAGCACAATTTCAAAAATACTTAACTGGTCAGAGGCTTGTGTCCGGGCTTGGATTTCTTCTCTGTGTTGGCTCTGCTGCTCTCTCTGTGATTCAGTTAGCACCTGGTGTTGGTGCTTGGCAGTGCCCACTCATTGTCCAGCTGCCCCACTTGTCCGACCTGCTACCCTGGCCAGGCCTCTCTGACCACTCTCTCACGCTTCTTTGTAGCTTCAGGCTTTCACCCGCAGGCACCTGCTGGTAGTCTCAGGCCCACATGTCCTGCCACACCGGGCACCGGGCTAGGGATGCAGTGAGCCGGGACTGGTCTGCTGTTTCCCATGGGCCGCAGGAACCTTCAGCCAAGCAGCTCACTGGCTTCCCAGAGCAGCATGTGGCTCTAGGAGTTGCTTGCCTGTAGGGCTGCGTGCCCTGAGGCTCTGGTTCCCCCTCTCTATCACTGCCCACAGCACCCCACGTTCCCAGCAGCCAGCCACGCTGCACCTCAAGGGGGAAAGGGGCCTGCATCTCGGCACTCAGCCTCTCTGCAGGTTCCTGCCCACCCTGTTCTCTGGCCCCTGTGCCCGGCTGGACCTCAGCTGCTCCGCTCACAGCTCACAAAGCAGCCTGCCCACCACCACAGAAGGTGAACCGTCCTTCCCCCGTGGCTTCTCAGGCTCCAAGTCTAGATTCTAAGAACGCTGGGTGCCAATTATAACTTCGGATTTTTCCACCCACACGCAGTCCCCAAATAACAACTCAAAGGCTTAATATTATCAATAAATGCCTTAGGCCATAAGCGAGGCTCGTTCCCCGGCTAACTCTTAAGTTAATATCCCGTTTATTATAACCTGAGTTCTGCTACGTGGCTGGCTTCCTCTCCTCAGCTTCATGTGTCCATGTCCTGCCGCTCTCTCCACCGGAAGTCCCGCCTCCTAATCCTGCCTCAGTTTACTGGCCATCAGCTTTGTATTGACAGGTGAAGCTTCCACACAGTACACAGGAGATTAGCCCTACATCACCTGGAAACAAGGTTTGCTAGAAGTCTAGAAGCCCATAGAAGTTTGTGGGTCAGCTAGCCTGGGATGGGCATCTCAGTGGTAGAAACGAGATCCTGCCTCAAAAACGAGGTGGAAGATAACGTTGCTGGAGTGATGGCTCAGGTCAAGAGGACTGACTGTTCTTTCAGATGACCAGGGTTCAATTGGCCACACCCACGCAGCAGCTCGCAACTGTCTATAACTCCAGTTCTAGGGCATCTAATGCCCTCCTTCTGGTCTCTGTTAGCACCAGACATTCATGTGGTGTACATACATACATACATACATACATACAGGGAAAACACATACACATAAGATAATTTAAGAACAACACAAAGTGGGAAGAGAGAACAGACAGACAGGAACATAAAACCCAAAGGAACACACAACCCACAGGGACACACAACCCACTGGGACATACAACCCACAGGGACACACAACCCACAGGTTTTTTTCTTCTACTATATATATATGATTTTTCTTCTGTATGTATGATTTTTGTATGTAATATATGGTTATATAATTATATGAGAAAATATATGATACATATTTTTATTTTTCTTTTTTTCTTTTTTTTTGAGAAAGGATCTCTCTGTGTGCTAGAATTGCACAGGATAGTAGACCAGGATATCCTCAAACTCACAAAGATCTGTCTCTGCCTCCTGGGCTAGGATTAAAGTTGTGTACTACCACACTCTGTGTATTTACAGTGTGTGTGTGTGTGTGTAGTGTGCCACCGTGCCGGTGGAGGTCAGAGTCTGTTCTCCCCTTTCACCATGTGGGTCCCAGGGGTCAAGCTCAAGTGACCTGCTTTCACTTGCGGGGACATCTTGCTGTCCTTCTTCCACTAAGTTTTGTTCAATACCAGATGGAAGGCCTGGCGAGACGGCTCTGCGGTTAAGATCCTTTGTTGCGCTTACAGAAGACCCAGGCTGCTGTCTGGCCTATGCCTGGCTGTTGAGTCATAACCAACACCAGAAGATGGCAAGAACACAGCCACTGGAACCCGTCAGCCTATAGCCCTGAGCAAGTTATTAACTTCTAAGCCTCAATTTTCTCATCAGTAAAATGGGCATAATAATTATCTGCAAAGCCAGGCTAATGCCAACCTTGGGTTTCCCACACAGCAGTTAGGGAGATGAAATGCAATAAATGCATGTGAAAGCAACTTGTGAACCAGAAAGCCACTCACCTCAGTAGCTATTACTAAGATGTCGTGAGAAATAAGTGCCTGGGAAAGAGTCTCTTGACTTTCCTTTTCAAGACTACGTTTCATTCATTATTGTGTGTGTGTACATATGCAAGCATGTGTTTGTGGATTTGGGAGCTGACTCTCTCCCTTCACAGTGTCTTCACATTTCCCTTCACCCTCAGGCTGTGCTTCAGGCCAGTCTACCATCGGCCAGGCGGTTAGCTTTACCAAGTCCTGGACCATTTCCTCATCACCTCTACCATTTCTGTACTTCGTAACTTCTGTTTACTCATCTGTACTTCTGTATTACCTTTCTGAGCCTGCCAACCCTGTACATGGGACACTCTGGCATCCTTCCTATACTGCATTGATCTCAATGCCTGAGAGAGGCAGTGTCATGCCAAGCTCCTGTTGGAGTCACGTTTTTTAGGGGTCTGTACCCTGATACCAGGTACCTCCAGAGTTGGGTCCAAGGTCTACTCACCGGAGAAGAGAGTGAATCTGTCTTCATGTAGACCTTGAACTCTGTCTCTGTCTCTCTCTCTCTGTGTGTCTCTCTCTCTCCCTCTTCTCCCCCCTCTCTCTCTGAGACAGGGTTTCTCTGTGTAGCCCTGGTTGTCCTAGAACTCACTCTGTAGACCAAGCTGGCTTAGAACTCAAAGGTCCACCTGCCTCTGCCTTCTGAGCGCTGTGATTAAAGGCGTGTGCCACCACTGCTTGGCAAACTGTCTTTTTTTTTTTTTTAACAGATTTATTTGTATTTTTATGTGCATTGGTGTTTTGACTGCATATATGTCTGTGTGAGGGTGCCAGATCCCCTGGAACTGGAGTTACAGACAGCTGCGAGCTGCCATGCATGTGCTGAGAAACCAGGTCCTTTGGAAGAGCAGCCAGGGTTCTTAACCTCTGAGTCATCTTTCCAGCCCCAGGCTGTCTACTCTCAACACAGAGGGCCCCTGAACTCTGGTCCCTCCTCTTGCTCACTGCCCAGCATCAGACGAGCTGCGGTCATACCGTTCATGGTCTTATATGCAAAACGGATCAACTCTAACACTCGGAAACAAAAGATGAAAGTTGAGTCTCTTTTGGTTTTCCAATCCAGACATCCTGGGGCTCCGTGAGGTATACCTATAATCCCAGGATTTGGGTGGCAGAGGCAGTAAGATGAGGAGTTCAAGATCATCTTTGGGTACACAGAGAGCTTAAGGCTAGCCTGGGCTTCATGGGATGAGACGCAAAGCCAAACAACAGCAACGAACCTCACAAGATCTAGGCTTCTTTATCAATACTTAAGCAAGTAACGATCCAGTTCAGCCTGCCTTCTAGATGTTAATTTTTGAGACTGGGTCTGTCTCTCTCTCTCCCCCTCTCTTCTTCTCTCTAAGTAGCCCTGGCTATCCTAGAACTCGCTATGCCTACTATGCTGGTCTGGAGCTCCCAGAGATCTACCTGCCTCCTGAGTGCTATGATCAAAGGTGTGTGCCTCCACGCCTGACTCTAGTCTTTTCTTTAAGCATGGTTGCCTTCTCATTCACCGTCAACCCTGAAGCCCTTGGACAATAGCACAGCATAATCACTGTATCCCACAGTCATGCACTTGCACAGGTCAGTCTATTGAAGTAAAGTCAGACAGATTGACTTGTATTTGCTTAACCTGTATCACCTGAATTTTGCAGATTGTTTGAATACACAGATTCACATCTGTGATTTGGGGGAAACTTTTTTTTTTTTTTTGTAGCTAAAGATTGTCTTACAAATTGATCTCCCCGGTGAGCGGGGATGGAAACTGCAGACAGGGAGTAATGTATGAGAATGTAAAATGTACACACAGAAAGGTAAATGTAAGCTATAAATGTCAGACGCTGATCTTTGGAATTCTATGCAATAAAGATGCATATATATTAAAAAAGACCCTCTCTCTGTCCACTCCCTTTCTCTGAGGAGACGGGATTTCCTATATAGTTGAAGCATGCACCAGCATGTCTTATCCTTTACTGTTTTGTTTTGAAACTAGGTCTCACCGTGTAGCCCAAACTGTTGGTCCTCCTGTTTCGGCTTCCCGATTGCTAAGATTACAGGTGTGGACTAGGATCACAGGTGTGTGCCATGTTCAAGTTTGCTCTTTATCTACACTGGAATTTCCTTGTCTGAATTCGCTGTCCATTGAGGGGTCAACATTGGCTATATGCCCTGTGTCCTTCCTCAGTGCTGCTGGAGATCGGTCAGTGACTGGCAAAGAAGGATCAGCTCTGAATGTCCAATGCACAGCCTGCGTGTCTGAGGAGCTGGTTTGATGTCTCCCGAGGAGCATGGGGATGGATGAGATGGGAAATAGATATTTGAAGCAGGAAAGGGGATGCCTGTCGGCGAATGGGCTTTCATGTGGTTTTCAGTGAAGCAGGACACCGTGTCCAATATACAGCCATTACTACACATGTCATCACTACATAACCCTTAAACAGTCTTGAGTAGAACTGTTGTATGCCTGGGGGACAGCAACACATTGTCTTCCTGAAGGGTGACAGTCTTAGGCCTTTGTGCCATGTGATCAGTCATAGCTTGTCACTGGCCAGCTCGACCTACACTGGTCTCCTTGTTTTGGTCACCTCAGGTTTCCAACAAATCAAAGGCAACCCTGCTGCTGTAGGGTTTCCTATAAGCCACACTTGAACTTTGGATTCATGGTTATCGAGTACGTATGCCACACCCCAGCCTTTTCTGCCAGGAGGCTTACCTTTGTCCCCTCTGTCTGCTGGGGAGTTCCAGAGCTCTGTCTAAAGGAGATCTCTGGCCCCTTCTGGGGCTTAGAAATGCAGAAAAGAGACGAGGCCAAAAGCAAGGGCTTAAGATGTGGAGGGACGGGAGATAATCACAACTTCTGTTGGTCCCCAAATGAGATTAAAGACACAGACACAGGAGGAAACAGTAGCTAGGGATTCTGAGGCTGCTTGGGGGACTTGATGACAGGCCTCAGACTAATTACAGAGAATGAAGGCGCTAGAGAGAGTAGGAGGCTCTCTGAGAGATAACACAAAGATGCTTCTGGAGAGATTTACTAGGCCTACTCTGTTAGACAATACCGTAAGTGCTAGGGACACTGCAAATGACAGTTCCTACCCTTAGCAAGCCTCCATTCTCCTGAGAGAAACAACAAAACTAGGCTGAGTAAGCAAAGCCAAGCCATTTGGAAGTCAGCAAGTGACTCTGAAGATGAAGGCCAAAAAAAAAAAAAAAAAAAAAGACTTCAGAGAGAAGGAAAGTTTTTAAGATATGAGGCAGTCAGGGGATTTAGCTTAGTTGACAGGATGCTTGCCTAGTGTGCACAACACCCTGGTTCAAGTCGGGCAGTGGTGATGCATGTCTTTAAGCCCAGTACTCGGGATGCAGAAGCATGTGGCTGAGTTGGAGGCTAGCCAAGACTACATAGTGAGTTCTAGGACAGCCAGGGTTACACAGAGAAACTCTGTCTCCAAAATAAAAAGCAGTCAATCAAACCAGGCAGTGGTGGTGCACGCCTTTAATCCCAGCACTCGGGAGGCACAGGCAGGCGGATTTCTGAGTTCGAGGCCAGCCTGGTCTACAGAATGAGTTCCAGGACAGCCAGGGCTACACAGAGAAACCCTGTCATGGAAAACAAACAAACAAACAACAACAACAACAACAACAACAAAATCAATCAATCAATCAAAGAGCCAGAAAACGACTCTGGTTCAAGGTCTATCCTTGATAGTGGTGGCCTACACATGCAATCTCAACACTGCAGAGGTGAAGGCAGCAGGATCAGAAGTTCAAGGTCATATACTACACTGGCCAGATTGGGATAGGTGGGAGACCCTGCTTCAAATAGGGGCCAGCAAGATGGCTCAGAGAGTCAAGTAACTTCCATCAAGCCTTAGTTTGATTCCTGGGGTTCATAGGGTGGAAGGCGAGAACCAGCTCTCGAAAGTTGTCAGCTGACCTCCACTGGGGTACACAGTTTGCATACACATGCACATGAAAATAGAAATTATGGGATCTGTGGGTTCTGCCTACAGTATGCGCACATACACACACACACGCACACACACGCACACACACGCACACACAGAGCAATGGTTTATATGCTATAACATGTATGTAAACTATATATAACTGAAAAATTACTTTTTTTTTTTTTGAGACAGGATATCACATATCCTGGGCAGATTTTGAACTGGCTACATAGCCAAGAATGACCTTGAACGTAAGATCTTTATGTTTAGTGATTATCGCAGTGCTCCCCCATGCCTACTTCATGCAGTGCTGGGGATTAAGGTGAGGCACATGCTAGTCAACCTACATCCCCAGCTCAAAATTTGCTTCTATTTATTATTTATTCATATTTTAAATTATGGGGGTGTGTCTCTGTAGGTGCCCCAGAGTGCAGTTGTTTGTGGAGGCCACAGTGTCAGATCTCCTGGAGTTGGAGTTACAGAAGGTTGTGAACTGTCCTATGTGGGTGCTGGGAACCGAACTCAGGTCCTCAGCAAGTACCATTTCTCCAGCCCCTACGAGTCTATTTTAGTTTTTTTTGTTTTTGTTTTTTCTTTTTTCTTTCTTCAGATAGGGTCTTGGTATGTAGACCAGTCTGGCCTGGAATTCACCATGTAGCCCAAGCTGGCCTTGGCAACTCAAGCAGTCATCCTACTTTAGGTTCTTCCCAAGCTCTCAAATTACTGGCAAAAGTCACTAAGGTGGGCATCCAAGTCAGTTTTAAAAGTGTCATTTTTGGCTGCTTCATGAATAGACTTAAGAAAGGCCAACAGTGGACCAGTCAACAAAGGATGTTCTAACAGCGAGTGAGAGGAAAGTGTCACCTGGGCTAAGAAAAGTGTGCAGAGGAAAGATGCTGGCGTCCAATAGGCTCAGGGAGGCTGGCGTTTGTGTCTGTACTCTTGCTGGGCTGCCTTTTCTAATCTGCACCCTCAGAAATCAACAAGGCCAGCTGAGGCCAGCCTTGACAGAGCTGCCATGTGAAGTGAGGATGACACCAGACTAGGCTTTGAGACCAGTGTCCAGTGGGACTGGTGTGGCTCAGTAGCTTCCAGTTCTTTGTGACTTTAAAATATTTTAATATTATTGGGTATAATTCCAGCACTTGGGAGTTCAAGGCTAGCCCGGTCTACAGAATGAGCTCCAGGATAGCCAGGGCTACACAGAGAAACTCTGTCTGAAAAAAAGATTAAAAAATTAAAATTTTAATACTGACATTTTATTTATAGATAGGCATGATGATACATGTCTTTAATTCTAGCACTGCCTGGCTAAAACTTTTTGTTAAGGTACAAAGAGTAAATACTCTAGCTGGGCAGTGGTGGCGCACGCCTTTAATCCCAGCACTCGGGAGGCAGAGGCAGGCGGATTTCTGAGTTTGAGGCCAGCCTGGTCTACAGAATGAGCTCCAGGACAGCCAGGGCTACACAGAGAAACCCTATCTCGAAAACCAAAAAAACAAAACAAAACAAAAGAGTAAATACTCTAAGCTGGCATGGTCACACATGTCTTTAACCTCAGCCTTTGGGAGGTGAGAGGCAGGGATCTGAGTTCTAGGCCAGCCTTGGATGGGTAAAGAGTTTCAGAAGGCTGGACGGATGTTCAGCAGTTCAAAGAGCTTTTCTGAACAACCATGAGGACCAGAGTGGGATCTTAGCACTCACGTTACAGACAGGATGCCTATAGCCCCAGCTCAAAGGAAAGTGGAGGCAGGATTGCTGCGACCTCTGGCTTCTAGGCCAGCTGAGAAAACACAAGTCCAGGGTTCAGGGAAAGCCCCTCCCTCACAGGAATAGCCAGAGAACAGTACAGGAGTATAGAGGTACAGGCACACCTGATGCCCGGCTTCTGACTCTTTTTTTTTTTTTTTTTTTTTTTTGAGACAGGGTTTCTTTGTGTAGCCTTGGCTCTCCTAGGACCAGCTCTGTAGAGCATGTTGACCTCCGACTCATAGAAATCCACCTGCCTCTGCCTCTCTAGTGCTGGGACTAAAGGTGTGCGTCTCTACTCCTTGGACTTTTGCTGATCTTTTATATTCGTAGGAGCAGGGGCCAGCACAGATTCACACGTGCACATACAATTTCTCTCTCACACAAGTAAGTAAGTAGATTCATTTGTTTTCATTTTATGTGTATGGGTGTTTTGCCTGCGTGTCTTCCCTGTATGTATGTCTGTGCACCACAACGTATGCCTGATGCCCACAGAAGCCAGAAGAGGGCATCAGATCCCCTGGAACTGGAGTTGCAGATTTTTGTTGTGCCAATAAATCCTTTATTTTAAAGAAGAGTTTCAGGGAATGGCAGTATGGTTCAGCAGGTAAAGCACGCGCTCCACAAGCCATGTGACCCGATCCCTGCAACCTGTGTAAAGACAGAAGGAGGAAATCAACTGAACGAGGTGGTCTTGACACCTGAACACACATTCCATGGCAGTGTTTTACTTTGTGGTTCTGGGGATGAACCCAGGATTTGCCCATGGCAGGCACCAAGCCATATGCCTAACCCCAGTCCCATTTAATTTGTTCTTTATTACTTAGGTCTAAAGCAATCCTATATGATGAAATTACCCATTTATAACCAGAACAGACAAGTTAGAGCAAGTCCCGGAGATGGTGTTTACAGTGTATCTAGTCTGGTGTTGGGGGGGAGGGGCTAAAACACTTATCTAGGCAGAGAATTATTTTCCTGAAGCAGGAACCTATCTCATCAAAAGATGATTTAGTCAGTCAAAACTTAAACCTTAGCTTGGTGGTGGTGGCCCGTGCCTTTAATCCTAGCTCTCAGCAGGCAGAAGCAGGCAGATCTCTGAGTTCTGGTCTACAGAGTGAGTTCCAGGACAGCCAGAACTACACAGAGAAACCCTGTCTCTAAAAACAAAACAAAACCAAAACAAAAATGTTAAAATAGTAAATTTTATTTTGCTTTCTCCTCGTACCAATAGCACTGGGTAGGCTAGGTGATCCTCCTGTCTCAGCCTCTGAGTAGCCGGGCTAGTCCCTGGTTGGCCTGGAACTCTCTATGTAGTCTGCGCCTGCCTCACACTTTCAGAGATCCATCTGCCTCTATCTCCTGAGTGTTCGGATTAAAGGAGAGTCCCATTACGCAAGGCCAAACCTCCGCCGTCGTTGGATTTTACCACAGTAAACATTGGGGAACAGAACTATTAGCAAAGCTGGGCACATTTGCACATGTCTGTCGCTTCAGCTACTTGGTGATGGAGGCGGGCGTACTCCAGCCTAGTAGCTCAAGCACAGCCTGCATATGCTTGAAGGCCGTTTGCCTGCATGTACGTCTGTGCACCATGTGTGTACCTGATGCGCTCAGAGCCAGAAGAGGGTTTTAGCTCCTCAGAAACTTGGGTTCCAGACAGTTACAAGCCACAGTGTGAGGGCTAGGAGCCAAGTGAGACCTTGGAAAGAGCAGATAAGCTCTTGAACACGGAGCCATCTCTCCAGGTCCCTTCCCTTCGCTTTGAGTCAGTGTTTGTATAGTCCCAGCTAACTTGGAAGTCATGATGTAGACCAGGCTAGCCTGGAACTCACCAAGATCTGCCTGCCTCTACCTACCTAGTGGTGGGATTAAAGGTTGTGTCCACCACTCCTGGCCACCAGGAGTCTTTTTTTGTTTGCTTGCCCCCCCCCCCCCCCCCAAGGTTTGTCTGTGTAGCCTTGGCTGTTCTGGAACTTGCTCTATAGACCAGGCTGGCCTCAAACTCAAAGAGATTTGCCTGCCTTTGCCTCCTGAGTGCTGAGATTAAAGGCATGGGCCTCCACCACTGGCCTCACCTAATCTTATGAATAACAAGAAGTATCTTTGGGGGCCCCTCAAGCTGGTAGGGGTATGGAAAAAATGGGGTACAGTTTTAAGTGTTGGGGCATGGTTTGGTACTAGTAGGCTTGGCCCGAGATGAGTCTTGCCTCATTCTCCAGCTCCTGTGGTATGGGAGGGCAATGTGCCACAGTGCCGTGGGAACCGGAGAGCAAAATTGGTAATCATTTATTGTGTAATGAGCATGAGTGTCTGACTCTAATGCTAGGAATGTCGGTGATCAGGTGCTCCACAAAGGCCTAGGCTGTCAGCTTACCGCATGGCCACAGTGGAGGTGGCAGGGAGGGAAGCTTCCAGAACATGGCCTGCTCCTTGTACTTTGTATGGAAGAGGAAGCAGTGTCCAGAAGCTCAAGACAGGCCGTGGACTCTCTCTCAGTCTAAATGGTTGTGGGTGTGGAGCCTGGGGGACGTGGCTCTGTTTAGGGATAGTCACATGCTTTCTTCCCTGGGGAGGGGTGGTCTTCCATTCCTTGAGACTGGGGCCTGATTCAGTTTTCACTTCTACCTTACAAAATCAGCTGTCTGCAGCTACAACTGACTTAGTTTACTAATGAACAATTAACTTTTGTTTTTGGTCTCCGGGAACAGAGATACATTGGGATACAGGTGCCTTTAGCAGGAGCTTGTTGAGTTCATGACTAACTTATACAACTCTGGCTGGGGACAAAATCTGGTAAAGAAACGCCCTGTAGGGTGGATTCAAGGCTCTAGGTTGAGCTGTTTTGATTACAACAAATGAATGGATGTATGTGTCTGATGTGAGTGTGATCACATGTGCCATGGCAGCATGAAGGTAAGAGAACAACTTTCGAGAGTCAGCTCTTGCCCTCCACCTTGTGGAGGCAGGGTCTCTGTCGTTTCTGCTTGGCTGTGTCCTCCTGACAGGCTGGCCCAGGCCTCACAGCCGCCACAAGCATGCTGAGATTCCAAGTGCATGTCACCATATCTGGCTTTAAGATTTTGTTTTGGCTGGGGACCTTGCTTAGATAAATAGCTATCGGGGCAGGCCTTCCTGAGGAAGGGAAGGGGTGTCACTGGAAATGAAGATGGGCCTTAGACTTTGCCAAGTAAAGGTTTGTAGGGTTCCTGAGAGCAGTGACTGAGTGTCTAGAGCCAGGCCTGGGAACCGCATGAATGAAGACAGATTTTGTGCTGTTCCTTGAGGGAACTCCGTTCCTTGCTCTGCAGGAGCTGTTTACACCCGACCCTTCTCCAACTTCCCTCTTCAGTCCCCCTCCCTGCCTCTTTCCACAGGGTAACAGCAGCACTTTCCCACTTGGCCTCTTCCAAGCGGTTCACCCTCAGAAAGAATAGAAAGTTGGGGGTTAGGATTGGGGCTGGGGGCTGTAGGTACGCTGTCAGGCTACAAGAAGTCCCTGAAGCAGCCCAGGTGGCAGGCTGAGGAGACAGAGGAGGGAGAGAAGGCTTTTAAGCAGAAACATAAAGAGGAGCGCAGTGGATCTCGTCTTTAAGTCCAGCACCCCGAGGCAGAAGCAGTCAGATCTCTGAGTTCAAGGCCAGCCTGGTTTACATAGTGAGTTCCAGGACGGCCAGAATTACATAGTTAGATCCTGTCTTAAAAAAATAGGGCTGGGTTGGGGGGCTTAGCTCAGTGGTGGGTCCTGGGTTCAGTCCTCAGCTGAGGCTGGGGAAGAAGCAGAAGAGATTCAAGAAACTAAAAGCAAAGGCTGCGGAGAAGAGCCCCTGGGCACAGGTGAAATGAAGAAATCTGGTCAAGCAAACACAATCATGAAAAAAGCCACCCCGAACTTCCCCTATCCCGGATCTGCTGAGACTGTAACTACAGCATCACAGCATCTCCCCTGGCTTTCCCTTCCTCCCAAACCTTCCTTATTCCCATCCTTGCTCTTCCAAATTCATGGCCTTTTTCGTCGGCGGCCGTTTGTATGTGCACAGTCCTAATTATTTAAGTTCAGCTTGCTCAGTCTGTATAACGTTAATGGATGACTGAACACCACTAAGGCTTTTAACCAAACCCACCTTCTCCTCTGGGCCTTTCCAGGGAGTGGCAAGTTTATCCAAGACCCTTGTCCCTTTCTTACAGGCCAATAAAGTCTTGTCAACGGTCTGCAAACCGGCCATCTCATCTGACCTCTGACACCTGAGTTAGGTTGTCATCTGCCCACCGCCCTCTGATGTAACCTTCCTACTCAGTAACAAAGTCCTGCTCTTTTTGCTGGCCACAGGCAATGGAAGTGTTCCACGGCCCAATCACACGCTCCCTCATCTCAGTGACTCCCTTTGGCCAGTTCAGGGCCTCATCCTTGCTGTGTGCTTCCTGTGGAGAGTTCTTCCAAGAACTCACCCGCATGCCTTCTTTCCTCACTCCATTCCTGTGTTTGTTCAAAGGTCATCTTTCCAGAGTCCTTCTTTGAAGAGTTCACACAGATAGTTCTCCGTGTGTTTAATACAGGTGGAATGATGGGCAGACAGTACATGCTTAAATTTCTGAATAGAAGAAAGCTGTCCATGGCTGTGTGGTGGTAGCACGTGCCTTTAATCCCAGCACCTGGGAGACAGAGGCTGTGGGATCTCTGTGAGTTCGAGGCCAGCCTGGTCTATAGAATGAGTTCCAGGACAGCCAGGGCTACACAGAGGAAAAGAAAAACGCTGCCCAGCAAGCCACCGGGCTCGATTCTCCCTACTCCAGGACAGTGGCGAGGTCGCCTGTCTGTAGGCTCTATGTGCGACAGCCTAACAGGAGCCACAGGTGCCCGAGATTTCTCCCAAACTAGTTCAACAGGAAACAGAAGTATGTAAAATTAATTTCAGTAGTGTTTTACTCAAACTAACATATCTAAAATACTATGTCAACATGTTAGATATTTACATTTTTCTTGTGAGATATCTTAGGTCCTTTCTCAGTTCTAAGACTTTGAATCTCAGGCCTGTTTTTGCCATTATGGCACATGCCAATCTGGACTTTGTTCTGTGTAAAGATGTGGCTGTGAGCGGTCTCGGTGGCAGCAGACAGCCCAACCTTTGCTCAGCTCCAGCCAACTGTAACATGTGGTCAGAAGCACTGATAGCAAATTAGGCCTTTAGGAGAAAAATCTATAAAAGCAGACATTTAGATTAGTGTTTTCTTCTGTATCTTTTTCTTCACTTTCAGTGTTATGGTTTTTTTTTTGTTGTTGTTGTTTTTTGAAGACAGGGTCTCACCGTGTAACCCAGCTGTCATGAGACTTGTGTAGACCAGACTGGCCTCGCCGAGGTCCATCTGCCTCTGTTTCTAAAGTAATGGGAAGATTAAAGATGTACACCATCATGGTTGGCTCTTTGGTTTTTGAAATAATTTTAATATAATTCATTCTATGTATGCTTGAGTGCCTTGGCACGTGTGTGGGTAGAAAACAACCTGTGTGAGTTCTTTTCTCTCCCCATGTGATGGGGGTTAATATCAGATTGTCAGATTGGTCAGGTAAAGCGCCTTAACTTGCTGAGCCATCGTGCAGATGACTCTCTTATGTCTTTGAGCCAGAGTCAGTGTGACGATGGACTGCTGGATCCCATGTGGCCGAAGTGCTGTGGAAGCTTCCACAGGTTTTTTAAATACTTTTTTTAGTAGGGTGTCAGAGATGGAGTTATAGGCCCTTGTGAGCCACTTGATGTGGGCTCTGGGACCCCAATTTCTGTCCTTTCCAAGAGCAGCCAAGTGTCCTTAACCACTGAGCCATCTCCCCAGCTCCTCAGGTTTTTAAGGGCGCAGATTCCATTTAAGAGATATTTGATCTCAACTGGCCACAGTAAGTGCATTCCTATCATCATAGGAGACTCATGAGTTTAGGTTATCCAGAGCATTGGTCAACCCGAAGGTTGAAACCCCCTTTTGGGGGAAGGGGGGTGTCAAACGACCCTTTCACAGGGATTGCCTAAAACCATCAGAAAACACAGATATTTACAATTCATAACAGATGCAAAAATGGTTATGAAGCAGCAATGAAGTAATGTGGTTGAGGGTAACCACATGAGCAATGTTGAAGGGCCACAGCACTAATGCTTTCTAAGAAGGGTGAGAACTACTGCTCTAGAAAATTCAAGACCAGCCTCAATTATGGAGGGAGACCCTATTTATTTGCCTTCAAGTGCTATCAGTCAGGGGTGTGAGCTTTAACACACGGGCTTTATGAATCTTAGGCAAGCACATTATCAACTGAGCTCTATTTCTAGCACCCACACCCACCCTCCACCCCCGAGTTTGTTTTCTTTTGAGACAATGTCTCAGAAGCTGAGGCTGGTCTTGAGCTCCTGATCCTTCTACTTCCAAGTGCTAGGACCAGAGGTGTGTGCCACAACCCCAGGCTACACATCCACTTTCTTTTTTTAAGTTTGAAAAAAGTTTTATGTGTAAGGGTGTTTTGTCTGTATGTATGTCTGTGAACCATGTCACATACCTGGAGACAGAAGTCGGTGTTGAAACTGGAGTTACAGAATGTGGTGAGCCACCATGCTGCTGGAAACTGAACCTGCGTCCCCTGGAAGAGCTGAAAGTGATCCTAACCTGAGTCATCTCTCTAGCCCACTTTCTTTTTAAAAAAGATTATATATCTATATCTGGGCAGCATGTAAAGCACCAATCTATGATCCTTGAAACTTAAGTGTTAAGGAGAGAACCCCACAGAGGTCCTCTGACTCCCACAAAACACACACAGGACACTCCAGCAGACACCTTTATTTTATGTAGGTGCCCATGTACTTCACAGGTTTCACATCTTCTTCTTCCGTGTTTATGAAATTGGCATCATTTATTGTTCCCGTCGACCCAGGAAAATAACCGAAGGTTGGAGGAACCAAGTGTCTACAGCTGTGATTACAACTATTCATCACAAAGCTGGACTTCTGAGCAGGGGCAGTTTTATCATAGCATGTCCTCTAAACTCTGTATTTGCTATAAAAAGGAGAAGGTCACCTCTAAGGTCCCATCCACATTGGGATGTGCAACTCCATGATTTCATAATCCGTGCTCAGCAAAGACTTTGTTTACTCATTAAGAGTTCAGTAAAAGACAGAAACAAAACAAAACACCCAAACCATCTATAGAACTGTTTCCAGGGCTACACAGAGAAAACTTGTCTCCAAAAAACAACAACAATAAAAACAAAAAAACAAAAACAAAACCCAAAAAACCAAATCCAAAAGTCAAAACCAAAACAAAGCAAACAAGTATAAATATTGATTTTAGTCACTTAGCTTTTCTGGCTTACAAATACACAGATGCACTTAAATAGAACAACACTGGAGGTTTGACTACTCAAACATTTTTTTTAGTAGATTTTATTTCTGTGTGCATAAGTGTTTTGTCTGTATGTATGTGTACCAGTGCATGTCTGGGGGTACCCTAGGCTGTGTTATGGGAATAGAACCCAGATCCTCTGGAAAAGCAGTGAGTGCTCTTGACTGACATCTCCTCATCCTCCAATTACTTAAAAAAAAAAAAAAAAAAAAGGATTTATATGTATTCTATATCTGTGAGTATTCCACACGTGAGTTCCTGAAAAGTCAGATGAGGATTTAAGATCCTCTGGAGGTGGAGACACAGGTAGCTGTGAAGCATCAAAGGAGGGCGCTGAGAAACACTCTGGTTCTCTGGAAGGGCAACACGTGTTCTTAACCGCGGAGCCATCTCTCCAGCCCAGGCTACTTGTTATTTTATTATATTATGAAATTGGATCTCACTGTGTAGCCCTAGCTGTCCTGGAATTCAGAGATCCAGTCTGCCTCTGCCTGAGTACTGGGATTAAAAGCCTATACCAACATACTACACTCATCACGATTACTTTATGCATTTTCTAAGACAAGGTTTCATCGAACTCAGATCTTGAACACGAAATGTACACAACAATGTACTTTGAGCTCCGGATAATCCTGCCTCAGTGACTGCAGCGCTGGGATTATAGCCCCGTGCTTCGAATTTTTTGTTAGTTTGCAAACCATCACTAAACTTTTCCGCGTTCAGTAAATTCAAACTGTAAGTCACATGACTATGCGATCTTGCTGCCTAACTCTGAGGTTCCTCATCATCTTCTTTTTTTTTTTTTTGGTTTCATGACCCATCGCGGTGAAATTTCTTGAGCTGGGGAAGGGAGGCGGCTGAAGCGCGGGGGTCTAAGGAAACCGGGCAGAGTCTGGAGCTCACCACATCCCGGTTGCTAACGTGGCTCTCGGGACTCAGAGCGAAGCGCTGTCCAAGAACACCTCCAGGAAAGAGCCGAAACGCGGGCGGGGGCTTGAGCCGCGTTTCTCCTTCGCGGCAACCCAGCTGTCTTTACTACTTCAAGAGCCTCCTGCCGGCTAGAGGCACATTTTCTCGAAGCTCACACAGGCTTACAGGCGACATACGACCTCGCGACCGCAGCACAAGGCCAGCCAGTACAACACATCTCTAACCTTCCGGCTCCTTTGGCAACAACCTTGTTTCCAGATCGCGTACTCATCACTTCCGGCACCCAGTACGGCCAATCGTCGTATCCCGTAGCGCAAGACTCACCCTCTTGGCAGGGAGGGCAGCCAATCTAGCTGCTGTTTCCGCCTGTGTCTCGTAGTCACGGATGCCAATCTTTCCGGGACATCTCCTTAGTCCCGCCTCGTGCCTGTTACGGAAGCCGTCAGGCTGTCTGAGCCCTTTCACCCCAGCATCGCATTTCCTCTCTGACGTGACGTAAGCGGCCCCTGCCGCTCTGCGGGGCGGGCCAATGGCGGTGGCGGATACGGCGAGCCAATGGGCGGGAGGCTCTCATGCGGCCGGCGCCCGCCGCAGCCACCGCTGGGTCCTGGAGCCAGAGGCCGCCCGCGACAGAGCGCGATGGACCGAGGGCCCCAGCCGGGGAGGCGCCGCGGCGGAGTCCGCGGCCAGACTCCCCCGCAGTAGCGTCCGCGCGAGCCCCGCGGCCCCGCGTGAGCTTCTGCACACCAAGGGCGGGCTTGCATCCCGCCGGCCCCGCACTCGCCGCAGCCTACAGCCCGCGCGCCGACACCGCCTTCCCGCCCGGGCCGCGCGGCCCGGGAAACGCGGCCGCGGGCTGCATGGGCAGCGCCCGCGCCCCGCCGCCGTTCCGCCGCGGAGCCGCGTCGCCCTCGGAGCCGGGTGAGAGGCGCGGAGGACCCTGGGGTGGTGGTCGGTGCGGGCGTCGGGTGTTCCTACGGCCTTGCGGCCTGCAGGCCTTCTCCGCTGCCCGACGCCGCGGGTGCCCCGGGGCGGGCCGTGCGCCGCGAGAGGCTGGTCGGTGGGCCGCGGGGGTCCTGCGAGCGGCCATGAGGGGCTGAAGCGGGCTCCGAGGCGAGCCTCGGGGCGTCCCGGGGGTCGAGCGGCCGGGAGAGGCTAAGGAAGGGCTCTGGGGTGGGCCGGGGCGGCCGTGAGGCTCGAGGGCGGGCCTTGACCAAGGGGCGATGGTGCCTTAGTGAGTCCCGGGACGCTGTGGGGAAGCCGGCGGGCTCCCGGGGGTCCCTGGGGTCCTCAGTGGCGCGGGGCGCCGACCTCTGACCCTCGGGAGGGGCGCCGTCTCCGGGCTGGTGGTAGTTGTTATTCCCAGCGTCCCTATTATTATCGTGTTTTGAAATGGGAGCAGGCGGCCCTCGGGCTGCGAGCCGAGCCGGAGGGGGCGGGCGAGTCGGGGACCTAGAACTGCGGGGTGCGGAGGCGCGCAGGCCCGAGTGGGGGCAGGAATGCGGGGCGGCGGGGGGCGTCTGGGGGAGGGGAAGGCGGGACTCGGGGGGAGAGTGGGAGAAAAGCGGTGTAGGCGACGGCTGCAGGAGCAGCCTTTGGCCTCAAGGAACAATGTGAGACGTTGCCTGAAATGTTAATTTCCGTTCCTCATTTCATCATCCCCTGGCAAGGCGGTAACTGAGAGAGAGAGAGAGAGACACCGACCGACCGTGTTTGTGTGTGTGTGTGTACGTGTGTGCAGGGTTGGCCCTGCCACATGGATCTAGCCCCCCTCACAGACGGTCTAGTTCCTATGTATGTGGCTTGGTGTGGAGTCTCATTTTTTTTCTTAAGGCCTTGTGCTCCAGTAGGGTTTTCTGGTTTTGTTATGTTTCTGGAAAGCTAGTGTGGCATAACCACTTACAGGGGTTTGGAAGACTGGTGAAGGAAGGTTAAGCCGGCTCACAGGAAGGCTGTATGCGCTGAAGTCTGGTTACATGTGTGTATAGTGCTCATAGTAGTTTCTGCAGTCATGAGAAGTTTTACAGCCACTTAAGAAAACTGGGTAGATTTACAAATTTTCCTGTAGAAAAATCAGGTTTTGTACCTATCTGGTGAGTTTTCTGTGGCCCTTTAGCGCTAACGTTCCGTTCAATCAACTACTGAATAAAAGTGCGCAAATGTACGTAAACTCTTACTTAGGCTATTGGGGCGTCTGTGGGGGATAAGGAGACTTAATTCAGCAGAGACTGTAGGTGATAATGGCTTGTGGGATAAAAGCTATGAAAACAGTTACTGTGTTTGGTGTGTGCGTATAGTAGGTCTGTGGTATGATTTGGATCGTTCCATGGCAGAGTCTCCGAGAATGGTACTTGTTGCCCTGAGACCTTTTTTTTTTGAACACTGGCTGCTCTGAAGACCTAGAGTTCTGTTTGTGTCTTTCGGAATGATTGCACAAATTCTCCGAGGTCACTTTGCAGCTATGGTTAAAACGGAAAAGTGCTTTGCTTAAGTTTGATTGTGACCCTTGAATTGGATCTCCAGATAGCTGGTGGACCTCCCCCACCCGCCATTCAGCTGTTGTTCTCCTTTCTGTAGTTTCACGCTGAAGAGCAGGATCTCATGTGATAGGCTGGCCATCCTGAGTGGGATGGCACGGGAGGAACAAAGGCCAAGTTGCTATGACATTTTTTTCTTCTTTGTGCTTGCCTCGTGCATTCCTTGAAAAGCAATCCAAAAGATAAATTTGACCTTAGCTTGATTCTTTCAAGAGTGTTTCTTTTTCTTGTCTTCTCTTTGTCTTCCTGTGGTAAACAATATACAACAGAATTTGCCAGAAGTTCCCTAAAAGTGTCACCTACCCTAGATCCCTCAGTTACCTCAGACTTTCTGCCAGCCTTTGAACTTGCATTTTTCTGTGAGGGCTGTTCTCTAGATTAGTCACGTTAATCACACTGCTCCAGCAGAGCCGTTCATCTCACGAACGGATGGGCTACTGATGACTAGTGGCTGTCACGTTAGCTATAATTAGTGTTGGGTCAGTGACAAGAAGAACTTTCTACAGATAGAGTTAAAGAAACTGTGCTGTATGGATTTAAGGATATTTTTTCTAGAAGCTTTGTGTGTGTGCCTTGGATACCTGAGTTCATCAGCTATAAGAGGAGGGTTGTTTTGCATATTGGCAGTGAGCCCATCATCAATTAAATGACATAATTAGAAAGCATCAGTAAATGCTGGTTCAAAGAATAATCTGCATTTGTTGCCAAAATAAGTGTTTTAATCTGTCCATTACCCCGTGTAAGTCCCTTCATCCTCAAATGGCAAGTGTGATGGATGGTAATAGGTGAGAACGGTGTGTCTAGCCGGGGTGGCTTATTCCCACCGCCTAGGCCGTGCACTCAGACTGAGCATGGCCCTTGTGATAACTTTAAACAAAAATCGAATGAACTTACATCACTAGGAGTTATTGTCTTGAAATGTTTTCAGTATGTGTTCTCATTTGAATTTCAAATGGAATTTCTGTCCAATTCAGCTTTCTCAGTTTTGTCTTAAAGCTATATGAAAGAGAGTGTCAGTCCTGAGCTCCGGAACTCAGGCAGTTGGATAATTGGCATGGAAACCCTTGTAGGCTTAGAAAATGACCCGCCTTAATGACTACTTCATTAATTCCTATAGATATTTTTATTCTTAAGTGGCTTGTTTGTTTGGTAGATATTTGTGGTACCTCTCAAGCTAGACTAAAATTCAGCTTTATATTGTTTTTGCTATTCTGTATTTTTAAATTATTATTTAATTATTCTGTTCAGTTTTTCTTGTTCATTTTTAAACACACCAAAACCATCTTTTCTTTTGACAGTCTCAAGTAGCCCACACTGGCCTTGAACTTCTGTACTGCAGAAGATAACCTTGGAATTCTGGTTCTCTCCCATCACCACAAATGCTAGAATGTTACAGGCATGTGCTACCACTCAGGCTTCCTGAGCACCAGCCCCCTCAATCAGCATTAAAAAAATATGATAGAACTACAAATACTGTTTTTATGATAAGCATCAAAATAACTATTGTGAGCTGGTGTATTCTTACATTACCAGTGCTGGGGGGTCAGGAGTTCAAGGTCGTGGTTGTCTACATAGCAAGTTACAGGCTGTTGTGAACTCAAGATTGTGTCTCAGAAAACTAAAACTAAGGCTGGTGAAATGGCTCATCCTGTAAAAGTGCTTGCTGCCAGGCCTGATGACCTGACTTTGATCTAAATCCTACTCAGTAATGAGGACTGATTCCCTCAAGTTATCCTTTGACTTTTGCATGCTTTCAATGGCATAGGGCCACAAGATAGATAAGTAAATGTTCCAAGAAACAACAACAGCAACAACAACAAAAACCCAAAACCAACCACCAAGAAACCCAAAGCCTTTAACAACTCCTCCCCCCCCCCCCCCCCCCCCCCCCCCCCAGCAACAGCAAAAAAGATACAAGCTGACTTTGGTTCTGTGACAAGCTTCTGTTGAGATTCTTGTTAAGAATAGGACCATGCCTTTTGATTTCTAGATTGACTATCAGGCTTTATACCCGGCCTGTGCCGGGTTCTGACGTGCTTGTCTGCTGATAAGGAACCCTGAACTAGCATCTCATTCGGCCATCTCCTTTATGGTTTAGTTCAGTTCCTCTTAATGAGATTTCTTCCTTCTTTCCCTCCTTTTTCTTTTCTTTTTTAAAATAAAAATGATTCATTTATTATTTTATGTACATTGGTGTTTTGCCTGCACGCATGTCTGTGTGGGGTGTCAGCTCCTTGGAACTAGAGTTAGACAGTTGTGAGCTGCCTCTGGGCACTGAGAATTAAACCCCTATCCTTTAGAGGAGCAGCTCGTGTTCTTTACTGCTGAGCCATCTTTCCAACCATCTTTTCTTCCCCCCTTCCCTTCCCCTCCCCTCCTCTCCCCTTCCCTCCTCTTCCTCCCCTTCCCCTCCTCTCTTTTCTTCTGACCACGTCTTAAGTATATCCACTCTGGTCTTAACTGTGTAGCTGAGAATGACCTTGAATTTCTGCTCTTCCTACTTCCAGGGTAACTGTTGTACACTGCCACACCCTGTTTATTCCAGGGCTGTTTGCAAGCTATGGAAGCAGCTTCCTGAGTGAGATCCCTAGCCCTTCCCACTCTAGCACACCCCCCAACCCCCTTAAAGACAGGGTTCCCCTCTCCCTCCACAGGGTCTCTCTGTGTAGCCATAGCTGTCCTGGAACTTGTTCAGGCTGGACCCAAACTGGGATTAAAGGTATGTGCTGCCACTGCTCAGCTTGACAGGCTCTTTAGCCCAAGCTGGTCTTGAACTGACCATATAACTGAGGACTTCTTTTCATTTTGAAAATTAAATTTATTTGTGTAGTAGCCAAGAATCGTTGAATCTCCTGGATTCTTCTGTCTCATGTACACAAGTGGGGAGACACTAGGTCTGGTTGTCACTGAAGAACTTCATCAGCCCTCCTAAGGAAAGGGTGCCCCCCCCGCCCCTTTGTTATAGCCACGTAGAACTCAACACAAACAAACAGTCAGTTATGTAATACTTAGTTTGAAGTTGCTCCTGCCTTTTCCCCAACTCCAGATGTATGCTTTAGTGAAGCTAGGGAAGGATTGACCTTACTGGTAACACTGGCCCAGCCCCGAGTATTACTGGACAGTAACAGGATTAGTTCAAGGAGCAGTTATGGAATTGTTTAAAGCAGTGGTGTTCAACCCATGACCCCTTTGGGGGTTGATTTCACAGGAGTTGCCTAAGACCATCAGAAAACACAGATTTTTACATTGTAATTCATAACAGTAGCAAAATTACAGTTATGAAGTAGCAACAAAAATAATTTTATGGTTGGGGGGGTGTCAGCACAGCATGAGGAGCTGCATTACAGGTCAGGATTAAGAAGGCTGAGAACTGCTGGTTTAAATCGTATATATGGAAGTATGTGAATACTTTTGATCTGGGAACTTGACTGGCTAGAAATTCTGTGTGCTCTTACCCTGCTTCCCCACTTGTCTTCGTACACATTTGACTTTGTCGTCTGTTTAGCTGAGGAGTAGGGCATGGCTCAGGTACTGAAGGGGGAAGGCTAATTATTTATTTATTTTTGGTGGGAAATATACCAAAGTGGAGTTGCATGTTTTTGTTTTTCCTTGTAGCCTTAGGTTTTCTTTTTGAAACTAGGTCTCATGTAGCTCAGGGTAGCCCCTGGCTTCTGATCCTTTAGGTCTGGAATGTTGGGATTACAGGTGTGTTCTGCCATGTACAGCCTTAAGTCAGTCTGTATGTGTTGTGTGTCTGTCTCTTTCACTCCATATATGTATATATAAAATTAAACAATCTATTTTTATTATCTGTATGTGCGTTTTTTGCCTGCATGTATTGCACGTAAGGGCACTTTCTGACATTCCTGGGGCTCATGGAGGTCAGGAGAGCGTGTCATATCTTTGGGAACTAAAGTTATGGACAGTTACAAGCCACCACATGGATGTTGGGAACTGAACTTGGGTCCTCTGTAAGAGCAGCAAGTGCTCTTAACTGCAGAGCCATCATTCCAGCCCCAGGGAACATACATAGTCTTATATTTTTTAAATTTTAATTTTTCGCTAGGGTGTAGCTCTGAGGTCTATCACCTGTCTGCCCTGCTCTAGGCATTGATTCCTGATTCTTCCACGCATTGTGGTGGGAGAATGTTTAGTGTTTTAGTGTTTTATGTTCATTCCATCCATCCATCTTTCCATCCATCCGAGAGTTTGGTCTGGAGACCAGGCTGGCTTGGAACTCAAAAGATTTCACCTGCCTCTGCCTCCCAAGTGCTGGGATTAGAAAGTGTGCGCCACCATCACCCAGTGGCAAAGTTGGGTTTTTTTGTTTGTTTTTTTGTTTTTAATTTTTATCATTTAAGATCTTGTTTCTGTATAGTTAGTCTGATCTCAAACTTGTGATTGTCTTGCAACAGCTTTCTGAATGCTTGCATTACAGATGTGTACTAAGACAGGGTAGAAGTTGGTTTTTGAGAAGAAAATTGTGTTTGGGAGTTGTTGGTTTTGGTAAGTGGGCTGGGTTTGTTTGGCTTAATCATTTGGGTGATGGAGGAGGAGAGAACAGTTGGCTGTCGTTTGAACCATTTAGACAAAATTCTAGATTTGAGAAACTAGCTGATTCTGTGAGTAAAGAATTAAGTGGATTTTTAGTATAAATACCTAACTATGAGATTGTTCAGAAGCTGAAAATCTTGTGGACAATAAAGGCCATGTGGTGACTCTACTCTCTAAGCCCCGACTGTAGTCCAGAACAGGGAGCTGCTGGGGACAGGTGCTGTTTCAAAGGCCTAGCCTTCATTGGCTGCCTAAGGCCAAGCCTTAGCACTTCAAGTCTTGTCCAGGCATGAGTGTGGTAAACTGTTACCTTGGAAATCTGCAGGCACCCTTTTCCATTTGTAAAGCAATCACATACATCTGTTTATTGGTAGAAAACGTTGGTTTCTTATTTAAGAACAAAATGAACATTTTGACCATTTAGATAATGTCTTTAAACTTAAAAGCTAAGTAAGATTGCACAAAATATTGTCCCTCATTGCTAACTTAAATTTGGAAAATGATCTTGTTTGAGTACAGCTTAGTGCTAGCTTGTCTGGTCTCCCCATGGTTGTGAGTTCTATCTTCTGTGCTCTGCAGTCCCTCCAGAAAACACAGTGTTTGTGAGGAGAGGGTGAAGTTGGAATCTAGTTCATAAATGTTTAATAACTGTGATAGCGGACCTTTATCTAAAATACACCCAACATCTGGGGCTTCCCCCCAAAACAGGAAGGGAAATACTGAGGAAGTCTATTGCTCATTCTTAGTAAGTTATTAATATTGGGGGCTGGAGAGATGGCCTAGTAGTTAAGAGCATTGACTGCTCTCCCAGAGAACTCACTTTCCTTTCTCAACACCCACATGGTGGCTTACAGGCATCCTTCATTCCAGTGCCAGGAGATTGCCTCCGAGGGCACCAGACTCACAAGTGCTACACATACCACAAAAATTAAAAATAAATTGATTTTTAAAAGATTATGCTGGGTGCACACCTTTAATTACAGCACTTGGGAGGCAGAGCCAGATGGATCTCTGAGTTAGAAGCCAGCTTAGTCTACAGAGTGAGTCTTTTTTTTTTGGTTTTTTGAGACAGGGTTTCTCTGTGTAGCCTTGGCTGTCCTGGAACTCACTCTGTAGACCAGGCTGGCCTCGAACTCAGAGATCCACCTGCCTCTGCCTCCCGAGTGCCCGGATTAAAGGCTTGTGCCACCACTGCCCGGCTCAGAATGAGTTCTAGGACAGTCACAGCTACCCAGAGAAACACTGTCTCAAAAAATCCAAACGAAGAAAAGAATAGAAAAGAAAAGGAAGAAGTTGTAGTTTTCCATTGCCTCGCTGAGCAGCCTGGTCCTCACACATGCTAGGTAAGTGCTCGGCCACCGGGTTGCACCCCCAGTCTTCCTCACCATGGTTCTAAATGTGGTTTGAACATCCTGTAGAACAGGAAACAAGACCTAAAAAAACGCCAGAGCAACATGTTTGAAAGAATTAACTTAAGAAATTATCATGCTTGATTCCAGTACTTACACAATGGCTCACAGCTGTAACTCTGTTTCAAGGGGACCTGATGTCCTCTCTGGTCTCTCCACAGATGTGTGTCTAGCTACCAGGCACCCGCTTGGTACACAGAGACTTACAGGCAGGCAGAAAACATTCATTCTCCTTCATATATATGCATATATATGAATATGAGTTATTTATATGTTTTCTCTGCATGTACATTTGCACACCAGAAGAGGGTTTCAGATCCCGTGCCACTACAGTTCGACAGTTGTGAGCCACCATGTGGGTACTGGCAGTTGAACTCAGGACCCCTGAAGAATAGCTGTTGCTGTTAAAGTGGGTAAGAAGTCACTAAGCTGGCTGGCTAAAGGAGAGGCAGGGCAAGGGAAAGAAAGCCTTTCTTGTTGGCTGCATAAAAGAAACTTGAACTTTTAGGAGGCTGAAAAATATATTGATAACTTGCATTGTTGTTACTCCATAACATCAAGGTTGATTCAGATTATAAGTTTTCAGATTTTGTGAAGGATTGTATGTTTTGGTGTGTAGTGTGGGAAGTGGTCTAAGACAGGGTCTGACTGGCTTGGAACTTGTTTTGTAGACCAGGCTGGCCTTGAACTCACAGATCTGCTTGCCTCTGCCTTATGCCCTTAGAGCTTAATGAATGTGCCAGGGATAAGCTTTTTGTTCATTTGCTCGTGGTTCTGGGCCACCAATTTTTAATTGTGTGTGTGCTGAGTGCAGATGGTAGTGATTGTGAGCCGTCTTCATGTGTGCCAGGATTGCACTCAGTCCTCGGGAAGAAAGTGTGTGCTCCTAAATGTGCGCAGTCGTCTCTCTAGCCCCCCTTTTCAAAGGTTTTGGGACATTACACACATTTTGTTTTAAAAGATAAAGATAGGGTAAGTTTTGTGCAAGGTCTTGGGTTTTGCAGTTCTGTCTCCTTCTGCCTCATCTCCTGAGAATGTGGTTACAGGCCTGCACTGACTTCACTCAGCCGTGCCGTGCCGTGCCGTGCCGTGCCGTGCCGTGCCGTGTGTGTGTGTGTGTGTGTGTACACGTTTGTATATCACAGCCCATGTGTGAACTTCAGAGGAACTTGTGGGTCCTGGGGATGGATACCCAGGGCTTGATGGCAAGCACCTTTATCCATTTGAGTCATCTCATTAGTCCTTCGTGTGAAACTTGGTAATTGGTCTGTGCCTTCCCTTGCATCTTAATTAGTTTAGACAGAAGTAACATTAACGAGATTACATGTAGAGAACCTTTATATACAAAGCAGTTACTCCTGCTTCTGGTAAACTTGCATTGGGGATTGACTCAAGGGCCTTGTGGACACCAGGCAAGGGCTCTACTTTACTTCTTAGCTACATCTTCAGTTGTGGTGCCTGTTTCCTTGTTTTTTGAGACTTGACTGTCTTGAGACTGTAGACCAGGTTGGCCTTAGACTTATACTGCATGTCTTGCTTTCCAGACTGTGGGACTAAAGGCATGTGCCATCACACTTAGCTTTAAAAAGATTTTGCTTGTTTTTGCGGGGATGGTGGTGGTATTGTGTGTCGAACTCAGAGCGTGCTGGGTAAGCATTTTACTCCTGATTTACACCGCCCCAGTTCTCTATTTTTGCCCCTTCCCCGTTTATTTGTGTTTTGAAGCATTGTCTCTAAGCCAGCCTGGCTTCAAATTGCAATTGTAGATGACCCTGAACTCTTTGATCCCCCTGCCTAGCCCACTTCTGTAGTGCTGTTTTTATAGGTGTTCACTACCATGCCTAATGTATGCAGTGCTGGGAATTGAACCCAGGGCCCATGCATGCTAGGAAAGCACTTGACCAGCTGATGAATTAAGCTACATCCCAGCCCCACTTACACACCTTTTTTTTTTTTTTTTTTTTTTGGACACAGTCTCTTCTTCTACATAGCCCTGGCTGCCCTGGAACTCACTGTGCAGACCAGGCTACCCTCAAACTTGCAGAGATTCACCTTCCTTAAGGAAGAAAAGGTTTACTTTATCCTGTGGTTCCAGAAAGTTGGTCTATAATGGCCGCTAAGGCGTGGCGTGATGGCAGGGTCAGGGGAGCAGAGAGGTGATCCACACAGAATAAGCAGAGGGGGAAATGGACAATAGGGTGAGTGAGATGAGAGATTGGATTCTATGCTACTAGTCAGTCTTTAGTGACGTACTTCCTCCAGCAAGGATAGACCTAAAGGTTCCATAACCTCTCAAAGCAACATGACCAACTGAGGACTGAGTATTCAAATTCATGAGCTTACTTAAACCACCACAGGGTTCTTTGTTGCACTAGTTTGATAGTGAGAACATCTCTTTAGAATATGTTCATTTCTGCCAGATGGTTTACAGTCTTCCATCCTAAGAGCCAGCTGTAGCATGTCTGCAGCACTCGTCTCTGTCCCCGTCACTTTATTACTTACTATGTGTATACGTGCATTTGTGTGAGGTGTGTGGATGGTGAGGTCAGAGTTGGGAGTCAGTTCTCTCCTCTTGCTATAGGTTCTGGGGAATCAACTAAGGTCAAAGGTCATCAGGCGTGTGTGGCAAACCCTTTTTGTGTGAGCCATTCACCGACACTTGATTTTGGGCCTAGCTGGATACTCCATGTTACTCCTCTACAACTGAGGAGGAACCTTGATTTCTTACTCAACCTAAGCTAAAAGCTCTGGGTGCTATTTGTTTTGTGCCTACTGTATGCCACACTTCACTCTGCTCTTCCAGAGCTTGGGTAGCTCTGGTCTCCTGTGGTTTACATTCTGGAAGGAGAAGTGGGCACCTCACTTCAGAAGAGGACACAATATTCAGCAAAGTGACAGGTGGAGGTCAGAGAAGCCTCGAAGTGGTCAGACAGGGCCTCAGGTGTATTTCAGCAGAAACATTAATATTAGGAGCTCTTATTTATGTCTAAAGCAGTTGGTAGGGGTTAGAGGCTTTGGGTATTTGCTCTCAAAAGTTTTAATAAGTCAGTACAAAGTGTAAGCCAAGACAGCAGAGACTTTGATAGTTGCAGGAGCCTGAGGTCCTATAAAAGAAGAATAGATAGAGACCCTGTGTGTTCAGATGTGGGCGAATTCACCTTGGGTTTAGTTTTATTTTTTGCCTTCTGTATTTTCTTTCTATTTGTGTCAGTACATAAGTAATTAGTATTTACCTGAAAGAGATGGGTCTTTGAAGGTCTGCCTTTACAAAAGCTTCTATAAGTCAGAAAATGGTAATACCAGGCAGGACATAATATTTATGTAACAAAACATTTCATACGTTTCATCTAGACGGAATTTAATAGTGTGCATTCTTGAGTTACCTCAAGTTAGTAGGATACTGTTCTTACCCTGTGAACTTTTTCCTGCTGTTGTCTTCGTGCAGGGCTAAAGTGAGAATCTAGCTTTGGTGTCTCTGGTTTGGTGGGTGGCTCTTACAGCAACTGTTTTTGTGAGGACCCTGATGAGTCCTTAGCATAATTGCAGTGAGAACTAAAGGTGAACAGAGGTACGGGGAGAGAGATGATGGGCAACCTCGAAACTCTGGATAGTACTGAGCCCCGTGTGTGCTGCTCATCTCCCCTTTCACAAAACACAGCCGCACTTCATGGCCCCTGAAGTGTCTACAGTGCTTAGGGATTGGGCCTTGCTAAGTAAGAGTGGTTTTTTGGAGACACTTCTCACTATGTAGCCTTAGTTGGCCTGGAACTCAGTATGTCGACCAGGCTGTCCTCAACTCAAACTTTTATTTTTTTTTTTTGAGACAGAGTCCCCACTGTAGCTCTGGTTGTCCTGGAACTCACTTTGTAGACCAGGCTTGCCTAGAACTCACAGAGATCTGCCTGCTTCTTTTTCTGGAGTGCTGGGATTAAAGGTGTGAGCCATTATGCCTGGCCAGCAATATATGTTTTATTTTAAAAATAAAACTTTTATTTTACCTTATGAGTATGAAGGCTTTTCCTGCTTCTATGAATGTATGTCCCTGGTGTTCAACGAGGAGGTCAGCTAAGGGTGTTGAATCCTGTGGTACTGGAATTAGGGGCGGTGCTAAAAACCTGAACTTGGGATCCTCTGCAAGAATAGCAAATTTAACTGCTGAGGCAGTGTAAACATTTTAAAATGTAAAGCCCCCCACCCCCCCGAATAGTCCAAGGAATACTTTGAGAGTGTAGGAGGGCATTAAAGATGGCAGCTTGGCGCTGCTGCAGGTACAGATGCTCTTGGAGGGGCTGTGGGATGCACTCAGGTCTGTATTCTTTTATGAGAAGCTTCTCCAGAACTGTTTCTCTTTTTCAACAATGTCACATCTTATTTTTCCCCCAGACAGTTTGCTTTTTGCTGTTTATTCCCCTGTTCCAGTTGCTAATCTAATGCTGCTGTCTTACTCACTAGACTGGATTGCATTTAGAGACTCTTGAATCCTTTTAGGGGACCAGGGGATTGTTGCCATTGGTTCACAGAGAGAGGGAGGACCCTGGGGGCAGGCTGTCCTGCTTGGCTTTGCTTGCTTCTTTCTTTCTTTCTTTCTTTCTTTCTTTCTTTCTTTCTTTCTTTCTTTCATGCCTTACCCAAACAAGGCTGATTCATTTTGTCCAAGAATGCTTTTGAGGGATATGTTTTCAGTGGGTGAAACTAAAAAAACAAAAACAAAAATACTTAAAAAATGAGTGAACCTATCAAAGCTGTTTGGTTTTGAGGTGTTTGCAGCCGGGGCTGAAGTCAGTTCTCCTTGGGCTGTTAAGATAAAAGGAGACAACCTGCCTCCATCCTCAGACTCTGAGGTCAGTGTTGTCTAAGACCTAAACAGTTATGGAATATTAAATAATAGATTCAGGGAATTGTATATTTAATATTGTGGTACTGAGCTTTGCTTTTGAAAATGGAACCTCCTCTTGGGGGGAAGCTAGAAGGCAGGCAGGCTGTGGGTGTGAAGTGGGAGTGGTGAGGTTTGTAGCCCATGTAACAGTTTATTGGTGCTATGTTTCCTTTGTGTGTAGCCTGGTGTGTGGGTGGTACTTCAGCTCACATTTATGCTAAGAGTGACTTACACCAACTGGGTATAGTGGTTTGTGCTGGCAGTCCCAGGGATGCCAGGGGTCTGGGGCCAGCCTTGTATAGTAAGACAACAACTACCTAAATGCTCTACCCCTCCCCCAAAAACCCTATAAACAAGACCTGTGCAGGGGTGCTCTAGTGAGTAGTTGGCGAGCTAGAACTGGGACTCATTCCTTAGCAACAGGATGATACTCTGTAGACTTCCTGTGTAGATATTTGTCATTGGTGGCTAAGTTCTGTGACCTGTGGTGTGTATTTCTGGGAATGCAGCTGTCACTTAATAGGATGCGGAGGTGATAGAAATTCACACAGCATGAACTAGATGGCTCAGTGGGTAGGGCCTTTACCGTTAATTAACCTTGATGACCTGAGTTCAATCCTGGACCCCACGGGGGTGGAAGGAGAGAACTGGCTGCCTCAGATTTGTCCTCTTGACAGCAAGATGTGCACCTTGTCACTGGTTCCCCCTCCCCCAATGATTAACAAAAGAGAAATACAGAGAATCATTGATGAGAATCAGATTACACATTCACAATTTGACTCAAGAGTAGCAGTCTCTCACTATGAATAGTTGGTACTGGTGTTAATTCCGTCTTCCTCTTCCTTTCTGTTACTTCTAGGGCTTAATGCTTTAGTCTTGAGCCTTATATCCTCAGCCTTTTATTTTGAGTTAGGGTCTTAACCTATTAAATGCCCAGAGAGACCTTGAACTTCTGAGTCATAAGCGCGCACTACTAACACGACTCTCCTCATACTAATTCCTGTTTCGGAGTAGATTTTATTGAGATTTTATTGTTTGTTTATTGGTTTTTTAAAGAAGACAAGGTTTCTCTCTTGTTTGTCCTGGCACTTGCTCTGTAGACCAGGCTGGCCTGGAACTCAGAAATTGGCCTGCCTCTGCCTTCCAAGTGCTGGAATTAAAGTTGATCAATAAAATTTGTACAAAGAGCATCCAGGGCTGGTTAATCAAGGGAAATCTTTTTGGGCCTTTAGAGATAACCTTCAGTTTTAGTATACGTTGTTCTTAGGCTTTGGGATGTTTTTCTGTCTGACCTCATTGATTCTGTGCAGTGGGTAAATCTCCTGTGGTTTATGTTCGAGTGATGTTACCCTTTTCTGAGCCAATTACCTGCCACTTCAGACTGGTTTCGGGGGACTTGCCAGTGATGAGACTGTTGCCCTGGGAAAAAGGGGACCCACAGAAACCCACTGTACACACAGTTGTCAAAGGTTGCATGGCCATTTAGTGTTCAGACAGCTGATAGGTCGAGAGAGCTTTTGTATGGCTTCATTCTTAAAAATTTTCGAAATATCAAGATTTCATTCGGCTGAGTGCCAGGCTTGGTAGCACATACCTGTAATTCCAGTGCTTGGGAGCTTCTAGACCAACTTGAGCTACAGAGTGAGACTTTTTTAGATTTATTTTCTCTTGTGGGAGTAAGTATTTTGCCTTCGTTTATATATGTGCACCATATGTGTACCTGATGCCTAAAGAAGTGAGAAGAGGGTGTCAGGTCCCCTGACACCTGATTGTGAACCCCATGTGCACAGGCATCGGAACCCAGGTCCTCTGCCTAAGCAGCAAGCACTCTTAATCTCTGAGCCATCCTTCTGGCTCCTTTAGCTTATTTTTAGTTAGTTAGTTTTGTTTTGTGTGAGACAGGGTTTTTATGTGTAGCTTTGGCAGTCCTGGAACTGGATCTGTAGACCAGGCTGGCCTCAGCCTCCCCAGTGCTGGGATTAAAGGTGTGAGCTACATCTCGCCTGACAAGTAGTTACATTTTTGAGACAAGGTCTTATTGCATTTCAGACTGGCCTCAGTCTCCTTGTGTAGCCAGTCAGTGGCAGCCTTAAATTTCTGATTTTCCCAATGCTTTAGTTGCAGGAGTATGTCAGCATGCCTAGTTTTATGCCATGCTGGAGACCGAATCTAGGGCTTCTTACTTGCTAGGTAAGAACTATCACCTGGGCTATACCCCCAGACCTTGTTTTGTTTGTTTTGTTTGTTTTTGTTTTTTGAGACAGGGTTTCTCTGTGTAGCCCTGGCTGTCCTGGAACTCACTCTGTAGACCAGGCTGGCCTCAAACTCAGAAATCCGCCTGCCTGTGCCTCCCAAGTGCTGGGAGTAAAGGCGTGAGCCACCACTGCCCGGCTCAGACCTTGTTTTTGTTTTGTTTTTCCCTACAGTTTCACATTGAAGTTCAGGCTGGTCTTGAACTCACCACACATCCCGGGCTATCCTTAGACTTGCTCCAGTTCTTACAGTTTCCCCAAACGCTGCATTACAGCTGCCATTCACCACACTTGGCTGAGACCCTTTCTGCTAAAGAACAAAATCGAAAACCAAACAGCGTCTTCTATTGTTGAGTTACGTGCTTCTTTGATGTTAGAGTTATGGTAATAAGTACAAAGAATTGTTTATGAGAGGTCTAATGTGGTTGCCACAGGGAGAAATTGCAGTTGTTGTAAGTGATGTCACCAGGGTGGGGCAGTTGGGAGAATGTAGAGTGAAGAGCTGTTTCACGCTTGGTGCGGCCATTGGTGGGCACCTTTGTACCCTATTTTTGTGAATAAGACATTGAGGTTTTTGGGGGACATTCCTTTGGTGTGATCTTCTTTCTGGGATTTTGGGGTAACCCAGGTAGACTGGGGTAGAGTATCCAGGTGTGGCACAAAATGTCCTGTCGTTAGGAAAGTAGGCTTTCCTTTCTTTGGAGTAGGATGTCCTATTTTTGGAGGATTGTGAAAGTCACCTCCTGTAGTATGGTTCAGTCACTTTCTACTTCTCTTCTGTCAGTCCTCTTCCTTGTTGCATGGTGGTGTGTGCATTCCCGGTTCGAATCTGGGTCTCAAAGACCACAGGTGGTGATGGCCCAGTAATCCCAAGTTTTAGGGAGACAGGCAGGAAGATTGAGAGTTGGAGACCATTCCAGTATGCATAGCACTTTCTAGGTTATTTTCTGTACAAGTCCCTTACAGACCCCCAAGCCCAAACCACAATGTTCCTCTGGTCTGCTCTCTGTCCCTGAAGGACTTGCCTGCACTGCTGCTTTTCATGTTCTCTAGCTGTTGTCTTGGCCTTTGTGGGCCTCTCCTCCCTTTTGAGACAGGTTTTCATGTACCTTAGTTAGTTTGGAATTTGATAACTTGATATGTAGTAGAGGTTGGCCTTGAGCCTCCAAAGTGCCGGGATTTCAAGGAGGTGCTTGTATGCCTGCCTGTTCTGCCTCCCCCCTTCTCTCTCCCGATTCTTCTTCTCCCACTTCTGACCTTTCTCTTGACTCTCTTCTTTATCCCTCAACTTTTCATTCCTCATGCTTTTCTAGCTGGACTGAACTTGAAATGACAGGGTTCTTCTGCCTCCCCAGTGCTAGGATATGAGCCACTACATCTGGTTTGACCCTGTGGCTTATTGTTACTGTTTGTTTGCTTTTTAAGATTTTTTTTTTTTTAAGCAAATAAGCTTTGCTAAGAAAGAGATTGTTTAGGAACTCACCTTGTAAACAGGAAGTACAAAATTAGTTTATTAATAAAATAATTTTTAATAATAGTAAGAATGTTTTGTTTTTTGTTGATTTTAAAAACTTTAATTTCAAAGCCTTAGTAAACAAAAGATGTCAAACAGCAGTGTTAGGTTTAGTTTTAGTGTTTGAGTACTATGTAATGTTCCAGAACTCTTGCTGGAACCTACTTTCTATCGTACCCAGACATGTTCATCACTAGCACTCTGAGAAATTGAAGAAACAAAACACAAGTACTCTGAGGTCAGAGATTGATGACTTGGTTTTATTGCTACATAATTTCTTCATCACTGACATTGCAGCAAGGTCAAATTTCAAGTGCAGATGCACGATGGTGGCCTTGGTGAATCATACCAGTTCTTCATTTCCAAAGTACAGACCTGTCTTTCAGTGAAGATGTATCTTTACACACAGTAGGGATATCCGGGTTGTTTCTCAGACCACCTAGAGGGTCACTCCAGCTACTCAAGGCCCCCCACCCCCCCTTTTTTTTTGTTTTTGTTTTTGTTTTTTGAGACAGGGTTTCTCTGTGTAGCCCTGGCTGTCCTGGAACTCGCTCTGTAGACCAGGCTGGCCTCGAACTCAGAAATCCGCCTGCCTGTGCCTCCCAAGTGCTGGGATTAAAGGCGTGCGCCACCCCTGCCTGGCCTTTGTACCCTTTTAAAAAAGTGTCCACTTTGGCTGGAGAGATGGCTCAGCCGTTAAGAGCACTGACTGCTCTTCCAGAGGTCCTGAGTTCAATCCCCAGCAACCACATGGTGGCTCACACCCATCTGTAATGGGATCTGATGCCCTCTTCTGGTGTGTCTGAGGACAGCTACAGTATAGTCACACATATAAAATAAGTCTTTTTTTTAAGTGTTCGGTTTATTGGCATTAAGTACACTCACTTGTACATATATTCCCCTGTGTGTATGAACTGGTTATGAATAGATTATTATTAATTTGCTGGTACATGATGATTTATTGTCTTTTTTTTTTTTTTTTTACTATTTTTCAAAAGTTACATTTAGTATTGCACACTTGTTTGTGTAGAGTTCAGAGGACAACTTTCAGGAGTTAGCTTTCACCTTCTGTATGCTGAGGATTGACTTTAGGTTGTTGTGCATAGCTGTAGTTGCTGAGCCTTCTCTGTAGCTCTGAAAAGTGAGGTTTTGATGGCAGCATATACTTTTAAATGCTATAGCAAGAAAGACAAGAGCACAATGCAAGTACAAGAGTCAAGTTGCAACACTGGTAGGTTTGCCAAACACACATTTATTTATTTATTTATTAGCATTTTAGTAATCAAAATACTGGGGAAATTCTTTTTAGTGCTTTTATACTTCATCTTGGTTTCTTTCTTTTCTTTTTTTCTTTTTTTTTGGTTTTTCGAGACAGGGTTTCTCTGTGTAGCCCTGGCTGTCCTGGAACTCACTATGTAGACCAGGCTGGCCTCGAACTCAGAAATCCGCTTGCCTCTGCCTCCCGAGTGCTGGGATTAAAGGTGTGCACCACCACTGCCCGGCTCCATCTTGGTTTCTTAGTTAAAAGTTCATAAGACCATGGTGAGACCAAAGAAGATCCTGTTGCTTCTTTTTCTTTTTCTTTTCCTTTTTGTAGTACTGGGAATTGAACTTGGGGCCTTGCATATAGCAGGTAAGTGCTCAAGCATTGAGTTCTGACCCTAGCCTTCTGTTATTTGCTTCTGTCTCCTTCTTGTAACCTCCTCTCCCCTTTTCTTCTGTTTCTCTTTTTACATTTTTTTTGGAGACAGGGTCTCATATTGTAGCCCTAGCTGGTCTGGAATTCTGATATGTAGACCAGGCTGGCTGTGAAGTAACAGTGACCCACCTGCTTCTGCCTCCCATGTTGTGGGTAGTGGCATGCACTACCACACCCTGGCTCATACTATTTCCTAAGTAAGCACTTTGTAGACGTTCATGGAGTAGGCTTCTGTCTGCTGCCATCACTCTCCAAGCCTCCCGTGTTAGCGAGTTACTGCATCTTGTGTTCTGGTCTGTACAGGCCTATACTTGTTTATCACGTGCTCTGTAATACTGTGAGGTGAATGCCAGAATAATGTGACGCCAGGAGGATGGCTTCTACTCCTCACCTCCTGGAGTGACTCATACAGATGTAAGGGGCAAGGAGAGGCCGGGGACACTGCAGGGAGGTTCCAGACTGAGGTAAGAGCACGCTAAGGCTGGGGTTGTGGTAGGATACTTGTGCAGCAGGGTAAGATTCTAGATTCAGTTCCCAGTACCACAAAACATAACTAAAAGCAAAAGTCCACTTGCTCTAAATCCTAGAGAATTTACTTCTGGTTTTCATAGTCAATATTTTTTTATTAGGCTTACTGTAATTATAGAGTATGCAGACAGAAATTTTTGTGCGCCCCCCCCATATGTGTATGTGTGTGTGTATTTGACACAAGTTGTAGGTGTGCAGTATTGCTTTTTAAAAACCTGTCTTGGAGCTTGGTGGTGGGTGGGACACTCCTTTAATCTCAGCAATGGGAAGCCGGAAGCAGTCAGATCTCTGAGTTCGAGGCCAGCCTGGTCTATAGAATGAGTTCCAGGACAGCCAGGGCTACATAGAGAAACCTTGTCTTGAAAAATCACGACCAACCAAACAACCAAACCTCCCCCAAAACCTGGTTTTGGATTTTATTCTTTGTTTCCATGGAGCTACTTCCCTGTAACGTTAGTGTATGTGTTGGGTTAGCTTGTCTGTTACAGCTGATGGCTTTGTTTTCAGGGTTTTGCTGTAACAGTAATACTTTATATTTGTGTTAAGCATTATCGGTATTAGTCACATTTCTAGAATTGCTGGGTCATGGATTATAAATTGTGATTTTACCAGATTACTTTGCTCATGCTCAGTGGCTAGCAGTGGATGAAGGCCTCTTTTTTTCTTTTAAATTTAACCTTTCAGATCAACCTACATGTGTCCCCCCCAGGTGTATGTGCACGTAAGTGTTCATCTGCACGTTCCTCTGTGTGTGTGTGTGTGTGTGTGTGTATCCTTTAGAGCAGTGTTGGCAGGAGTTGGGTTTGTTGCTGAGTTTTGCACACTGATGTAGTAGTGTGTTAAGTGTTCTAGTTTTAAACTTTATTTTTACAATGTGTGTTTATGAGTATTTGATACTTGTGTGCAAGTACCCTCAGAAGCTAGAGGATGTCAGAACCCCTGGAACTAGAGTTATAAGTGTTTTGAGTTCCCTGAGGTGGATGCTGGGAAACAAGCTTGGGATCTCTTGCCAGCCCCAGGGTTTTGGTGTTTTTTAGAGTGTTTAAGCCGGGTATGGTGGCTCATGTCTTTAATCCCAGCAATTCGGAGGCAGAGGCAAGCAGATCTCTGAATTTGAGGTCAGCCTGGTCTACATAGAGTTTCAGGACAGCCAGGGCTACGTCTTTAAAAAGAATATGTATTCTTTGACAATTTCATGCATTTATATGATGCACCCTGCTCATATCTGGTTTAACAGACTCTGTGTGTCTCCTGTGTTCTGCTTTTCTTGAACTCATTGTGGGTCTGATGCTTGAAGTACGTGACTAGCTGGTAACCTGACAGGGAAAGGTTTGCAAGGTTGGGTGTTGGGCATTATTTGGATTTCATAGCAGTTCTGTCTCTGCCTAAAAAATGCTGATGAGTTTCTGGTTAAACAGTTGATGTTATTCATGTTTATCATGAAATTCATTTGCCACTGTGCAGAATAGTACTTGAAAAAAGAAGGGACCATAAAAGCATTTTTAAGTGTTGTTAGGACCCTGTTGAGTTCAGTCAGCTTTGCTACCAGTGAATGCACTTTGACTCAAGGTCATGTGGGTCTGGATGGAAGGGAAAAGTGGTTCTTGGATAGTCTTCTGCTTTTCGAGAAGCCCAAATGGACTGGGAGAGAAGAGCAGCTTTGTGTTTGGGTGGTACTGGCTCTGGCCTGGGCTCTTGCTGGTGGCCGGCCAGATGGGCAGTGGTAGGTAGAGCCTCAAAGAGTTGGTGGGGTGGAAAGACCTTTTAGGGAGACTTACCCCCAAGGCTTTGTGTCTGCTTTTGTAACGACTGGGCTGGGGAGCCACGCCTAGCTGAGTCAGGACGGTTGCAGTTTGCCTGCCCCAACTGGTTGGAGGCAGGTGTGCTGGTTGGATTTGTCTCTCCTGATGTGCCAGGTTTTGGTTTGTATTTCTTTTTTCCTGTTGGCATGTGAATTACATTGTTACATAGCAATCACTTCTCTGTTCTATAAATAGTCTAGAACCAGAGGATAATAAGAAACACTAACAACATTCTCCTACTAAGAGTTGTGATTCTGTCGGGAAGGGGAAGAGTGACCATCTTGCTCGTCGATTATGAAGGCCGTGGCATAGAGTGTTCAGTTTGATTTTTTTGTTGTACATTTTTTTATTGGCAGAAAAAGAGAATATGAATGCATGAATATGGGTGTGCATATGCCACAGCTTGTGTGTGGAAGTCAGAGGACACCTAGGGAGAGCGAGTTCTCTCCTTTCACAGTGTGCGCTGTGGGGTTGACATTAGGTTATAAGTGTCCTTGCTGAGCCTCTCGCCAGCCTCCTTCCTTGTATGTGTTTGTGTGATTCATTGAAGTACCTGGTTGGATTTCTTTTTCTTTTTTTTCTTTCCGTTTGCTCTTGTGGCAGGGCTTTATGTGACTGGCTGTCCTAGGATTCACTGTGTAGACCAGGCTGGCCTCCAATTCATGGATTTACCCACCTACCTGCCTCTCTGCTTCTCCAGTGACTGGATTATTTAAAGTTCATGGTGGGACACCTTGCCCAGCTTTAAAACAAAACAACTCATAGTCTTGTGTAGACCTGGCTGTCCTCAGTCTTTTTTCCGTGGGAACTGGCTTTTGAGGTTCTTCTACCTCCACTTCCCAAGTACTGGGATGGTGGGTGTGTGCTACCATGCCTGGCTTCGAGATTTTTTTTCTAGATAGAAGTGTTTATTGCTCATAAGTAATTTTCATATTCCTGATGTGAATAATGACTTACTTTAGAATTGAAGGTAAAATCAGTTTCATGTGGGTGGTGAATAAAAAATTAGCATTAATGTTATAGATACTGTCTACTTGGTTCTTTGTCAAAATCCCTTGCCTGACTTCGATATTTCATTGTAATAGAGAACAATTTATGTAAAGCTGGGTGCTTTATATTTTCCTTTCTGGTTGCTATAGAAACAGTTGAGGTGCTAGTGACTGCTAATGCAGTGCTAGGTTATGGGCCTTTAAATTGGAGCTTTTCCACTTTACTGGAGCATCAGGGCTTGGAGGAGTCTAAGGGCACTGGGTCGTCCTGTTTTCTCATTTGATGGTCACGAGAGCATCAGAACCTGTTTACTTAGAAAGAAGTGACATTCTTTCCTGATCTAGGTGCTGTCTGTCAGCTTTGTCTTTTAGTTGACTGTTCATGGCTTTCTTTTTACCTGGGGGTTAGTGTGTATCTAGCTCCAGTGGCCATTCAAAAATAATTTTGTAGTTTTTTTTCTCTTCTGTAAGATAATCTTGCAGAGAAAGCAGTCAGGAGAGTCTGTTGGAAATGACTTCATGAATAACGTTAAAATTATTCCTCAGGTGTGAAATTACCCACTAAGCCATTTGTCCCCTGTACTACCTGGGATTGGAAAGGAAGGCAGGGGCAGCCTGTCCAAACACTGCCTAGTGCTCATTCAAGAAAGAAGAGAGAATTAGCAAGGATTGAGGTCATCTGCATGAATTCTTGTTTAAAGGCTAACTTTAGTATTGTTTTTTAGAGATACCTATGTATGCTCATTCAAAGGTTTATTTATTTTTCGAATTTTTATTTTATGTTCATTGGTGTTTTGCCTATATGTATGTCTGTGTCAGAAAGCCCTGGAACTGGAGTTATGGATAGTTCTTAGCTGCCCTGTGGGTGCTGGGAATCGAACCCGGGTCCTCTGGAAGAACAGTCATTGCTCTTAACCACTGAGCCATCTCTTCAATGATTTGTTTTTGAGACAGGATTTCTCTGAGTAGCCCTGGCTGTCCTGGGACTTGCTCTTTAGATCGGGCTGGCCTCAAATTCAAGAGATTCACCTGCCACTGCCTCCTGAGTGCTGGGCCTGCGCCACCGCTGCTGGGCTTTTGATTTAATTTATTATTACTGTGTATGGTGTGTGTATAAGTGTGTGTGTGTGTGTGCATGTGTGGAGGTCAGACGACAATTTGGGGAATCAGTTCTCCTATCTTGAGTTTGAACTCTGGTGGTCAAACACCTTTAACCGGCTCAGCCATCTTGCTGTACTTTAAATTTTAAGATTTTTTTTAAAAAATTGCAGTTGATGACTTTTGGGCCATTATGTATTTTTTGGAAGTTAAATCTGGTGGCATATTTTAATTTGTAAATCAGCACTGTGTTAAACTTATAATTGTTTGAAGCTGTGAGGTAGTTCGTGATGAAGTTGTGCTCAACTTGATTGGTAGGATGTGCACCAGCAGTTGTGGAAGCGCAACCTGTTCTGATGCCTGCCCTTGCACCAGTGCCTGGGAGATTGGTGCCCCTGGCTGTCTGTGCCAATGTAGTGTGTGGGGAAGGTGGCAGCAGAGGAGAATGCCCAGATGTCTGGATACGTTGGTGGGGGTATGTTTGTTTTTAGCTGATGTGTGATGAATTACAAATACAGTTTGAAAAAGCACCCAGTTGTGTGGGTTTAGAGTCTAAGTGCACCTTATTCTTTCAGGCCCTTGGCCCACCCAGGTCACACCACAGAGGCTTACGTGAGCAGTGTCTACACTGAAGTTCCCTCAGGTTGCTGGCAAAATTTATCTCCTGGTTGTAGGACTGAAGTGGCTGTTTTCTTACTGGCTGTCCCTGTGGGCACTCTTCTGACTCTTCTTTCAGGCTTTCTGTACTTTTTGCCACCAGTGTGCTTGCAGCACAGCAGTCTACTTACAAGTCTGAAGCAAAATCTTTTATTCTATTTGCTAAGAATGAGCTTTAAATCATACAGTGCAGTCACTTTGCTGTTCTGTATATATATAACCCAATCATGAGAGAAACGTTAACATTGCCTGTGCCTTGTCCTCATGGTCCAGCTGCTGCCCTGCACTTGAGGAACGTTGGTGAGAGAAGCATTATGTGGTGGGTCGCTGGGGTTGCCCAGCGACTGTTTGTCTGCTGGCATAAAACTTTTCTCTCTGAATTCTCCTGTGTTGACTTGAGTGTGTTTCTTTTCCCTTCTGTTGCTTGTACCCCAGGGCCCACGAGTGTGGATGAGAAAGAGAGACACAACAGATGGCCACATGGTGGATGGAAGATCACTGGCTGCACTGCTACTGCCCTTGTGATGTTTACCTTTATGTCTTATGTTCTGAACTGTGCTGTTTGTCCCGTGTCTGTGCTGGAGACGAAGTGGGAGAAGTCACCTGTGAAACCAGGGTGTAGGCATTAAGGAAGTCTAGCCTCGGGTGTCCCTGCCCACAGCCTAGGAAGCACATTGGCTTTCTCTGCCAGCACAGACAGATAGGATCGTCGATTTGCTCTGGTTTCTTGGACCTTCCTGCCCTTTGTACTTGGATTCCATCATTTACCTCTACAGCCCATTATCTATCTTCCCCCCTCCCCCTGTTCGCTTTCTTATCTCCTTATGTATCTCAAGCTAGTCTAGAACTCCTATGTAGACCAGGTTACCCTCCAGCTTGGCACTTCTGTATCTTTGCCTTGTGAATTTGAGATTGCAGGCGAGGCACATTTCCTGACTCCATTCTTCTCAACTGCCCTTTACCTCGGTCCACATATCACCAAGCTGGTTTTTCTTTTTTAAATGTAAGGTCTCATTTGATCGATCATTCTCTTTCTTAGTGAAGGCTTTGGCTTTTCTAGGTCTTTTTTCTTCTACTGTTTCTTTGGCTAGAGCCTACTGTCCTTCAGGTCTCCACTGTCCAGTGAACCTTCCTGAACTCATATTTAGTCTGTCTGCTTGTGACTTCTGGCCCCAGTTGGGTAGGTGATTTTTCTTGCCCCACAGTACCTTTTGTCCTCTGGTAATAATAGTAGTAGTAGTAGTAATAATAATAATAATAATAATAATAGTAATAATAATAATAATTGCTCCCTATCTGGCAGTCTCAGCAGGAACATCTTCCTTTCCATGATTCCTATGTTTGGTTTTGGGTAGCTTTTCTATTTAGTGGAGGCTCAGGTCTCTTAATTTTTTTATTTTTATTTTTTTTTTGTTTTTATTGGTTTTTCGAGACAGGGTTTCTCTGTGTAGCCCTGGCTGTCCTGGAACTCACTCTGTAGACCAGGTTGGCCTCGAACTCAGAAATCCGCCTGCCTCTGCCTCCCGAGTGCTGGGATTAGAGTCGTGCGCCACCACTGCCCGGCTCAGGTCTCTTAATTTTGTATTGAGCTTAGAGATACTGTGTTGGTGCCTCTTATTTCTGTGCAGAACCAGAAGCATAGGTACAATCTCATTGAGCGCTTGAAGATGCAAACTAAGCATCTTTGTTTGTTTTTTGTTCTTTTGGCTACCTTTCTTGGCTTCTGTGTTCTGGGCACGTTCATTTGCCAGCATCCATAGACATTTGAGCCTCAGGCAAGGATGGGTGATCTTGCTTTTGTATTCAGAACCCAAAATTGTGGCTCCCTATTACATCTGTCCAAGCCTGGTTCTCTCTGCTCTGGAGCATTTTCCTAAGCGGTGCTTGAATCACAGTCTGTGTTTAGTGTTAAGTGTCCAGGAGTATGAAACACTGCTGATTATACCGATCTTTCTTCCCAGGTACCTTTCAGCAGAAGCTGACTACAGCTTACAAAAACGATGATAAAATGAGTATGTGGTGTTTCTTTGTCACTGCACTCCTAGGCTGTGGCGAGCTGCGTTATTGGCTGCTCTGCATATAGGGTAGGGTCTGGTAACCAGAGATGGAAGTACTTGAAATAACATGGCTGCATGTGGTCCTTATCTTTTTTTCCCGCTGTGTAGCCCTGGCTGTCCCGGAACTTGTTCTATGGACCAGGCAGGGCTCGAACTCAGAGATTGACCTTCCTCTTCCTTCCAAGTGCTGGGATTAAAGGCATGTGCCACCATCACAAGACCTTTTCTTTTTTTTTTAAAAAAAGCTTTATGTGTATATGTGAGTGCCAACATGTATGCATGTGTGACATTTGCATGCCTGGTGTTCACATAAGTTAGAAAAGGTTGTCAGATCCCATGGAGCTGGAGTTCCTGGTACAGGTGGTTGTGCGCTGCCTGATGTTGGTGCTGGGAACTAAACTTTGGTTCTCTGCAAGGTCAGTAGTGTGGGGTGGAGAGTCAGCTCAGCAGTTAAGAGCACTGGTGCCTTCTCAAAGGACTGTGGTTTGAATTCCAGCACCCGCAGAGCAACTCCTAATCTCCCATAACTCCAGTTCTAGAGGATCTGAAGCCCTCTTCTGTCTTTTGCGGTTACCAGACATACATGTGCACAAACATACAGGCAGGCAAAATAATCATGCACATAAAATAGAAAGAAAGAAAAAAAAAAGAGCAGCAGATGCTCCTAAACGTTATGTTATCCCCTCTCCCTTTGTGTTATGTGTGACTGAGGTATTCATCCTGCATTGGATAGCGACTCCTTCAGCCTTTGCTTTTTGTGATCTGAAGCTTTTTCTCAGGGCAAACACTTGGCAAAATCACCTCCTGTTAGGCACCTTCAGGAAGTGGGTAATTCTTGCTGTTTTGTGAAACTCAGTTCATCTTTTTCAGAATTGAATTTCTTAGGAGTGTGAGATCATTTCATGATGTAGGGCCTCAAGTTAGCCTGCTTTTAAATTTTGCATACAGCTGTTCAAAGGAAGTTGTTAAAATTTCCAGATAGTGACTCTCTAGTTGGAGATTGAATAGTGCTTTTTTTTTGTTGAGACTGTGGGAAAGAAGGAGGGCATTAGTTTCTGTGCTTTCATGAGATTTCTTGGAGGTGAATGGTTTGCTTTTCTCTTTTGTGTGCCCTCTTAGGTTAGTATGTTTTTACAGTTCTGTTCTGCCTGGACATGTGGCATCTGTAGCTGTCTGTTCGTAAGTGGGGTACTCTGTCCTTAGAATAACATGCATTTACCTTATTGTACACAGATTTGCTTTCCTGATTGTGTTTTGTGGGAGGCCAAATGCCCTTCAGCCCCCTTTTTACAGACAGGATCCATAGATAGGATTGTAATCTTACTTACAAGCTGTGACTATCATTAATTTGTAAGCATGGAGGTTACGTTTGCTACACATTTGCTACATTTCATTTTTCTTTTGAGATATGTTTTCAATGTATCAAATGTTGGCGTTACACTTGCTGTGAGTTGAGGACACTTTGTCTCTACTTCTATAGGCATGTGCCAGCATACCCAGATGATGAAGTGCTTTGGATTGGAACCAGTTTTTGTGCATGCTAAGTAAATACTCTTGTTTACTCATGTTAGGTAAACAGCTCAGCTGCATGGCTAGCATGGTTAGCCCTTTATATCTACTTTTAAAATGTTCTCATGTGTGCTCGTGCGTGTGTTAATGAGCTAATCACTATCAAATCAGATGTTTATGTCTTTCTTCCTAGTTTGTTAACAATTTTGATGTCTGGTTACTGCTGTTTTTTTCTCTCATCAGGTTTTTCTTTTGGTCCTAGTATTATTGAAGCTATATTTATTAACATCTGCATTTTGGAAAGTTTTGCCTATTTGTATTTCACAGTAAAGAGTGAATACTAGCAGGGTCTGGTGTCTTTAATCCTGGCATTTGGGAGGCAGGTGTAGGCAGATCTGATCTGATCCCCATGAGTTTAAGAGCAGCCTTGTCTCCAGTAAGTTCTGGGACACCCAAGGCTACACAGAGAGACCTGCATCTCAAAAAAAAAAAAAAAACCAAAACAACAAACAAACAATAAACAATGAGTACTGTCCCCACCCCCGATTTTCCTTTGATTCCTTCATAATCATCTTTCTGTCTTGTGTTTTTTTGTCACAGACTATCTGACTGAAACACCTTGAGATAGTAATTAAGTGATGCCTTGTTGGGAAAAATTTTAATATCATTGAGCAGCTTCTAGATGATCAGTAATAAAGAAAATGAACATGGACTAGGGAGACAGCTCTAGACAGTACTAGCTGCTCGTTCAGATGACCTGGGTTAAGTTCACAGCACTGTTCACAAGCATCTGTAATCGACTTTCAGGGGAGCTGATGAGCTCTTTCGACCTTCACATATCCACGAAGATAACCAATACACATAAAAATAAACTGGGGCCTGGGAGACGCTCAGCAGTTAAGAACTGTTCTCGACAACCCAGGCTTGGCTCTCAGCACCTACTTTAGTTGACTCACAGCTGACAAACTCCAGCACGGGATCGGATCTCTTCCCACACTTGTACTCACTGTGTACGTGCAGACACACACCCTTACATAATTACAATAATAGCACTAAATCTTTGAAAATGATTTATTGACCTTATGAATGTTTTGCCTGCCTGTATGTAGGTATGTGCAATTCTTTGCTTGGTGCCCAGGAAGACAAGAGGATTCTCTGGGACCAGAGTTACAGATAGAGGGTTGTGAGCCACCTTGTAGGTGTTTTGAATGAAACCAGGGTCCTCTGGAAGAGCACCCAGTGCTCTTAACTGCTGAGACATCTGTCCAGTTCATAAAAATAAATCTTTAAAATTAAAAAAGTAAGACTTGGGTTTTAGAACATTCTTTTAATTATACAATTAAAAGGGGGGAACATGAAACTAATAGGCTATTGACACTTGTGCCTGATAAATCAGGGTGTGTCAAGCCAGGTGGCGGCCCACGCCTTTAATCCCAGCGCTTGGGAGGCAGAGGCAGGTGGATCTCTGAGTTAAGGCCAGCCTGGTCTACAGAGCTCACGTTCCAGGACAGCCAGGGCTACACAGAGAAACCCTGTCTTGCAAAACAACAAAAACTAAAACCAACAACTAACCAGCCATCCTACCTACCTAACAGGTGTGTCTGGTTTGACAGAAGTAGCAATTCTGTGAGTTCTTAATAATTTACCAGACGTCTTGGTTCTGATTTTACTCTCAGTTTCTTCTTTGAAATGTAGATGTTGCCAGAAATCCCATTACATGAGCAAGGCGTGATTACAAAGTGGAGGGTGTTTGCTCCTGGGAAGCAGAGGGCCTTAAAGGTTGAATAGGTGTGACCAGAGTGTTTCCTTTAAGGGGAATATCAGCTTGTAGTTCTTTGCATTGCATTTACAGATTGGTAGGTAACATTCTAACTGAGATGGAGTTGCAAATATACCGAGCTATTATCTTCTGGAATTCTTGAAATCTGCTTAGGAACTCTTGTACCACATTGCGGATGAAGGCTTCAGGATCAGTGATAATGGCTCAGCAGGCTATGCACTTCCTACCAGGCCAGGTGGCTAGAACTAGATCCCTGGAGCCTAGATGCTGGAACGAGAACTACTTCTGCAGGTTTTCCTGACTGTCTCACTGTCTATCTGTCTCTCTCACACAGATACACAATAAAAGAATAAATGTAAAAAAAAAAAACCACCCATACAGATTTTTCATAATTTGTAAAATTGTTTACTTTAATTTGAACCTCCCAGAATTTCAGTTTGTTTAGAATACTGTTAGGTATAGAAATACTGCTATCCCTGGTTGGCTTTCACCCGAGGGGGAAGGGGCGGTTTCTAATTCACGTAGATGAGAGTTAAACCCACCAAAACCAGATTTGTCTAAGCTGCTAATTTCGCCAAGTTCTGGCACAGTTCTTTTGATAGCATAAAGGACTTTATAATGTCCTATTAATGTCAAATGTGTAATTTATTTGAACTTTGACCTCAATTTAGCCTTACTCCTGAAAAGCAAATGATACCACTGTAATTTTAAGGAATTTGTGGAATTGGTGATGATTTAGTCTCTTGGCTCTGATGAAATTCAGTCTTTCATGATGATTTGCAAGATGCTCTCCATTTTATGTAAGTGTATATGAGTGTTTACATGTGTATGGGCTCCACTTTATTGAGACAGGGTCTCTTACTAAACTTGAGCTAAGTCTTCTAGATAGCCTGATTGCCTAACCCAGGTTTTCCTGTTTGCCTCTTGAGTGGCCACTACCGCTGCCTGGTTTCTGTGTGGGCTTTTGGTATCTGAACTCCATTCCTTGTGTTTGGACAGGTGAGAGCCCTTTTTCCAGCGCGCCATCTCCCTAGTCCCATTTAAAAACAGATTTTATGTGTATGAGTTTTGCTTGCTTGTGTGTGTATGTGTAATATGTATGTTAATGTATGTGTTTGTGGTAGTGTGTGCAGTAGTCTGTAGTGTATGTCTGTGTAGTATGTGTGTGCACACTTGGCGTGTGCATGCATGTGCACAATGTATTCTTGCATCACATATGGGCTTAGGGCTCTCAGAGGCCAGAGGCTAGGTTTGGGTCCTTGGAACCGTAGTTACAGATGGTTGTGAGCTGCCATGTAGGGGCTATGAACTGAACCTGGGTCTTCTCCAACGGCAGCAAGTGCTTCCAACTTCTGAGCTGGAATTCTCTCCAGCCTCAAATAGACACCTTAAGATTGTGTCTTAGGACCATTGAGTAGTGTGTATCTTTTCATTGATTTTTCAGTCGTGGAAGTCAGAAGACAGCTTGTGGGAATTGATTCTCTCCTAGTGTGTGTGTTGGGATGATTTCTTGGAGGCACACAACCTTACCAGCTATCTTGCTGGTCCTTTAAACTTTTTATGTTGTCACTGACTGCACCTTCCTGCCCCCCTGCCGTGTAGTTCAGGTTGGTCTTGAACTCCAGATCCTTGTATCTCTGCATCACGAATACTGTGCTGACAGAGGTTCACTGCTCCTTTGCCTGGCCGTCACTTGATCTCTATGTAGATATCGAGGACTATCCATTCTACCTCTTCCCTTGTAATCTGAGTACCTTTTCTTTCTGATCCTTTGGTAGGCATGTGCTTGCTGTTCAAAGCCTAGTGCAGTGCTTTGCAGAGATGGCCGTGGATATCTAAGGCCAATTTTTTCTGTTAAACCAAAGGGTAGAGGTTTTCATTTCAGGGTTAGGGTTAGGGTTAGGGTTAGGGACTGTGTTGTTAACTATAGGGTTAGGGTTAGGGTTAGGGTTAGGGGGTTAGGGTTAGGGTTAGGGTTAGGGTTAGGGT